>VZTM01038146.1:5759-29378 GCA_013400555.1 Jacana jacana
AATAATTTCAGAAGCAAAAGTCATAATAAAATTCACCTGTTTCTAAGACCTTTCTCTATACTTTCTACCAACACTTTATTTTCTTTGCTTCCCCTGAAAATATGCAGCCTAACCATATTCCAAAACAAATTAAGATTTAGTCTACACAGACATTCCTGGGAATTCTTAACTATGAATCATTTNNNNTGACAGAAGCTTTTGAGCAGTGTGAGCTCAGTGGCTGACACTGCAGCTGTATGCGTGCTTTCATATCCTCAACTGTCGTTTCTTGAAGCCACAAAAACATACCAGAGTTGAAGACTTTACAGGATCTGTTCTTGTTCAGTAGTCAGTACTTGAGAAGAGAAACTCCACACAAAAGCCCGAAACTACATTCACACGATTACAGTATACACGCTGCTGATTCAACAGGTGCAACAGATGAACCAACATTGCAAGTGGCATCTTAAACACAGCGTAACTCTCCAGAAAAAAAAGCATGACTAATAAGAAGCAAGCCCCAACACAAGGGCATGTGCACCTAGGTAGCACTCTCATCAGATGACAGCTTGGTCCCTTAATTTACAACAATGTGAGAACTGATGTGGGTTTTGCTGGCAAAAAAACTTTGTAACTTTTCCCAACTGCTATCTAATTAAGCCTCAGAAAATAAACCCGTGCAAAACATCCCGCAAAGGTAAGTGTCACCGATGCACACGAACACAAATGCACTTTGAAGAGGGAATGAAAAAAAGAATAAATGGCACGTGTGTATATATGCATATACAGCAGCTACATAGTTTATCTCCGAGATGTTAAATTCTGGAGTTGAGATAGATATTTATTTATTAAAATGATTTTTTTTAAATGTAGTTGCAGCTTATACTAGTCTGCAAATTTGAATACATGCTCCTATTAAGAGCTCAGATATGCACTCTACCATATTTTTTTCAAACCTAGGGCTAAACACAATGAAGTTCACAAGTATCTTTTGTGAGGAAGAGTATAATTATGATATAATGCACCTTCAATTGCTCTTTTTATGTGATGTAACAAATATTAAACCAATACCCAAAAAAAAACCCAAAAAGAATTTAAAAAGGAAAGTGCGAACTCCTACTATTTTGCATTCATATGACATCCTTCATTAAAGCTTGCCTCAAGCTTCTCACAGAACATTAATAGAGAAGCAATTCCAATGATCTTTTAAGATGGCACAGCAGCCCCTGGCAGAACTCAGCCCTTGAGGTACATGTTCAGACTTTCTTGTTCCTCCTCTTAAGTGCTAGCCTCCATCATTCCCAGCCAAAAAGACATATAGACATGCATTAGTAAAACCGAAGAGCAGACACTACCTTGATCATTCAGTGCTTGAGTGGGATCTTTCAGAAGGGCTGCATATTTATGAAGAAGATTTACCATCACCTCCAGAAGTCCCACTTCCCTGAAGACATCCTTAAAGATGTAATCGTGACGGGTGAACTTAAGTAGTGTCTTCATAGCGATGATGCTACACTGAAAAGAAGCGCTGGATTTTAAAAGGATGCTCACACTGATCAGTTCTTTACAGGGTATGTAATTCAAGCTGAAGACAACAAATTCCAGCATCTCAAAGTATTTGGTCTGCACTTCTGGAAGTTTAGGAATTTTCTCTGCAAACTGAGACAATGTGTGCTGTGATTCCAAAATGAAGTAGTTGGCATTATCCGCCATATAAATATTGGTGATGGCATCAAGGATGATTTGTGCTAGATAGTTGGTTTTTGCTCTCAAAAATGCATTCTGGAGGACCGAAAATGCTTGAATATTCCTCACACTATGACCTAAATAAGGAAACAAAGCAGGATGGGAAGAAAAAGGAAAAAGATCTTAATTGTCATAAACAACGGGTACACTTTTTAATAATGATCCATGCATTTCAGTGTGAACCAAATAGTAGTATATTTCATGGATAATAAAAATCTTTAATAAAACTGACTATTCTAAAAAGCCTCTGCACAATCACTTACACTGCAAATCCTACAATCTATTGTTCATTAAGATGACATCTAAATTTTTGAAAGTGTTTACACAAGTAGCTAAATGAAAGAACATTTCTTTAAAATAGGTAAATAAGCTGACCTATTTGTAAAACATACAACAGGGTACAGTTATAGAGACAAAACAAAACCTGCCTGTCATCTACCCAGGCCATGAGAAAACTCATTACAGCAATAGTACCATGTTCTGTATTCCATATCGCAGAATACAATACTGGCTTCTACAAGTATTCAGCAGGCTAAGTTGGGAACAAAAACCATCTGTATCCCCTCACTCAACAGAGCAATAAGCAATACCAAATCCTCGTCAGCTGAGCTCAAATCTAGACAACATGCCAAATTATCCTCATTTCCACTCTTTGGCCATCACAGTTGTCTTCCTTCTAGAGCTCTACAGAGCAGCAGCCTATGCTGGTGGGGTTACCCACCAGGGATCCAGGAGGGCAACAATGCTGTTCAGAGGGCTGGAGCACCTCTCGTATGAAGACAGGCTGAGAGAGTTGGGGCTGTTCAGCCTGTAGAAGAGAAGCCTGCAGGGAGACCTTATAGCAGCCTTCCAGTATCAGTATCTGCCCTACAGGTGGGGAGGGACTCTTTACCAGCGAGTGCGGTGATAGGATGAGGTATATTGTGGTGGCTTTTCAAACTGAAAGAGGAGAGATTTAGATTAGGTATAAGGAAGAAATTCTTTACTGTAACAATGGTAAAACCCTGAAGAGGTTGCCCAGGGAAGTTGTGGCTGCCCAACCTGTTGCTGTGTTCAAGGCCAGGGCTGGATGTGGCTTTGAGCATCCTGCTCTAGTGGGAGGTGTCCCTGCCCATGGCAGGGGGCTGGAACTCAATGATCGTTCAAGTCTCTTCCCACCCCATTCTGTGATTCTATACCTCCATAATGCAAGACAATGCTACTTAGCATGGTTTTTGCAAAAAGAAGTACTCCCCACAGGCTATAACATAGTGTTTTATTTTGATTGTCAATTGCCCCCAAGACCAGGTTTCCCGAAAAGGGCGAACTACAAAAAGTTATTTTAAACAAGCTATAAGCAAACCATTAACCTGATTTAGAGACCAGTTCATAAACAAAGTATCCTGATTTATTATGTGTGCTCTGTGCAATGCTAATCTCTTCATTCTTATGAACTAAGTTGCCCAATTAAAAAGTTAATTCAGTTATCTTTGTGATTAGCCTCACCACCTTCCCTGCCAGCATTTCTCCAGAAAGAAACTTCCTTAAAAACTAACATGGAACAATTCCAGATACAGGTTAAATTATAAGTCATAATCATTAGTTTCTAAAAGGATATTTTTTACATGCTTTCTTTACAATGAAAAATGGTGAAAAGGGGATTTAGGGCTTTTTGAATATGTCAGGAACACAGGTAGTTACAACTATTTATATTCTAATTTTGTATCAACAGTTGCTCCAGTCAATCTGCTGATTAATAAATTATCTTTGATTATTACAAGGACCCCTGAAGAAACCAAATCTTAGCCAACTCTTCAGAGTTCAAGAACTAAGGGGATTTAAATAGAAGCAATGAAGAAAATGAACGAATATGGTCTTCAAAGAAAGACAACTTTACAATGCAATGAAAAGCAGGTTAAAGGAACTAAGAGATGTCACGGCAAAATACTAGAAAATTAAATAAAATAATTCCTTTGGAGATTGCAATAGGCCATGTTTCTCTCATTGTTATTGTACCAGAAAAGCTAATTAGCTTAAGCAAAAATTAGTATGTTATTATCAAAACATGGAGAAATTAAGCTCTGAGTGTGACTATCACCTTCTTTCTCTATTTAGTGCAAAGGGAAAACAATTCCCATGAACAATGAACTCTCTCAAAACCAGATAAAGGAAGTCAATGTCCAAGGGACCTAGCTACACAGCAGAAACAGTGAAAGTAAATCCATTAGCCTATAAACCTATAAACATAACCCCATCACAGACTTTTTTCTTGTATCCCTGGTAATACTAAATCCTATAAAAGGTCCAAGTAAGGCACTAGCTCCACAGTTGCTATTAAATTCCAAACTCCTTATTTGCACAGAAGACCTACCTGAGTTTTAAGTTTATACACAGGACATGCAAAATAAGTTTACTTTTATAACACCCATTCTTCCCTCAGACTTTCTCAACCTTATCTCCAGATCAAAACTGATTGCGGTTGCAAGCACACCACAGCACCACAGATTTCACCACTGAGCGAACACTGGTGATGAAACAACAGTTTTCAGCTCACAAAAGCTACACTAAAACTAACCTGGCACATAAAAAACAAAACAAAACAAAACAAAAACTCAAACTGAAAAAAAAAACAAACCACCAAACACCAACAAAAAAACCCAAACAAACAAACAAAAAAAAACCCAAACCCAAACCAAACCAAACAACAAAAAACCCACTACACCAAAAATCCAGCACATCAGTTTAGAAAGAGCAGCTTAAAACACCATAAATCAAACCAGTGCATCTCTCCATTTTGGTTGGAAGAGACCCTTGGGATCATCGAGTCCAACCATCAGCCCTACTCTACAAGTTCTCCCCTACACCAGATCCCTCAACACCACATCCAATCTACTCTTAAACACAGTCAGGGATGGTGACTCCACCACCTCCCTGGGCAGCTGATTCNACTGCTGGCTCATATATATAGCCGCTTGTCCTCGAGTACAAAAGCCCTACGCTTTCTTCTTTGGGTACCAACACTGTAATAGAACCTTTGAGACCAACAGAACTAAGTATCTGATGGGCAATCCTAGTAAAAGAACCTAGACTCAATTGCAAATAGTTTGCGTATTATTCAGCTTCCCTGTATTTCCTTGTTTACATTTAAAACAAACAAAACAAACAAAAAACCAAAACAACAACAACAACAACAAAATAAGAAAGAAAGAAAAAGAAAAAGAGGGAGAGAGCAGACTCACCTTTGCCTGCAGGCTGTGGGACTGCAAATCCAGGTAGTAGGAAAGGTACTCCCGTGGTAACACCAGCTGGCTTTAATTCATTGACACCATATGTTGTTAAGGAAGTTATCAAATTAACTAAGTCCTTCAAAGCATCCTTAGATTCAGCCTCTTTTGCCTGTTCTAATCTACAGAAAATACAATAGATCAAGTTAGCAGCACCAGTTTATTTCAAATCACTTTAATAAGATGTCTCTTCCATTTCACTCTATTAATTTAGAGATCACAATTTTACTTTCTTGTTCCTACAGTATATGTACGGTATGATGTTTTCTCATCATATTTCATACCATTCAGTCAAACATTATTGAATTTATGAGAGCATACATTATTTGCCATAGAAATTCACCTCATAAATCTTTCCTTGAACTCAACAGTCTACTAAAAAGCAGGACAGACATGAAAATTACTTTTAAAATCCTCTTACAAACATGAAACTATTGGATAGGAAATTACCTACATAGTCTGTCATTAAATAAATCCATAATTAACTTGATAGATTTTATCTGTCACAGAGAGCTAATATTTTATGCTAATGAAATGGTATCTTGGTAGAAGCCTAACACTTAGAAGCACACAATATATTCATTAGAACTGCTGACCTCTACCTTTGAACACAAGAGGATGGAAATGTTAATATCCCATTCCAACCAGTGTTCCCTACCAGCAGCACACCATCAGACCAAACCCTAAAAACTGACTCCAAACCTAGAACAATCCTAGTTTTCCTTCTGTTTCACCAAAAATTAGATGATGCTTAATTGCTTACTAACTCTGTAGTCTCTACAGATCTCAGGACAAAGCTGTGGATCAACATTGACTTCCCAGTTCATTAAAGACCAGTGAAACACTGAAGAGAGTCCAGCATAGGGCTGCAAAGATGATTAAGGGATTGGAGCACCTCCCTCATGAGGAAAGGCTGAGAGAGCTGGGGCTCTTCAGCCTGGAGAAAAGAAGGATGAAGGGAGACATTATGTTTACAAGTACCTAAAAGGTGGGTTGAAGGTGGATGGAGACCTCTTTTCAGTGGTTTCCAGTGTTAGGACAAGGGACAACGGGTACAAGCTGGAACACAGGAGGTTCCATTCAAATATGAGGAAAAACGTCTTTACAGTGAGGGTGACAGAGCACTGGAACAGGATGCCCAGAGAGGTTGTGGAATCCCTTTCCCTGGAGGTTTCCAAGACCTGCCTGGCTACAGTCCTGAATAATGTGCTTTAGGCAATCCTGCTAGCAAGTGAGTTGAACCAGATGATCTCTAGAGGTCCCTTCCAACTCTGAAATTCTGTGATTCACATACGCAATGCAAGCTATATTTTTCTTCTTGTTGACAAGTGACCACGGGAGCCCTTAGAAGCAGCTCATTCTGCATCCTCCATCTTCCTCTCAGTCACACACGTGGCTGAACTTCCTTCAAACAGCCATTACAGAAGCACTTAGACAATCTAGTGCCATTCTACTGACCCTCCACATACCCTCAAGCTGAAACTACACACTCACTTCTTTGGTCCTCACAGATCTCCTGCAAAGTCACCTTCTTCACACGTCTTTCTGTATTACCAACTCCAAACCCTTTCTTCTTTGCAGCTTGATGTGTCCAGATTTCATACCCCCACGTGACAGCTGGCTTCACAATAGTGCCATAGAGCTGAACAAGTCTCCGTCAGTACGTTTTAGCCAAAAGATGTCCAGGCAGAATACACTCCTCATACTACTGACCGACTGATACATAGGCTTGCCCAACTTGATCATTTTTTGAAAATAAATTACGTTTTGATTTGAAGATCAAATAAACTAAAACTTACAATAAACAGCAAGAGATACGGCCATCAGAACAGCAGCCATGCTTTGCACCATCTTCTATCTCCTCTACAATGCATAAACTGCTAACATGTAGACCCCAGAGCGCACTGTTGTTATGCTTTGAGAAAATGCATAACAATTTATTGTCAGTCAGACAATTATTCTATCACCTGATGACCCCTCCCCACCCAGGAAAGGGGAATTGAGGAACAAAAAGAAACACAAGGGTTGAAATATAAACGGATTTAATAGAATAGGACTAAATAATTAACAATAATACTAAAGAACCAGTATTAATCCCAATACTGATACAAGATATACAGGAATTACACTCAGCCAATTCTATCAGCAGAAAGCTGTGTCCTCCCAGCAGTGGACATCCGATGTCAGACACTGAGAGTGCAACGGCTTCAGGGGAAAGGAAGGCCTCAAGAGTCCAGCACCAGGGGAAGGAGTTGTCTGGACCACCACCATAAAAGGGAGAGCCGGCTACGCATCAAACTTCTCTAATTTATATTGAATGTAACATTCATGGTATGAAATAATCCTGTTGGCCAGCTTGGGTCAAATGCCCAGGCCTTGCTCTTCCTCGTCCCTGCGTCTGGCAAGGCTCAAAAACACTGAGACCCTGAATCTCACAGAGCCTGGCTGGCCATAAAGTAAATATTTTCATGAATTCAGACACTAGAGTCTTCTAAAAGTGCAATTTTCCCAGCACTAAAAGAAAAATTAGTCCTGTGTCTCTCAACCCAGAACAACTGTTCACCATATCCCAGGCATTTCTGCAAGAAACTCGGCAATTTTTCCTAAAGGCACTTTTCCCTGAAGAAGTAAAGATAATGCATTCCTACACTTTTACTGATGTCAACTGAAAAACCCTGGTGCTCTCCTTCTTCAATCAGACACGCAAACCTCTAGTCTTCCTGCACCTATGTAAGGGATCCCCCATTCTTTGATTTAAAGAATGAGTGAGCTCAGGAAAGAGTCGGTTTAAAACAGTTATGTACAGAGAATCACTCTTGTACCTGAAAGAGAAATGGCTATTGACAGCACGTTCCCCTCAGATTCCACCTAAACTCTGGCTGACAGCTCCTGGAAAATGACTGAGTTTGAATTACATTGCTTTGAATGAATGCATTAGTAAATACAACATTTTGAAAACCACCATTCATACTACAAGAACAATAACAATTCTTTAAAAGGTGTTTTAGCTTTTGTGGCACTGAAGATAATTCTCTGATTAAGAAGGTCAAATGCCACGCTTATGTCTGGTATCCATTTAAAACAAAAAACAACCCAAAACCACACTATGTAGTAAAAAAGTTAGTTCAAATATTTGTGTGCCAAAACCTAGCATCCTAGCACCCAAAATGAATTGCTTGAAAGAGGGAGGTATCAACATTAACGCTTTTCATTAATGCCACTACTGCATTGTTTCTAAGCATCTTTGACCCAAGCATGCTTCATAAGGTGTACATGCATAAACATAATTTCCCAGTTTCTGTCTTAGATTTGTAAAACATACATATATTTCAACACTTAAATATGCTGCTTCAGAACTTCATATACAAAGAACACAGACCGACCATAGATTTTACACAAATAATGCAGCAGATTACTAGTGTGCTGAGGAAGAAAAGCATGAAGTTTCTTTCATGAAATAAAAATCATGGATGGATCAAATATGCACATTTTGTTTGGGCAAATATTTTCATTATCATATTTTGTGATGCAATAACAGGTTAGCAGTACCTTTAATAAAAAAAAAATACAAATAAAACCAAATACACATATGCTGATTCCCTAGGAGTGTGAGAGTTCTCTCCAGCATTCTAGTATTAGAATATATGTACAAAAATATTTCTTCAATACTAAGTAGCATGCACCACATTTACTTACATGATTTTGCATTATGATAGTATGTTAGAAGACAAAATAACCTCCAACCAAGCCCAAGAATCACTAGCTGCAGTCAAATTTTTATTTTCTGAATTCTTTCTGAATTTTGAGTACCAGTTCTTTTTAAGCATCTGGTTTCTGTATGTGCTAAGAAAGATTTAGTAATAAACTAACACCGATAAATAAAAACTTAAACAATGTAGTTTCATAAATGGAGAGAAGCACACAATTCCATGTTTTGGTCCTAATACCTTCATTGCATAATAACTTATTTATTCAAACCCATTCACCCATTCTTTATTAAGAAACCCTTCCAGAAAAAGCTTACAGTGATCTGTCTGCATTCCTTCAAGCACTTTTGCATACCTGAGGAGGAGGTCACAGAGGAAGTTGTATCCTTGCCATATCCTAAAATCATCCAACAATGTTTGGGATACATCACTGGAGTCTTTCAGAAAACAAGAAAGTCCAGCAAACATCTCAACTATTTCTAGGGGAGAAAGGTCATCAGACTGCTGCATGTTCTGAACACACGTGGACAAACATTCCTTTTCTGAAAAGAATTGCAATTAAGAAATTTAGAATTCTACTGACATTAAGCACAGCAAGAAGCATAACTTGTAAAAGAATCATGGCAATAAGGTAACTGTTATTTAGCTATCTCTTATCATATAACATTATCACAGAACACTTGAAGGTGAGTAGGATTCTCAAGCTGTGGATCTGAACTCTTTTTGCTAATCCCTTCCTCCCATTTATAATTTAACTCTTGTAGGGAGGAGACTGTATACACAAATACTCGTTTGTACTTTAGAAGTTTGACCAGAAATCACAGTAGAACAAAAAGACAAACATGGCAACTGTAAACAGTTCTAAAACATCTTTTCTTTTAAAACACAGAAGTCATACCAAGTCTTCTTATGCCACTCTGGTTAGTATTTCTTTGGCTAGCCCATTTGCTTGCCTGACAAATCTCAATCAATGAGAGACAGCTTGTCCCATCCTGCATACCTCTCATCACACTCCAGTCAGTTTGCTGGCCAGCTACAAAAAGCCTTCCCAAATCTAAGCCAGATTTTGGGCTGCACTCCTGTTTTCAAGATGCTTCCTTCAATGATCTGCTATTTTAACTTCACAGTATGTGTGAGACAAGTGCAAATCTTTCTAGTTAGACTGGTAACAAAATTTCTCAGATATCAAATCAAAGCATAAGTGATAGTGAAAAGATGTTTCTTTGCATATAATAAAATAGCTTAACTCTTTTCCTGAATATGAGATGAACCTCTTGACAGAGTGAGGTTCATTTCTTTATCAATAGGTGAGCGGGAATGCCAGCTGGTTTTCTTTGTAAGAATTTATTTCACTTTTTAAAGAACCTATAATATCTTCTGAAAAGCCAGCTTCACTCCTCTGTGGATCACGCCCATAGAGAAGCGATAATGGCAGTAGCTGCAATATGCCAACCCATACAGTATAAACTCAGTTATTTTCTTTGTTGTGCTTGACAATGCTTTCACATGTACACATACACCTTCTACACTGATGAAAAACCCACCAGAAGGCTGTTACAGATGCAGGCAAAATACCTGTTGTCGTTTAAGTCCTAAAAAATACTGAACTGCTGACTGCTCTGTGTTTTCAAGGGGTACTGTACACTCACATCTTTCTGACTCTGAATCAGAGACACGCTGCTAGCACCAGAAAAACCACAGACTGAAATTGTCTGTGAAGTATGTGGGAGCAGGGGTGATGTACTTCATAAGCTGTCAAAATGATTTTGTGGAGATTTGTAACTACTTGCTTTTCAGGGTGCAAGGAAAATGTGGATTTTTTTTCCAGTAGGTGTACACTGCTAAAATGTATGGTAAGGATGTTAGTTCACTTCAGCACTCATTCCAATTTAAAAACTACAAATGCTTCTATGTGTTCCTACAGTCCAAAACCCCTAAACATAATATTAGAAACAGATTCTACTGAATTTCCTACCTCAAAACCTACATGCCCAAACACAACCGCAGTTTTAAAGTAATGGAACGCGAGTACTTCATATGCAAAACTGCTCCTAGACAGCTAATATCATCTCCAACACCAGTTAGCATCTCCCTTTGCTCTCACAAATTCTTGGTCATGAACCAGCTTGGCTGCGCCCCTTGCCAAGCAGAACATAACCAGTCCCTTGTAAAGATACGATGAATGAAGTACTACTTATATTAGTTACCAAAATCTGTAAACAGCAACAGAAATACCCCTGTACACTACAGGTTCCATGCCTGAAACATCTAGGATGCTATTTGTCTCAAAAAAGGACAGGAGATAAAATGGAATGATTCTGGCTGCTTCAGTCATTTAGTTGCTGGCAGGCTGGATTAAGCCCATAAAATTATTTTATTCTGGCCTTCAAGAACACACAAAATCTCCAATTTGTAGGCTGTATGGCAACAAAGGTGGAGAAGAAAAGGGCCCAGCAGAAGAAACACAGGCTGGCTGAATGGTCAGCAATCTAGTCAGTCAGCCAACAGGGAAAACATAGGGGCTGCAAACCCACTCAGCAGCCAGGCTCTTCCCAGCAGTGTCCCAAAATCTCTGCACTTGGTTGTGACACAGGCTCTAAGACAGGCTCCATTTACGTTTCCTAGGAATGCCAGTGCTGAGGCTCCTCCTTTGTGCATAGGCATGGGTCTGAGCCAAGCAAAGGAGAGCCTCCCTGGGCCAGACTGTAGGGACAACATCCTTGGGTTGAGGACCCTGCAGGGAATCTGGGCTGGACCACAGAGGAGGAAGCCGGTTGGTTGCTCCGTCAATCAGCACTTGAAGGTTCACACTCAAATGTTTCTGTGCCCATACACTGTGCTCTCTCAAGCATCTCCTAGAGGCTGTGTTACACACGTTTTGCTGTTCTCAGGGTATGCCATCCCCAATGTCCTGGATAATGGAGAGTACATTGCGAGTCAGTAGTAGTTATAAAAGTCTCGCCCAGCCCCTTCCCAGAAAAGCAAGATGTCTGGGAGAAAGAATCTTCTCCCAGCATATCCAAATTAGCACTCTCCAGTTTGTTTAACACACCAGCAGCCTTCATGGGCTATTGTTCAAACTGCGTCGGCAGAACATATGGACCTGGTTCCTCTTCCTGTGGCTTCCTCAGACATCTCTATACTTTTATTGCCAGTTAGTGTGGTACCCAGACAAACAGCTGTAAACTGGACACCGATAGCTTGCCTTGTGCCTCTACCAAGGGCCTGCTGTTACCAATTCAAGTACAGAACTGAAAACAAGTAACTCTTGTTAAGAATTAACGCTTACAGCCAGAATTACAAACTTATGCATCTTCCTAGTGAATATTTTTCAATACAGACAGTTGCTGATGTTACTGAAAGCCTTTCCCTCTGGTCATCACAAAAGATATGCGGAAACTCCATCCCGCAACATTAAGTTGAAATGTGGATCAGGCAGACTCAGCTCCTCCGCACCTCTCACTAAACAAGTGCCCTGAAATTTTACCTGTAGGTAAATACTTACATGTCCAAACAAAAAGCCGGGAAGCTTTCCTTGATCTATTATTTCCGTGTCTATTTCCTACCTAAGAAAACTATCAACGAAGAACAACAGAAAAAAGCCCAAGAACTAATACTGGGTAAGGACACATACCATGGATGTATTTCACTACATTGACACTAAGGCCATGACGTGATATGGTCATTAGTACTTCCCCTGCACTCTTCCTCCAAGGCAGGTTATAGGGAGGGCACCATGAGGTTATTGCACTGAATAGAAGCTGGAGATCATCCTTTTGAGCCAGTTCTTCCGCCGGGGACACAAAACTGCACAATTTTACTAGGATCTGAAACAATAAGTCATTAAACATCTAGCATTAATACCCTGATCATTGCTATTTTTGCTCAAACTTAGTAAAAGGTGAAACGTCATCCACTTAGCACATGCATTTAAAAAGGTGATGCACTGTTTCCCCTTTGTTTCTGTAATTTGAATTGAAGACAAGGTTATTCAACACATGGGTCATTTCAAGTCCCAGTTCAGTTTAAAATGACTACCAAAAGACTAGCAGCAGCATTTCAATCTTTTAGGCTGACACAGCATACTTGCATGGATACCAGGTTATTTGGTTCTTGGAGAATCTGCCAGCTACCTCATTTATTGTCTAAATGCTGCTGTGGGGCAGAGGCTCTGTACAGCAAACTGCTGTGCTTCTTCCTAATGCAGCAAGAAGACAATTGACGGGTGGTTGGCAGAGCTGCACCTATAACATCTTGGCCAAATGAAAACAGCCGAAACAGTGCAGGAGGAAAAGGCTGCAGCAACACTGTAGAACTACCCAGATAACTGGCACCTGGATCTGAATTTCCAGGTTACTGTAAACAAGACAAAATACAGCCACATAGCTGAAATTACTATATTGCACTCCCTTTTCTGCATGTTTTGAGGACATCTGATGTCCATTTTGTTTCTTGTGCAGGAAAAACTCTGGCTCCCTCTCCAAAAACTGGAGGAAGACTTCACAAGGCTGTCTGCACCTGGGGGAGGATGTTTGGAAGCTATCTGAAACCTCCCATTCCAGCCAGCCCATTTGAAAGCACCAACTAACAGCCCTTGAAGAGGGACAGAAAAAGAGCTGAGTGGTAATATACTGGGAGGAAACCTGTGTGGTAACGTAGATCATTCATTAACTCTGCTGACTGAAACAGCAAAGCAATTTCTGAAAGATAGCTCACAGCACACCATGATTGCTGCTTTGGAAGCCAGCCTGTAGTGCTAAGACACAAAAGAGACAAATGGGTATGTTCTCATATAGTGCCTGTTATAAGGCAGACATTGTGGCTAGTGACTGTACCAAAAAGCCTCTCAAATGTTACGTTTATAAATCTTAGCACTGCCTTCAAATCCCTGAAAGGTGATGGACCTTGATGGTTTTGCATATGCAGCTATATTGCTTACAATAACCCCACATAGAGATGCATCCAATATGCACATGGAAATTATTAGCTTGACCATTGGCCCCTAACTGTAGCTGTCAGCTCCTTCTAAAAGTTTCATCATGAGAATGTATGGGCACTACTTCACAAGATCTCCAACTGAAACTTCAGAGAGCAGAAGCAGGTCAGATTGGAGTCCCTGGTCTCCCTGGGAAATCTGAGGGATAACTGTAAGAGTAACTGCAGGCTCAGATAGTTCCCATATTTAAATTGCTTGTTACCATATTCATGGTTTATTTCCATAATTAAAGAATAACATATGTTAAATTAATTCAAATATTATTATCGGTTCTAGCAATTTTTACTATGTCAATTTTAATCTGTAATGGCCAAAGATACCAAAGACTAGGACCAGTTAGATTAAAACAGAACAGGCAACATGTTGCTCCTTTTAAGCAGCTGCACAGAAGAGTTGCATGCATTTTTGTGGAGAAGATCTTTGCCAAGGACAAAAACCACAGGAGCAGTGGAAACGTAACCTCAACTGTACTTGCAGGAAAGTTTGCAAAGAATCAAGGAAGAGCAAAACCTGGTTCAAGAGAAAAGTTTCTGGACTTCTCTCAAACAAAGCATTTCCGTTCCTTTGCAAATTCCTTCTTACCTGTACAAAGACTTTCTGTAGTAGCGCTCGGCGCTCTGCGAGAGGTAGTTCATTCTGTGCTCCTCCAACTACCTCAGGCACGTGTGGAAGGTCAAAAAACAGATATAGACATTTAACAAGCGTGGAAGGCACTGACATTGTAGTCATGCAGTCCACAGTTTTCTGGGGAAAAAGAAAACACAGAAAAAAACCCAGTTCAGCATATTACTGTATTCAAAAACATCACACTCCTGTAACACAGTTGACTCAAAGGCTCTTTCTTCCTTTCTCACACCTTTGGTGAGGTATCCGCATGGCAGTATAGATTCACCATCTATTCTTAAATGCCTACCGGAATGGTGACCTTAAAAATAGGATCATAAGTTATTTACATGACAACAGCATTTAACAGCTACAGTTTGGAGCAATCACTGTACAGGACAGAAACAAAAGCTGACTGTCTCTGCCAACAGAAGCTTACAAGTTAATTACAAGACCTTCAGCCAAGCCCTCATTAGCTATCTATTCTCTGCAGCAGCATAAATGGGAGCAGGAGGAGGATTATTCAATTTATACCCTCACTTGGCAAGAAGGTATAAGCAGGCATAAGGAGCAAGGTATTAGAAAACACAAAAGCATCAGTGGGAAGAAAAGACAAATTGGGGTGGAGGCTGGCAACACACTAATCACAGATAACCTGATGTGCTGAATTACAAAGGCAGATTTAGAGCAGAAAGAACAAACCACACAGCTGCTCAGTACATCGCCAGAGACTTGCTTTCTGATGGAGGGCAGCACCAAAAGCAGAGGCAGTAAAGATTTGTGCTATCACTCATCACTGCTGCTGGCTTCTCTTTTCACAACTGCTACTGCCCTCCTTGAATGGGGAGCCCAAGGTCAAGTGCTTTAGGTGCTGTATGACATGCATCTCATAGAGCACTAAGCAGCAGCATGCCTTTGGGGAACAATAAAAGTTGTGCATAATTCAAGAGAACATTATAAATTGAAGTTCCAAAATGATCTTTTTAGGCAACTGAAACCACAAGGAGGTAAAGCAGCAGTTCTGTGGCAGTATAAGGATCTTAACACAGAAAGCAGAACATAGTTACATCTTTATTGCACGTTTATGCTGCTCGTTATTTTATTGCTTTTGTCTCTCCCACCCCACAATTTATTTTTAGCCTTGCTGTTTAGGACTAACCTGTCCTGATGAAGCTAGTAAGTTGATTGTGGTGAGCAGCATCCAACCTCTACTTGCTTCTTCGCTTTGATTGACCTCCAGAAACTGGACTATGGCACGACTTGCAGCCTCTGCAGGGGAACAGTTTAAAAAAATGCAGTAAGAATCCAATCTGGAGAGTCTGCAGAAGGAAACACATCCTCTCAGCAGTCCTGAGCACTGAGCATGAATTCACCTCTGCAGGACTACTTGAAAAATGTAGGCTTAGGCCTACACTCTCCAGACACACATTCCAGTCTTACACACATACTTGACTTTGACACTAGCAAGGCTGCAAAAAGTACTTTTTTAGGTCATGCATCATCCTTTAAAACAGCTGACAGGTTTCAGTAACATGCAGCATGTTTGAGGATTTTGGCTTGGTCAACTACAACATACTCTTTTTCCAGAGACATGAAGTCACCATCACTTAGTCGTCTCAGTGGGAAAAGATGATATTCAATCTCTGAAAAAAAAAGCACTTCACTGACACAACAGTACAGAGGATGATTGGAAAAGATTGGAGGGAAGGAGAGGTGTAGAAAGACAAAAGGAACTTAAAAAAAGGAACAAAAAGTAAAATTAAGACTAAGGTCAGCAATTACCACATCCCCATTCTAGATCTTTTGGAAAATGAAAACTAACAGCTAATGGCTAATTTTTATGATCTGGGGACCATTTCTGGAGCCAGATGCTATTCTGTATCAGTCAGAGCCAAAGATAAACGTTCAGCCCATTAAACAAGTTATCAGCCTCAATAAATAAATCAGCAGAAAATGCAAGCCTATTTCACTGCCATCTAAATACACACTTAAGTTAAGAAATCTATAACACCAGGCATGACAATGACTGTCCATTACACTTAAGAGAAAATTTCATTTTTCATTTATAACTGTGTATCAATCATCTTCAGTGCTTTTACTGTCAACTAGGACAGAAAAGTAAGATGCATAATATTGCTTAAAAAAAGAAATTACAAAAGAACTACTAATGGAAAAATAAATCAGTGACTAAAGAAAAATTCCATTTTCATCTTGGTTTGTTTACTTCGTCTGCTGTCATACCTGTGACAAAGTCTGCCTTAAAGTAAACACATTTTATATGGCAAAACGCCGTATAAACTTCTAGCATTGACTGCACTTAAACAATAATTTTCTGGAGCACCAGACTGCACACTGAGCTGGGCTAGTAAACTTATGAAGTACATGATCGTAGAAGATGTCTACAGTTGTTTGCTGTACATTCCTACCATTAACTTCTCCCAGGAGAGACCACCATACTGAGCCAGGAACATGAGCAGCTATGTGTACTGTTGAATCAATGTAACGAAAATCAAGGTGTAAAAAAATACTTTTATCAACTGGAAGAGACCAAGAGAAGTGACTACCTCCACTTCTGCCCAGAGCTTGTTAGATCACATGTAAAAGGCTGAGTCCAGTTGTGGTCCCAAAACAATAGAGGGAAGAATCAATGGGAGTTCAGCTGAGGGTCACTGAGATGTCTGAAGGTTGGAGAACCAAGCCTGTTAAGAGAGGCTGAGCAACCAGGGCTGGTGTAGCCAGGAGAGGGGGCAGCCTCATAGGCACCGACAAGCAGCCTCAGTGCCCACACAGTGCCTCATGGGCACAGAACAGCAGCCTCTGTGCCCAGAGTGGGGAGCTACTGAGGTTAGAGCCCTGCCTGGCTGGCGGGCAAGAGACAACAGGTTTATACCAAAAGAGGTTCAGATCTTATAAGAAGAAATTTCCCCCCGCTCCGTGTACAGAGATGCACTGAAACAGTGCCCAGAGAGATTGTGTTGTCTCCAGCTTTGAAGGTTTTTCAAGACACGACAGGATTGACCACAACCTGGTCCCATCTCAGAGTTGGTGTGACTGTGAGCAGCAGGTCAGACAAGAGACCTCTCTGATTGTACAATTTGCTCTCTCTCAGAAGAAGATCAATTTGATGTCTTACTCAGGGTTCGTGTCACCCATGCTTGTGTTAGTTTCATTCCCTTCCAGGAAAAGAGGTCATATTTTTCCCTACAGCCCAGAAACTCTTTTATAGTCATAATCCTGGAAAAAAAATATAAAGAAATAGACAGATTTAAAGTAAAAACCCAGATTTGGTTCCCTTGTACAATGGCTATTTTCCTATGGTCTTGTTTTGCAGCCTTATTCCCATAACAGATTTCCATACAAACCACTGGCTCTTCCAGTTCTGGCACTGAAGTAAGGACAGGCACCTAACAGATCCCTGCATGTGACTGACTGAGATAAAACAAAGCTTGAAATACCAAGGTGAAAGGCAACTTTTAAAACTCACACTTAAGCAGATATGCAGCAACTTCCCACCATACTGATCTGAAGTACTTGGTGGGCACTTTGTTTTCTGATACGATTGGTGCAGATGGTTGGATGTATGAGCAGACCAACTTTGAAAGCACAACAGCCATGCCAAAGCCACAGTTACCGCACTGGAGGCATATGCAAAATGCCACAATTACTGGCAAAAGCCACTTTCCTAAATTCTAAGTGTCCAGCGTGTCTCAAGCAAATGCTGCTTCTACAATGATAGTATCCTACCAGCCCAGCATTAGATGCCATTTAATAGGCCTGTTCTCTTTCTATGTGACCACAGACAGAGCTGGACAACCAGTCTCTGACTGTACACAGGTACAACTGTTATCAAACATGGTGTGCACAGCCTCCTTTGGGCACAGTCTCCAAAATGCACCTGTGGAACAGGGGCTCTTTTAGTCATCTTTGAAAGTGAGACTCAAGGGTTAAGTATATGCTTCTGAGAAAGTTGTCATGCTGCTGGCATCCTAAATGGCATAGCAGTTGAACACTATAAATAGCAGTTTCAAAACTGTCAGTCTTAATTAAGCACTACCTAAAACACAGACAGCATTTTAAGTGCAGGAAGAATTTGTCTTGTCATCTGTTCTGAGCAAATTTGATAGCACTATCATTTAAGATTAATTTCTATCATCAGCACTAGTCTTAATTTATTTCTTGTACCTTTTCTCTCGTTTGAAGTGCTCAAGTCACCTTTATAACATCCTCTACATGTCCCACCTGGATGTCCTTAGCCCCTAAACTTCTACAAACCTCTGAATTTAGGATTGGGATAAGCTAGCTTTTTACTGTTTTTACTAGTACATTGGGATAAGCTAGCCTTTTACTGTTTTTACTAGTAAAAACAGTAAAGGAACAAAAAGAAAGACCTATAAAGTAATATATAAGCATACATAGCTTGACAACTGTGCAAGCATGCATGCTAAAGTATGCCCACGACTATGTGGTTACATGGTCAATACACAGCAGTCAGATCTTTCATCATGGGTTCGGTATACTTGCTTGGTAGAATAAAACAGGAGAATTTGTTTCATACGCAAGAGATGACACAGGTGCTTTGCATCTTGGACTTGAGAAAAGCCGCAGGTGGAAAGCAATGAGGTCAGACCCATTCAGGTTGCTAGCAAAAACCAGCACTGTATTACAAGCAACACTACTGCTTAGAGCAAGAGCACTAGGGATTAATTCAGTATGTGATGGTTTTAGTTAGGTCATCTACTACCATAAACAGCATATAATAGCATCATCAGACTTTAGTATAGCTTATTTTTATCCTAGAGTGGAAGATCACTGAAAAAATGTATCTGTGCATGTGCCAAAGGTGGAGTGGGAAGCATGGGTGGGTATGTCAGGGTGGTGGTGGGAAGCAAGCTGAAGTCAGGGACCCCCTTCTCAAATAAAGCCTTCAAGATGTCTCAACTACTTCTCACAGGGAATGTCTGGAAACATTGTCTTTCTTCTTCTTTAGGAAGAAGTTCTTTACAATGAGGGTGGTGAGACACTAGTACAGGTTTGCCCAGAGAAGTGGTGGAGGCCCCACCCCTGTAGACATTCAAGGTCAGGCTTGGTGAGACTCTAAACAATCAGATCTAGTCAAAGACGTCCCTGCTTACTGTAGGGGGGTTGGACCACATGACCTTTAAATGTCCCTTCCAACCCAACACATTCTATGATCTATTTATTTATTAATCTGATGGTGCAGGTTATTTTGTATGATACTGTTTTTTTGATGATACTTGCGAAGCCCTTGCTTTAAGCCCTGGACAAAAAATCCTACTGCTTAAGTCAAAATTATTACCTTCCACCCGACATAACATCGACTTCAGTTCAAGGCTGTTTTGAATCCATTTACAGGATATTAACAGGATAAAGCTTTTCTCTGTTTAAAAGTACAGCAAAAAAACAGTATTACCATTGTGACAGTGTTTCAACCTCATAAACCCATCTGCTTATTTACTTTTTAAATTTTCTCCAGATTTTTTTGGCTTTTCACCATTCTTTTGTGATGCTAATTTACTTGCTTAAGCTCTAGGTATTTACCCAGAGTTAAAGAATACGGAGTTCCAACTGCCTAGACGGTGAGAGAAGTATCAACCCAAAATAAAAAGGGTTGGCAAAAGTTTTCCTTCAATTATCAGGAACAGTGCAGTGCTGTCCTCACAAATTGCATATGAAGTGACTGATGCCTTTGCAGTGTGCAGAAACAGAAGGCTGCTCATCCAAAGACAAGCAACAAAACCGTGCCAGCATTTAGCCTTACAAACCCCACCAAAAAAAAGAACAGGCTTTCCAGGACCTCTTGGAAAGGCACTGCCTTTCAGAAGATCTGGCAAAGAGTGTCAAAAGTAACTCACAGGTTAACCAAAAGTAACAAGATATAGCAGTTGTTGATCAGAACTGACTTCTGATGAGTAGCTGAAAGGACACTGCTCCCTTTTCAGAGCAACTTCAATAAATTCAAAACATAGTAATAGAATTGTCTAGGCTGGAAGGGACCTTTCCAATCAAGTCCAACCACAAACCTAACATTTGCAAAACTCATCACTAAACCATGTCGTTGAGCCCTACATTTACCTGTCCTTTAAATACCTCCAGGGATGATGATTGCACTGCTCCCCTGGGCAGCCAGTTCCAATGCCTGATAATACTGTCAGTGTAATTTTTTTTGTAACACTTAATCTAAACTTCCCCTGGTGCAACCCAAGGTCATTTCCTCTTGTCCTATCACTCTTTACTTGGGAAGGGAGACCAACACCCACCTCACTACAACCTCTTTGCAGGTAGATGGGGAGAATGACAAGGTCTCCCCTCAGCCTCCTTTTCTCCAGGCTGAACAACCTCAGCTTCCTCAGCTACTCCTCATAAGATCTATGCTGCAGGCTTCTCACCAGCTTCATTGCCCTTCTCTGGATATGCTCCAGCACCTCAATGCCTTGTAGCAAGGGGCCCAAAACTGGACACAATACTCAATGTGGGGCCTCACCAGTGCTGAGTACAGGGGAACAATCACTTGCCTAGTCCTACTCACCACACCAGTCCTGATACAGGCTACTACCTTGTCACCCACAGTACAGGAAAAGCATATATAGACAATGAAAAAATACACTCTCTTCACAGAAGAAGTTAACTAATGCACAAAAAACATCTGAAAGAAGCCCCTAAGTCTGCTTATTCTAATGAGATAGATCCCCAACTCTTCAAAGAGAAGCAGACACCGCAAGTAATGCTATCAGCAAGACTTCAGACTTCATTATGGGAAGAAGCCAAAAGGCTACTTATTAGAAGATAAGAAGCTTCCTTTAGTTACTATCAGTAACCCAGCCTAACAGCAAGATGAACACTAACTCTTGGGTATTTAAGACAAACATAAAATATAATCATAATAAACATCAAATTAGTTCTGCTGGTGTTATAGAAGTGAACTGCGATGAAAATGAACAACAGAAGTGTGTGCACAGCAGTGGAATTTTAAAAAGAATAAAGGTAGGCATTGTCAGAGGCCAAAGACAAACCACTGATGTGGTTTTCTGCAATGGTTAAACATTATGGCAATGAACGTTTATCAGTTTG
The DNA here is from genome assembly GCA_013400555.1 of Jacana jacana. Taxonomy (NCBI): domain Eukaryota; kingdom Metazoa; phylum Chordata; class Aves; order Charadriiformes; family Jacanidae; genus Jacana; species Jacana jacana. The sequence continues at coordinate 27,143 of VZTM01038146.1, forward strand.
GTCTCCCAAAGTGGTTTGAAGGTGAGATAGTGATAGTCTTTCAGCAGATCTGTTAGAGAAACGCCTGAAGAGGTTAAAAGCATTTTCACCAGTCAAAACAGTTTCAGTAAATCAGTGATACTAAGAGGAAGAGAAAGAAAAGGGGGGGAGGGGAGGGAGGGGAAATCTCAAAAAACCAAGCAAACAAACAAGCCAAAGAACCAAACCACCACAAGATTCAGAGGGTATTAAAACTAACTGAAAATGTTCTTTCTGGAGGTAGGATGGATTAGCTGAACAGTCTAGAGGTTTGGTGAAAATAAATTTTGCTTGGAATAGTATATACCGCAACAAATACTGCAGAATGCTGCAAATATGGAATGAAATGTTGACTGGAATCAACAAAGCAAGATACACTAAAGTGAATTTAAAAGGTGCATAAAACAGTGGTGTACACAGGCAAGCACACATCATAAACACACCCCAAATCAAATAAATAAAAAACCACAAAACCTCAAAATAACCCCAAACCCCAACACACCAACAAAACACCCTGAACATTTGAAATCAACCTTGAAAGTAGGTTAAAATATTCCAGCCCTGTGATGACCGTTTTACTTTCTCATTCTTCAATTTTCTCCCCTTCTGCACAGGTTTCACAGACTGTCCCCACAAGTTATTCATATTCTGACTCAGAAAAGGACCTTCCAGGCTGCAGGACTGCCCATCACTAAAGGAATTATCCTGAACCTCTCTGTGATACCAAGTGTTTACATATCCTAACGCATTAAATAACGGGAGCTGTGTGTCATTTGGTGTGCCTGAGATGCTGACAACATAGGACCGAGTTAGAAACCAATTTCAGTAAACATAGGATAACCACTTCAAGGTAACTAAATCACAGGTTTGCAAACCCTCAACTGCTGTAATATGAGAAGCTGTTAGGAGAGAAAGGTGTACTCTGTACTAGCCCTGCCACTTGCCTTCTGTTTGTTAATGCCTGCAGCTGGGAACCCACCACTCGGTTCCGCATGTTCACTAATACAGGGAGGAACCTTTAACTCTGCAATGGGAAATTTTCAGTATTTTGGATTTCTCATATACAAGGTACAGGTACTCACTGAAATGATAAACCAAAAGGTCCCAGGCTATTGAGCTCGTGTAACCTGTGGCACAGAGAGAGTAGCTCTCCCATCTAACTGCAGACAGCCACTTCCACACAGGGGACATCGGAGACCATACTCCACTATATATCAGCCCCAGCTAGGCACCTGGAAAGGGCACACAAATCCCACTGCCCATACCAAAGGGATCACCTGAAGTAGTCCTCCCTACTGCATGCTTATCTCTGTGGGGGATCTAAATTGCCAAACACTAGGACATGCTGTTGAAATATTTGCAAAAATTACAGAGGAACCAACTGCATCGAGGGTACGTCTTTTGAAAAATACATGAAGTATAAGTGTTGCTTCCCCTGCAGCATCAGAAGCCATAGCCACATCTAGTCTACCAAGATTCAAGCTGTCCCTGTCCCTTTTTCAGGAAATCTATTTCAGCCCTGAGCCAGATGCACTTTCTCCCAGAAAAAAAAGGCTCATTTCAGGACTGAGATTAATATAGAAATAGATGTTTTGAACATATATTCTAGCATAGTACCACTACAACTTTTTGGACAATTCAGACAAAATTTGATTTATTTGGAGAAAAAATGGCAGCTAAAAATCTCGAGTAGATAGAGCTGTCTTAACCATCACCCCATCACCTTGTAAAACAGACTAGATACCATCACACTAAGCCCCATAGATATGGTTACTGCTGTCACCTGCAGATTATCAGTTGTACAGCAAAGACTTATATGTACAAGATAATTTAATTCAATTTCAATTGCTATGTTTTTCTATAAAATCATACTAGAGGAACAAGACAGTTTTAATTAGTTGAATACATAACTAAAATGGCAATCAATGTTCAGAGACTACTTAAGATAGGATGCTGGCATAGTTATTACTGAATCACAAAAAGCTGTTCTGAAAACACTACTACAGTCTGCCAAGAATAACTGAGATATGCCTCCACGACGGCGGGCATTACTCACAGAGCTATTAGCATAAATATTCAAAAATATGCAAAAATTGCCTTGTGCTCCATTATGAAATTCGGGGGAAGAAGGAAAAAAAAACCCAACATCATCAAAACCACCAGCCACCCAAACCAAAAAAAAAAAAAGCACAAATACACCAACAGCCAAATTTAAATC
>VZTM01038150.1:0-20116 GCA_013400555.1 Jacana jacana
GGAGATATCCATTCAAAGCAGAGTTTTAGAGTGTCTCATTATGATAGCAGTTCCTATTAAAAATGCTAAATGCATTAGAAGCACAACAGTAATTTAGTTCTTTTTAGTCTCCATGGCACAGCATGCCTCCATTGAAAAGGGAGAGGATGTAGCTAACATCACTTTTAACCTTTTCTGGGTGGTTAATCTTAGAGAATTTTGCTATTAAGCTATCGTGGAAAAACTCTCAGTTTGTATGAACATTTGGATGTCAGGTCTTCTCTTCATCCACTGAGAGGAGGAAACAGATGATAGAATTAAAGATTTTTATGCAAAATTTGTAATAGTCACTAAGTCAAGCTTTTCAACGACATAAATTTATTATTAGTGGATTTCAATGGTTAGAAGGCAGAGCACTAGAAATATGTTTTGCTTCAACATTCAGTACAATTTTAGTATTACTCAGAATATTAGATTACTTTGAAATAATTAATTTCAAGCTAAGTTTTACCTTACAAACAGCCAGTTGAAAGAAGCAACACAAAACTGAAAACATAAGGAAAAGTATTCATGAAACTCCCTCTTACATGGTGTTTATTTGTTAGAGTTCCTGAAGATAGTCTGTATTCAGGAATACTGAGCCATAGCAACTGATGAATTTCAGTCATTTCTCAGAAAGACCTAAAAAACCCACCATCACAGACCTACGCACTTACTTAAATAGGCATAATTACTCTGCCTACTGCATAAAATGCTATTTCACCCCACTTCTTTTTAAAAACTAACCACTATGGTGATTCATTCATATGCTTCTGAGGTATGTCTTCACTTATTGAATTACATTCAGTGTGTTTTAAAACAACAGCTTATTTTACCATTAAAACAAAGTAAAGATGTTGTAATAGGTCCTTGCCTTTCAGTGTCTCTGACTATAACAGTTGGTGGAAAATTCAGTTTTTATAAAATAACGTATGCACTCAGCATTTTTGTTAGAGAAAGCCCTTAATTTCTATCATGAGAAAAAATTGCTTTTGGAGGCATTTGAGTGTATGCTTAAACAAACACACTTGACTGTTAGAATTGACTAAGCTGAAGTTAATCAATTACTACACAAAGGTAGTGCATTACTCATAAATGTCATATCAAGCAGGCCAAACTTCCAATAATGACATTCACACCTAAACTTATTATTAAATAATTTAAGAGTTGCAGAGCTCAGATTCACTCACTGTCCCTTTATCGTGTAGTCCTTATTTCTAAGGCTTGATTTAGTGAATTTACCAAGTATCAAATTTAAGTAGAAGTGAAATGAGATCACGAAGATAAAGTCAGCAAAAAGCCTAACAATGTTACAATTTCTAGAATGCCAGGAAATGGTTAAACACACCATCATCAATCATGTATCAGCCAATGCCACCTGCCAGAATGTTCACTGCACCTGAGGAGGGAGTCTGACTTTCAAGGCTTGCCTTTGCCTCTTATTCTCAGTTAAAGCAGCTAAAAAAGATAGATAATATCTGTATTTTTACATTGCCTGGTGCAATGGGGCTAAGGCTTCCCGTATAAATAATACAGAGTAAATAACAATGACACGTACTTTTTAACTGAAGAAACTCATCAACCATGCTAAAATGTACATCACACACTGCTGCTGTCTCTCGCTGTTCATTAAAAGAGAAGGAATCCTGAGGGAGGCATCATTGAATACAGATATGTCTCCAACACACCAAATCATATCCTGAGCCTGCAGTAAAGCTAATAAAACCATATTAAATACATTCCAAAAGTTCCCTTGGCTTAGTCCATGCCACTTGGGCAATTTATAATTTAAAGGAGAATATGAGATTAGAGAGAGATGAAAATAGTGTGATCTAGATTCTGAAACAACAGATTAACTGTTCTGTCATTCTCAGAAGGTGTATTGGTTTACAGTACATTGTACTGAAATTTGCTCACAAAGATCTCTAAAGTTCTCTGTGCTTTCACTTTCATAGATTTTATATCCATTAATGTTGGACTCACAAATGACAAAAATATGCTACTTGTGAAATCAAGATAGTCAAACCCACATTCTAAAGGTGTCTGTGTTTCACAGTGATCACATATATATGTAGATGTTAAATCTACCTTAACAAATCAATAGAATCCTACTCTCTGGGCTGATGTGGCCTTTAAGTGGCAATGCCCAAGATGCATTCTCTGCCCTGTCTGAGCTTTAACTTTAAATTCTGTGACATGATTATTATTTTAATCAAAAAACTCACCATATGATCAGTCAAGAGGCTTTTACCATAAACACAGATTCTTACAAATGCACTGAAATTCAGCTTGTGCAAAAGACTGAACTCTACAAAGATCCCTTCCTGGGTTTTTTATATGATTAACATAACATTAACTCTTATTTCTGTTCAGAGCAGTAGCGATACTGATGCTATCCTGAAGCTGTAACAGGTGTGCTCACTTTCTAAGCACAAGTGTTTTGCTACTTCAGCTCTACTCTAGGCCCACAAAACAATGTCATAGTATACACACCCGTAAAATCAGCAGCAATAATATATATATATTTAATTTTTATAGGAAAGGCTGTCTGTGTTGCCCTTCTACAGAAATATAATCTCTGGATATTTTCTTCTCAGCAAAGAGTCTATGTGAAATGCTGGTGGCAAGAGTAAATATGTAAGTATGGTGTGATTACAAGTGACAGCTTTTACCCCTGTCCCCCCTCCCCCCCAGTCTGTTGCAAATTCAAGATTTCATTGGAATCTTCTCTGGCTCAACAACAACCTGATAATATGTAGTACTGACTAGAACTAAAATTCTTTAAGTGGAGTTGACTGGTAAGTCCTAAAGCTTATTCTTTTAAAAGGAATAACTCCTATTGACAAAGAAGGTCTATTTGTGGTAATCAAAGCTTATTAAAACTTTACTCCTTTTTATAGTCTACTGTATATATATATTTTATATATATATATATGTGTGTATATATATATATATGTTTTATAGTCTACTACCATGGAAGATTCATCTAAAAACTTTGCAAATATCTAGACTAAGCACAACACTGTTTATAACTTTTTCTGGAGCAACTACAGAAGTTCTCAACTAGAATAACTAGCAACTCCTGCTAATTCAAGCAGACCAAATGGGTGCTGGCTACATTTTCCTATCTGAATATTTCAAAAGCAAACCTTCATTGCTATTTTCAGAGTCTTAGCCTAGTCTTAAAATAAGCTGCTTTTCACAAATAGATTAACAGAAAACAATGTTTTCTGTTAAGGGGGCTTTCCTTGGTGTTTTTCATGAGTTCATCTGTTTAAGGACGAGATGTAAAAAGTAACTATATTCTGTAGATATCTACTGCGTTGCCAGCCAATACCTGGAAGGTGACAGGAATTTCTACATCTTTGAGTATTATGGAGGCCATAGAGAAGAAACTGCTGAAAACTAATTTCTGACTTGGCTTACAGTGTTGATATATATTCTTGGCAAAAAAAAAAACAAACCTCAAAAAATACAATAGCCTTACTGTTCTTTGACTCTTTCCATGACAAGTGTCACATGAGAACTCAACATGGCAACAAAAGGCTTCAATTCCCCACTGCTTGCCACCAGCCCACTAAGCCAGCCGAAATACCCCATCACTGGCCTAGTAATGCCGAGCCAGCATTCTGACATCCTACATGTCCCTCAAGTCCCCCCTCATTTGGCTCAAACCACAGAGACTCATCCATTTATAAGTATTTATTGGTGCAAATTCTTGGCTACTATATTAGGTAGGATCTAGTTTCTACCTATGCTCCTGAGGCACAAAACAGACCCAAAAATCAGAGGGAAATAACTCCTAATCACATACCCAGTTCTTTTAGTTGCCTGTACTCTCAGAACCTGTAGTATCACCAATACAATTCATCCTAGTGCTACAGTTTCTCTACACACCTTTATCAGGACACAGCCAGTCACTAACACCCAGCTGCACCACACCAGTCCTCAGAATCAGTACTGCTTTTCAAACTCTATGCTGCATTTAGTCTCTTTCTTTATCCTGAGCAATACATTTGGGTACCTGTATGGGCTACATTTCTCTTTCCTCGTAGGTGAATCTTGGATTCTCTCTCTGTAGGCTACAAAAGTTTTGCCACATAATTTGAGAGAGCCACTACTTCATTCCAATTTCTGTATTTAATTTCTAACTCCCAACACCAAAAATAACCTGTTAGCTTTCACTGAAAGGATCACAGAAAATGTGCTTAATCTCATCAAGAATCTTTTAACTGAATTAAAGCCCTAATTTAAAAATGCAAAAACTGCCTCCCTATGCCTACTAGCACCACGCTGTTTTGTGTCACTTCAATACATTACACTGTGTACTGTACATAAGCATTCAAAAATAATAGATGAACATTGACACAACAAATTTAGCATCCAATTTTCTAAAATTTGTGGTAAAATCTCTTTTTGTCTCTCAACCACATTTGCAGTGAGCTCTTGTCATAGCCCAGGTGATGTTCTTCCACACAGGGCAGAGCTGAACATGTACCTGAGCACAGGGGTGTTACTTGCACACCATGAGTGAAACCTTCTTCTCCACCAGTACCAAAGGTCATCTTTGCTGCTGCTAAACAGGCCTGCCCTGTTGCAGTCCTACCAGACAGAGAAAGTGTCACTTCTGCAGCTGCAGTGACACGGTTATTTCTAGCTGTTCAGTTCTGTAGTGCTTTTAACTTCAGTGGAAGTTACAGCTCAGAAATGGCCAAGAGCAGTACAAGGAATATTCATTCCTTCTCGCTTCATTCTTGCAATGCAAGACATTTACCTCAAGTCAATCTCTTAAAGAACTGAGGGATTCCCGAAGAGAAAACTAAACCAAACAAAGAATAACCATAACAAATAGCAGATTCGTTTAAATGAACTGGCAAACAATTCCAGTGATAGAGTAAAATGAGTGACTAATGAAAACAAACTTCTTAGCTACCTATTTGACAGCTCTTAGAAGACTCAGGTGAATGCATGAGGTTTTCTGAAAGATAACAGCAGCAAACTGCATGAGAAATTTATTATGGAATTCAGTTATAAAAGCTTATTTTCTTATAAAATATGTTATTACTGTCTCACAGCACTATAATGTTTCACTAGTAAAACTGAGCTCCCAGGCTGGGGTTGGCCTAGAAGAGGTTGATGGACTTTGTTCAACAGGTACTGGGTAGGCAGAACATCATCCACTACCACACACTGCCCTTTCACATGTAAATGATTCCCACCACTTGGGAAATCCTGCACAATCACTGAAGGCTTCAGCACTTGCCTGCTTAGAGAATGTTACTGACCCAGTGGAGAGACCAAAATACCTACCACCAGCACTTCTCTAGCAACAGATTTAAGGAAATAAATCCCTGTGAAGTGATTGCTAACTTTTGGCTAATTATTGCTTCTTTGTGAGGTCTGTATAGCAACTTTCAATTTTGTTTCTGTTGCAAAATATTAATCCCTTAGGATGCAGTGACAAAAACCTTTTCCTAGGGGTCTAGGCCTCTTTCCCAGCTAATTTTCAGAGTGCATTTGTTTCTGTAGGGTACATGAACTATCCTTTTCCACAGCAGCTAATTGGCACAGATTCAACTCAACAGCCTATAACCAATAAACTGTCCCTCCTTAACAGAGGCTCAGCTCCTCTGGAGTGAGCAGTACGTGCCGCCAGAAAACTAGCTGACAGCAGAATCCACAAGCTCAATTTTCTCCTCGCCAGTCACCCCCTGCCTCTCCATGCACCTGCTGATCCCACTGCTCACTGGACAAGCAACTGCTCTTTTCATACTGCTAATTAGCATTCATGTGTCTACTTTTAAATAAGATAAAGTCTTTGCTGTTAACCTCAAACAACTTACTTCATCACCACATCTCACTCCTTAGATGTATAGTGACTATACAGCCTGTAAATATTTTGAACCAGAGATTGTCTCTTGCTGTCTTTGCACAGCACCTCCAGCAATGTAGGGCTGAGCTCAGCTGGAACCTCTCATAGCTGTTGCCACCAACATGACTGAGCTGAAGAAGTGGGAGGGAAGTGAAGACTATCATTATCCAGCTTGAATTTGTTTTATACAGAGAAGTTTTTACTCTTAAGAAGTGCCAATCCAAATTTTCCTAGACCACTATGTTTTCCTAAAAAAAAAAAAAAAAAAAAAAAAAAAAAAAAAATTGAAGACATCCTCCATAGTTACCAACACAGCAAAGACAGCAATTCCATCTAGATGCCAAAGCTTTAAACTTATGGTTAGTCCACCAGTCTACCATTACTTAGTGATAAATCTCTTGATTATAAAGCCAACCAAGAATGATTTATAAAGAAATCTATTTTTATTTATTTTATTTCCCACTCTCAGTCTTCCAGCTGAATGTCTCATCTTTGAAACTTCCAGTCTCCCTTCTGAATGAGACTCTCATCACACATTTCATTACTATTGTAAGAAACATATTAAAACATTGTTCACCATCCCCACAATTTTCTTGCCTGCAGTTTGTGATGTTTGCTCCTTAAATACTTTTACATCCTTTAGTTGAGATGCAGGGAATCACATTACATTAATTTTTCCTCACTTCTCTATTGCTTTTTGGTTTAAATTACCTGATTTACTCATTTGCCACTTCCTTTATACTTACAAAGTCCTTAGTGTTTATCCTCATATGTGTTCTTAACAGTAGCTGCTAGGTTCATCCCCCTAATTTCTTTAGGAAACACAGACTTACACCTGAGACTTAGATTCTACTGGAATGAATTAATATATCCCTCTCTTGCTTAAATACCTCCCATACTTGTAGTCAAAAGATTATTCCAATCCATAAATCACTGATGTTTTTTTTTAAACTACCATTTAAATATTTGGAATATTTTTTCTGAAAGATGACTGTGCACCTGTGCTATCTCAATGCTATTATGAAATCTACAGGGTATAAATATGCACTTGCCTGAATTTTATTGATAATGTCTGTTGTGCTTTTGTGAGAGTAACTTTCCCACTACAAAATAATCTGCATGGTACTAAATTGTAGAGAAACAGCTTTTCACTTCCTCTTTTTTTTTTCCTCTGTGCTTTTTATTCCATCAGTCCAAACTACAGAAATATTCCAAATTCCATGAATCAAAATAATACAACTCATAGATTCCCTGATCTGACTGCACGATATCTCCACCCAAAAGTTTCAGTATGGTTTGGGCTCAGCACTAAGAGACTGAGATTCATTCTGTCCCTGCTCCATAAGCTTTAAGTAGAGGGGAGAACAATGGAAGGAATCAGACAGAAATGTATAAAATCACATACAGTTTGAAGGAAATTAATAGAGAAACATATAAAATAACAGAACACGTTGCACAGTCAGAAACGAAGCAGTAGCCATTTTAAACAAAAGCCGGGTTGGTGGGGTGGAATCAACACGATATACACATTATACTGTGGGATTTGCTGCCCTGGGTTGTTGCAGAAGCTCCAAGTGTTACTGTGTTCAAAAAGGGACTGCAATTTAAGAATACCACCTATGTTTTTGCAAATATTAAGCATAGTGATCTGAATACATACAATCTCCAGCTCATAAGATACTGCCAAGAACCAAAAACTGAGAAAGCTGCCATATTCATAACATATTTTCTCTTAAAAAAACTCCCAGCAAACCCTATATTACTGTCTGCTTTCAGAGATACAGGTTAGATACCTCTCTGGTTTGACTTAACATTCTGATGCAAAGGGCCAAAAAGGTAAGAAGCCCTAAAGGAATGTGTTGTGGTCAGAGGTCAATTCTGCTGATGTGCAAACTGCACAGGTAGTTATTTGTGGTCTGTGATGCAGCGGGAATGCTATGAGTTGCAATGTCCACAGACTCTGCAGCATCCATATCTGCGCTGATTCAGAAAAAAGGCACTTCATAAGAGATTGTAACCTACTGAGGATGCAGTCTATTACTGCTGTTGTGTTTCTGAAAGTACAGGCATCCAGCTACACCATATCACAGACAATTTAAGTTAGCTTTATGTTGAAAGCTATATACATACTCTTGCACACGTGTGCACACAACGTGGCAACAAATACAAAACCATTCACAACTGCAGTGTTTCATCCTGCGGTTTTCTTAGACATCGGTGTAGTATGAAACATGTAAGATTTCAGAGAAACTTATATTTTAATCTCAAATAATCATATTTTTGTGCAACTTTGCCCATTAAAAAACACAACTATTACTATTCTTTGAAGTTATATTGCACCAACAAATCTAGAACGATAAATCTAAGGAAGATACGTCACATGACCGCTGAGCCCAGTCAGCTTTCCTTCTGTATATCAAAATTAACTATTTGATGTTTACAAACCACAAAATTTATAAAAATGGTATACAGTTTTGCACTGACACTAGTACATCATTATTGTCTTTGTCAATGGCATTTAGAGCAGCTGGCTTCTTGAAATAAAGCATGTATTCAGTGGGGTATCATTAAGAGCAATTGAATTGCCCTTCATCTGTTTCTGGGGCTCTGAGGACTAAAAGCAGTGTCTGGAAGCTTTATGGGCATTAGCTGGCTTTCTGTTTTGTTCCTTTTAGGCAGCCTTGTCTGTGGTTTTGTATGTTAGACTCAAAGACACAAGGATTTCCAGCAATAACCTTATTCTGATGAAACTCTTCTTTATCTACTACTTCTTGTTTCTTAGTATGTGATGAAGAAATCCTTTCCGGGCACAAGATTACTTAAATCAATAGTGATTTCTCCATGCACAGCAGTGCCCAGTTGCCTGTTCATCAAAATGCCTGCTTACTGGCTGCACTGACTGTCAGCAGAACACTCACCTGTCCAAGTACTTAGGTCATAAACAGGGGCCTATTTCTTTATAACAGTAAATATTCCAAATATTTATGTTCTCAGGCTTATTGGTATCAGGGGTAAAGCCTGGTTTCTGTATTTGTGATGGCAGCCATGCTACACTTGACATGAAGACAGCTGGCAGTTCCTAATAACTGGACAGCTTGTTGCCCACATCACAGTAAGTGCCACCTTATCGTCCATCCAAAAAAGTGGTTGGTACTTGCTTCCCAGGAAACTTGCCTGAGCCTGCCGGCTGGGCTCAGTCCCAGGGATGTGTCCTTTCAGCTGTCACCGGCCTCCCTGTCCAGCCACCTTGCAAAGTGATTACTACATAACTATGAATTACACACCTAGAACAGTCAGTTCTCTTTGGCAGTCCCACAATCCCCTATCTGTGCCTGCTGGCTTTTTTGACCTCTGCTCTCTGGACAGCATTTTATATCACACTTATTGGATATTTAACTTCTCATTTTCCTTGCACACTGCTCCAGACAGCCAGTCCAGTTCTTGCTGACTCCATCCTGCCAGCTAATCCCTGCTGGGCCAAGCTAAAGATATGCTCATGACATACGGTCAGCTGGCAAAAGAGGTACGTGCACATTTTGGGGAACATCTGGAGGGAATACCCCTAGCATAATGATTTTGGCTCGACTATGAGAAGCACTCATTATTATATCACTTGAAGCCAGCTTGTTCATCTGGGCATTTTTCAAGGCCAGGTTAGTGTGCCCAGAGCAATGCAAGCACTGCAAAGAGCTGTCACTAGCAGGAAGAAACACTAAGTGGAGTCCCATTAATACCCAGATTCATACCCCTTCTCTAAATAGGTGGCACCTGCCAGTTCCCCAAACATCTTTTATCAGGAAGAAAAAGTCAGGCACATCTGCTATGGAGATACCAGTTACTCCTCATGTCATCCCATGGAATAAACATGAAGTTCTATGGAATATCTTGGGAGCATTTGCAGAGAGCATTTCTTCTCCTGTGATCTCAGGAGCACATGCCAATTAGTAAGAAGAGAAGAAAAATACTTCATCCCAAGAATTGCATCCTGAGAGACATTTTACTATAAAAAAGAAGGGATATAAGCTCAACTATTAATTACCCTTGTAAAGAATGTGGTTCCTTTAGTACCCATCAGCAGAAAGCGCACCTTGTGGAGAACTGTTTAAGGAAGGGAAGAAATGTGTCTGGTTTCTGTTCTCAATGAGGATGGGTTACTGTGGAAATAAATGATATGATTGACAGGACCATCTTTGTCTAGTTACTCACTCCCTTTTCTTTTTAGTGGATGGCAACCTAGTTTCTACCTATGAATCAATCAGGCCTTACTTCATTAGCTTATTAACTTTCTCCTGGATCTTTCCTCACCCTTGTCAGAGAATGCTGAGTCACACAGCAGGGATTTCTGTCAGGAAGGGCAAGCTTTACACTTCACATCTGCAAATCTAATTTTTCAGAGAGAAATAAAGGGGGGAGAGAGGGCAGCAGACACTCATCCAGAGAGTGGATATGAGAAAAAGGATACCTTAAAGAGCACAGCAACTTTCTATAGGAATCTTGAGTACAGAGGGATTCTAAAGAAACTAGCCTCTTGATTTAGGTATCGACTCCAGGAGTAACACATATGAAGGACAACTTGAAAAGGGAAGATAAGAGGACACAAATTAGATATCACAATCATGTGGCCTGACAGGCTGTACTGGTATGGAGTGTGAGGATATATTTTAGCCTTGAAAGTAGCATTTTTGTTGTAGTACGAGACAGTTTATTTTCTTAGACTATTGTCATTGGATAGTTTAGAAAGCATTTATTTCCTCTGAACAGTCAGCAAGTCTGAATGCATTATTCTTATTTTTCTCTTGCATATGTTTATAAGTGAAACAGAGGTCTATTTTCACATAGTCTTGTTAATAGACCACAACCAAGAAGGCCACTGCTGTTACCAAAGGGTTCTGTTACAATAATGAAGAAGGGAAGCAATCTACAAAGGCAAAAAAAACAGCGCCCTATAGTTCCCAGACAACAAGGGCAAAGCACAATATTCATATTATCTTAAACAAGCCAAAGTAATAAAATCTTTGTTAATACAGTCCATAAAATTAATCAAGCAACAAGTCTTTCAATTAGGTTAGCAGTCCTCTCACCCTCAGAAGTCCAAATCATAAAGACAGGAATCACTTAAAACCTCCACAGTGTCAGTGTAACACACCTCATAGAACTCCACAACATTTGAAGCCGCAGGCATTAGCAGCTGACCATAATAAAAATGGCTTTACATGTGACAAGGAGATGGCAGTACATGGTATTCTTATTCTTCCTTTCCACTAGATCCTGGACTTGTGTCACGAATGAGCATATTTCTCCAGTTATGCAGATTTGCAAGACTGATAATTGTAGAAGTTCCACAGCACATGGCACAACTCTGCACAATCTTCATCCAACCTGGAGCATGGAACAATCTTGCAAGTGGGATTTATAGTATGAGCAGTTAAACCCATACTCCGAAACAGTGCTATCTTGCCCAGACCTTTCCAAGTTACAGCTGTCTGCCATCACTCACAACTGCTACAAGGCCATCAGACAGCCCCGTTTACCAGATACCACCTTTGAGACTGCATCTGTTTGGGAGCTGGAAAAGGACAAATACAAACTCAAAATTTTCCTCTTGTTCTGTGACAAGATTCAACCACACTAGAGAATAACACACAGAGCCAATTAACAGCCTTGATGCTACAGAAGCTTCACTCTGCAAAAATTTTCTGGAAACCTACAGAAACATTGCAAAGCATTTTTGCATGGAATTTCTTTTCACAGATCATCTTATAGGCTTATGGTTTCCATGCTGCAGACATCATGGATACTGTAGAAATACCACCATTGAAATGCCAGACTGCTTGGGCATTGAATTAAAAGAATTTTTTCTCTCTAGCTATTAACATCTGAAAGCCCTGCCAGACTTGGAGAAATGCCCTAATTTATAGAAGTCCTCTGTTTGGTTAATGGAAAAATACACCCTTTTGCCCCCAATCCAGTTTGGTGTGTGAAAGTATAGACATTTCATCCCAACAGAGCTTCAGAGCACAACACTAAATTTTGTACACTCTTAGCATGATTACTTTGCAATTATGGCATATGTATTATGGCAAATCCCAAGTAAATTATGAACTCTGTACATTACAAAGACACTGTGAAACACTGATTGATTTGGACAGTTTGTAGTTAATTAAGTTCATTTCCAATTCCATCTCTTCACACAATTTCAAAGCATTCTGCACTGAAAGCCCATTTTCAATTAGTATGGAGGATGAAACAAAAAAGAATTAATTATAAAAGTGGCAATCCCCATTTAAATCTTCATAGTGCAGCGATTATTTATGTTAAGTGTCGAGAAACTGGAGAGTTGTACTACTTGTCTAATACAGTTTTTTCCTTGATATATATCTCATATATATATTAAATCTGTACAAAGTAGTGGCATAGCATTTTGTAAAGTAAGGACTAAATTATTGCTCCCAAACTTGTACTGAGCTCCAAGAGGCAGAAAGACGTCTGTGCTAGGCTACAGCCAAATTAAGTGTTTTGGCTTTATTCTGCTCATGGCTGCTGTGCTCCTACCCTAAAATAATTCCATGACTTGGACGAAAGCAAACACTAGTGGTGAAGGAATACTAATATCAGTAAACTTTATGCTGTGGAATGATTATCTGAAAAGCAGTTACCTAGTTCTAATCTAGTGTTTGATGCTGTTCAAAATGGTATAGACCACTATTGGAAGTTACCACAGGGAAGAATGGGCAGTAAAACTTTCAGATACCCTTTTCTAAAGTCCCTTCCATGGGTCCATTCTCAGATCTTCACATCTGGTCATCATTTTCAGATTTTGGTAATTAAAGAACCTCACACTGTCTCTTTACAGAATAGGTCCAGCCATCCCTTACCAAACTGCTCTTAGAAAGAGGTATAAATAATTCCATGCATTGAACTTTTGGAAACATGGTGGGGGGGAGGGCGCAGGGAGGAGGAAGAGCATGGCATTCATCCCTTGATTCACTGAAGCTGTTCTACAAAAAAGACCTTCTTTTAGTACACGAATGAGCCAAATACCCCCAATGGCCACTAAAGAGAAAGAAGGAGAAAAAGACTAAATGCGGTGCCATTTAAAGATGACGTATCTTCATTTGCTGATTGTACCATCTTCATCTCTGTCAAAGACGGTCAGCTATAAACAGGGCACCATAATGAATGATGCGAGCTTAGCTGTAACTGCAGATGCACAGCGCAGTAGAACAACTTCGTTAACTCCATCCACTAGATTTTAAATTGTCATCTATTGGCCATTTGTCATTGGCACAGACTTCCTGCTCTACAGACAAGATTACTGCTTTAACCGGCGGCACATGCTTCATTGCTTGATTCATGGCTGCCTCTGTCCCTCTCTCCTTTTCTTTGCCATTTTGGTAGGAGGCTGTATAACGACACAGCAGCAGTGGAGCAGGAGAAGGAGAATGATGGGCACTAGAAAAGAGAGTAAATGATTCAGGGAATGTAAAAGGGTAGGCAATAAGAAGGAAAGAAAAAAAAAATAATAGAGCTTTATGAAAAGGGAAACATTTAAAACATTTAAAGGGCAAAAAAGTGAAACAAATGGCAATAAATGATCTTGCAGTTGCAAGAATGAATGCAGATTTTAAAAAAACCCACCACAAAACAAAACAACAAGAAAAAAACAGTACAAATCTTTCAGGTTCTTAAGCTGCCTGAGGTGTCCTGTGATGTTCTTGGCTCTCACCAATCCCTGTAAGAGGGAAGAGTCTGTCCTTCACACTACTGGAGAAGTTTCAAAGTGCTGTTTTCAACATATTAGATAACAATAGACAAATCGACAAATCTGGGAGTCTGTACTGGGAGTTTCAGATATAGCTGACAGATACAGACAAGCTGTACCCAATGACACCTTAAAAGAGGGTATGAGAGAAGCTTTGGGGGTGTTACGAGATATGCAGCAGAGTTCCTTGCTTTTTTTCCTTGTGCTTGTTTTCTTTATTTGAGATTGCCTCCAGTTGAGAAACACACTTAAGCTGCTATGAAATTTTAACCAAATGTAGAAATCCAGGGAAAGTGATTTCTACCAGTAGCTTATTAGAAGGTATTTCACAATAAGTACTTTACTCAAAGAAAATTACACTTATATCATCTGGGTATAAAATACCTCAGCAGTGGCACAATATATTTTTCTAAATCTAACTGTACAATCAACAAATACAAACATTGTTTTGTTTTTGCTTTTTATTCTAATGAAGGACAAGTGAGAAATGTGCATGAATTTCTATTAAACACCCACAACTACAAACATGCCTTAGTTGTGTGCTGAATCAAGCCATTATGCAGTTGACTCTTATTATCAACCAGCATGAACTGGTTTCTTATCAACATAGCACATGGTTTCAAAATGCTGCAGTGTTTCACTGTAACAGAATTTACAGCTACAGGTGGTACACCTTTCTTTTCTAATTCCCACAGCCCCCCTCAGGACACCTTCTCCCTAGTATCCAGCATTTTGCTCAGCCACTGCTGCCCCTGGTTAGCAGTATAAATTCCTTTAAATACATCCCACCGGATGATGCAATATCACATCCAGGGGGAAACAGGAGTTACGACCACAGCAACCATCACAATCTGCTTTAGTGGACTCTAACTACTGATCTTGAATGACATACAGCCCTCACAATGATGTCCTCACTGGTTCAGGTTAACTTGAGAAAAGCTTTGCAATTCTCCCTATGAGACCAAAAGGTCTAGTAGCCTGAAAGCCAAATGCCAATTTCTTCTTATTAATTTGTATCTGTTTTTAAAAAGGTCAGGTTTTCACATGAGAATATGCACACCTCCCAATTTTTTAGAACTGTGATGGCTGCCACGCTTTCCACCCCAAAAAGACAGGCACGTCAGTGACCAGGGAAGGTAAACCGATGTTGGTCCTGTAGCAGTGAAGAAAGGTGGCACAAATCTTGTTCAAGTATCCACAATCTAAAAGTAAAATTTGACACTAGGTCAGGAATATGTTTTCCTGCATTTCTCTAGAAGTTTTTTTTCCTTCAATGCAGGATGCAACCCTGTAGGTTTCTATCCCCATTTCTGTATTTTCTGGCATCCAAACATGGGGCTGAGACCCACCACGGCAGGTACCTCCCAGCAGAAGCAGTGGGCTCTCGGCCAGCCCCAGGGGTGGTGCTGCACTGGTAACCAGCAGTACCACTTGTATATTCCTCTGACAGAGGGCACAAGAAGTTTTTCTTTTGGAGACACTTAACTATCAGTTCAGAGAGAGAGAAGATTTTTAGGATACAGAGATATCTGTATTTAGGATATAAATATAGAGAAGGTAGTTATATTCTCTAACATTCAGGTGGAACTGAAACAGCAACAAGGAAAAGACCCCGAGGAAGGAAGTCTTGGAATCCAGCTCACATTTGCCTAGCTTTGCCTGCCTATGCATGTATGCCTGCATGCAGAGGGTTATTATTTTAGATTAGCTTTTTAATTCAGATTTGTTACTGACATTGAGGTAGCCAATAGGGACAGAAAATCTTTGAAAGGATTTAGTATTTTTCACATGGAATTACTTTCTTGAGCACTTGACATCCATTTGGAAACTGAATTTGATAACAAATGCAGGAATAAATTTGTAGAGAAGCATCTTTTGGCCAGTTAATACACAAAAATCAGTGCTTTGGGATATATACAGACTTGCCTATGCATTTCTTTGGAAAATTCAAGCAGTTGGGGGATTTTTTGGTGTTTGGGTTTTTGCTTGTGGGTTTTGGGTTTTTTTTTAAATGCAGGGTCCTGAATGACCTGAAATGGCTTTGACAATGTAATACTGCTGCAATTAGAATCACAGCCACTGGAATAACATCACCCTTGAGAGGAAAAGAAGATGTTACTGACTTTATGGTCTCAGTGATCTTCCTCCTTAATTTGAATTAGCTCAAATCTCATGTGGAAATGAAAGAAAAAAAGGAGAAGGAAATAATAAAAAAAAAAAAGGAGAACAAATGATTTTAAGAAGTCTTTGTGTTTGTTTAACAAATAAAAGCTAAGAACAACACAGTGCTGAATACTGATAAACTTACTCTCAAAAGCCGAAACAGAACACAGAAATTACCTGAAGAATTAATTGCTTGCCTATCAGTTTATTATTTTGCATACTTATTATTTTCAGGTAGATGTTCACATCTTACTTCAATAGTGAGACCTCAAACATACAGCTACCATACACCGTCCAACAACTTTGAGAAAGAAAACAGAAACATCACACTGACATTCTGAATGCTGCAGCTGAAGCAGAGGACCACGTTTTGGAGGGTGGTGTCCTATCAGTGTTCCTCCTATGCCTAGTAGTAGGAGGTGCCGGATCAATAAAGGGGATTGAGCTGAAGGGCCAAGGATATGGACTTGACCACGGAAGATACTACCACCAGATCAGTGAAATACTAACTCAGATACAGGTTCTATCTCCCACACAGGAGGCCAGCCAAAAGAACAAGGCTCAGTATTTATTCACAACACAGACTAAAATATTTTCAGCTAACGGAAGCCTGGGATTTAATGGAGAGAAAGAAAAAAAAAAGGGTTACCAACAGCACTGATTTTCCTGACTCTTGAATAGTCAAGAGTTTTATTCTAAACGAAGTACCTGGGAAACAAAACATATCTCGACTGTCAGTTCAGCTTTTTAACAGATACATATTGCATCTTTCACCCACATGTACAACAAACAGGGTTTCAATGATATTAAATCACAGTACTTTAAAGTAATATTAAAATAGGTACATTAAATTACAAAGGTTGACATTTCTGAATATTTAGATTACCCACATTGGGAAAAAGCTTCTTAGCTCAAAACACCTGAGAGAAGAGGCAAATTCATAGAGCTTTATATAAATATGCTGTTATTAATGTCAATATATTTCTTATTCACATGGGGAAATTTCATTCAGGATATCTGAACATTTAAAGGTGAATTGGCTTCATTCTCTTTTATTAGAAAATGGTACATGCATTTTATACATATTTAAATTCCCTTCTTAAACAAGGTGTGCCAAACAAGCATTTTGTGTTCAGATTAGAGATGTAAATATATTAACTTTTTGATCAGAGTATTAGACAAAATGGCATTTAATGTTAACTAATGTGGAGCTTCTCAGTCATTTATGTTCTAATTCATAGTAAAGTTCCTTCTTAAAAGTATCTGTTTAGGCTAATGCAAAAAATAATTGTAATAGCAAGTGAGAAACTAAATTATTGAAGATATATGTGACTAAGCAGTACTTTCTTTTTTTTAAGTTAAATTGTTTCGTTTGTTTTTTTTGCTTTTATTTACCCCTTGGTTTTATTTTATTTAACCATTGTTTCACACTTAGTCGTCAGCATTGGTATTAACTGCTGTTAACTCCTTTCCTCTCTATTTTAGCGAGGAGGAACTGAACTGATACCAACACATTCACCAAGCAATACCCGTGTTAGCCGGTGGGAGAGTTAAGGCTGATACACATCCTACTATAACAAGGATGCAAAGCTATTTCTCTAGATGGGTTTTGGCCACTAAGTTCTTCCAGCAAAGTCAGGAATCTTTCTTGACTTCCTACTTTTCCCCCTCTTCTTCTCTGTGAAGATTTTTCTCAAGTAAGAGGAAATGAAGACAAAGAGTCATAATATCAGATTTTTTTCCTTTTCTATAGCTCACCAGGTTATAATATATAACCTATAGTATAATACCATGCAGTGCCACTTCAGGGAGATTCCTTATCCACAATAGATACTGTAATAAATTATAAAAACTGGATTGCAATGGAGCAATCACCATGAAAGACTCAGAATATGTAGAAAAAACATTTTCTGTTGTGGTATTTCCACTATAACTTCCATAAGTGTAGTTGGAAGAACTGTTTAAGGCTCTAATTTCTAACTACACACACAAAAATGTATTTAGACTAATTCTATCTTTTGTTTGGTTTTTCCAAGCACAGTTGGCTCTCCTGCTTTGCTTCTTGAGCTGAGGAGCAAGCGCTTACCATGGTGCTCTACTTATCACAGTCATAGCAGTGATGGAGAAAGAAAGAAACAAGCAAGGTGCCAACACTGAAAATTCTGTGCTGCTCAGAGGCTTCCAAGGAGCAGGCTCCCGTCTGAGTATTACGTACTGCTCCAGAGAATTAAGGGCAGGTGAGTTAAGATTTGGGCTTTACACCACGGTCTTGAGAAAGCCAGCAGCTTCTCCTAAACACACCCCAATGATGGAACCACTGCACAATCACCGCTACTGCAGTGGCTGTGCATCGGCTACAGGAAACCCTCCATTATCTTTGTGATCTGCCTCAACTGTTTTATAAAACTGAAGAAGCACAAAGCAACTATGTCAGACCAGAGAACTGGAACCACAGATGCCACTTAAATCAACAGCTGAGCTTCCATTAAAGCCAGCTGAAATAAGACTAGGTCTCTGGTTTCTTAACAACCTCTTCAAAATAACAGCAGCAACAAGCATGAGATTGGGTTGACAATCATTTACATGCAAGTGTGACCTTTTTACTCAGTGGTGACATTTGTATCCTATTAGCAAAATACTGTATTGTATTTAAGCAATAATTGCATTTTCTATGAAGACAAATGACATGTAAATCAATAAATGACGAGGCTGCAGGCCAAGCATACTATTGATTTTCAGTCATTCTCATCTCTGAGCTTAATGCTGAGAAAATACAGTATATGCGATGATTTTTTTACAAGTTACAGCTTTTGGGCCAGATAGAACTTTCCTGAGAATTAAGAAAGGTTTTCTCCAGTTGAGAGAGAGGAGATTAAAGAGGAGTGGGAATGTAACAGCTGTAATTGCAGCTTACACACTATCTTAAAAGCTAACGCTGAATAGATCAACAGAGGCTTGTA
Organism: Jacana jacana; assembly: GCA_013400555.1. Taxonomy (NCBI): domain Eukaryota; kingdom Metazoa; phylum Chordata; class Aves; order Charadriiformes; family Jacanidae; genus Jacana; species Jacana jacana. Next base: position 18,776 of record VZTM01038150.1, read on the forward strand.
CGACACCCTTGTCACCTACTGGTTATACGGCTGATGAAATAAGCATGCATATCATGTTAAATGTCCTATCACACACAGAAAGAAACACAAGGCTTAGAGAAATCTCAGTGAGAACAATTCTTATTGCTTCTGCCCTTCATGAGAAAACCAAATTATTCAAAATCCACCACAGTAGGACCCTGGCAGATATGGAGATGGTAGTTTCTGAAACATGAATAGTGTGATACCAAATTTGCTGCAAAAGTCAGAAATTTAGGGGAGAGAAGAGAGGGGAGAGGGGAGAGGAAGAAAGAAACTTCAACACATGGGCTCTCCGCCTCATGCATCTTAGGAAGATCCAAGCAATCTTAGCTGGCAAGGGTACCAAATCATCATCTGTGAATATGAGACAAGAAGTTTAGCTGCTTCTCAGGGTCACAAGAAATAGTAAATTAATTACACTCTCACTGGTATATTATTGCATTAAAAGCACTGACTTTGTCTAGATCTCCTAAATCATTCATAAGGTCATTCACTGAGAATATTTATTTTAGGAGACTTAGTCAGCCTTACTTGGGATGCTTCTCCCATAAATTTCCGCATGGCAGCCATGATTTAAGGTTACTCTGTTTTTAAGTTCTTAATTGTGGTTAAGTAGGTAACATGAAAGAACAACTCTTAACATTGTAGTCGTAACACCAATAAGCAGGATTCACCTACTTCTTTAAGGATTAATCCTGAAACATTCTTTCACGCCGACCAAACCTTTCTATACAATATAGGAGCAGACACAGATACTGATTTCCTCCACAATAGCTATTTTTCTTCCCACTAGAAGTTACTTTGAATATGGATTATACAATCCAAATGCAGTTGTTCAGTATGTAAGACTTCATAATATCCTACAATTGAACCAACAGGTTAAGACACTTCTCATCTGACTGCACTAAATTATTGATGTACTGGTGCCTTTTTCAGATTTTAAATCACTCTAACAGAAGGAAAAGTAAACACATTAAGACTTTTCCAGTCTCAATGAGAAAATACACATAGGTAGTTTTAGTCCCAACAATAAAAATAATCACACAGTATCTCAAACTAATCCATCTGATTTTGAATCAACCACTCAAAAAGAAGTTTATTTTTAAACTATATTTTCAGTTTGCTTGGGAGTTGACTATATAAGACCCATCTATCAATTCCTGCAGTTTGAGTATTACAGTATGAATAATATATGCCTTTATCGTGTGACAATAACAGCCTTCACTCTTCACTGCTTTACATTTCTTGTTCCAAATATGACATAAAATTTTCCTCAAGTAGCTAAAAAGGAGTTTAGAAGAAATGAATTATGAATACATG
>VZTM01038151.1:0-12431 GCA_013400555.1 Jacana jacana
TTTTCAAGTTCAATAGGCATACCCGGTCTTCTATAATTCAAGTCATTAATTGAAATATTACAATGCTGGGCATATCCCTGCAGAACTTCACTGGCAATAAATCGTTGATAGCTTTTCAGTTGACTCACATCACACAAGTTTTGTTTGAACTGTACATCCTCAGTTGCCTTTAAAAAGTGTCATGTTAGTGTCAAAGGTACAGTCACACCTCATATCTGTCATATCCCAGTATGTCACAGCGGTTAAGTGTAGACACAGTCTGGGTTCACAGACAGTCAGCCTTTGGAAGATAGGAAATTTCAGATCATTTCACTCCAGGATTAGCAGCTTTGACACAATTATAGACTGATGTGGCTGCTTCAAAGACATCTTAAATTATTTTTATTGGAACATTTTCCCACTGTCATAGTGAAATGTATAGCAAAGTTGGCATTAAGTTTATGGTTTAACACATTATCTAAATGAGTTCTGAGAAAACCTTGTCTTCTAAGAAATCTTTTATGTGCTTGGCCATGTCTCCTTCCTGCTCAGTTTTGTTGTATATATTCCCTAGATGATTTGTTTTATGTGCTTCATTCTCCAAAATGTATCGTCACTGCTGAGTTGGTCTGGTCTTATAATTTCATGTTTCCTGCTTAAAATTAAAATATGTATATTGTTCATAGTGTTTGATGTAATGCTGAAATATTATCATGTGGTTCATGCTTTGCCATTAACAGCTCAAAGACATTAATCTATAGATGTGCAAAGGAAATAATTTTCAAACAAATAATTCTAAATATTTTTTCCTTTTACCTTGGTTCATCGGCAGCTATTAAGCAAACTGGTCTCAATTCTATGTTTCGCCCAAAAAGTACCTTAGGAAGCCGAATGCTTTTCTTTGTACACTTTTGCCTTAGGCATCTGCTAGTAGGAACTGGTGGAGAATAATTAGTGGTTCACTCAATACTCAAATACAGCATATGGATTTGAAAACTACTCTTCTCAGATTGTACATTTCTCTAATATGGCACCTGTGGTGTTTCCAACAATAAACTGTTTTTTCCAGCAACCTGAAATTTCAGTAGAGAGTAAGTAATGAGGAATTTCCAAGGAGCTCTGATTTGCAAATTCATTTTCAGTCTAAACATGTTCCCTACTAACCAGCCCTTGCGATTAGGTACATGCCCGTTTGGACTGGAGAAACAGAAGTGGCCATGTCTGAATGCCACATCCTTTCCTTTTGAGATGTAAATGAGCAGAGCTATCAGACCTCATCGGAGCTAGTCAACTAGACAGAGATGTGGTGTGGTCTCATTTCTATGCACAATAAAACCCACTGCCTGATGGTAGAAGAGCTAAGCAGCTTTCTACTTCAGCAAGAACAATGCCTGGTACCTAAGTAATTTCCAAACCATTCACCTTCCTGCTTCCAAGGAGACTGTTGGATATTTCAGATTCTTTTATTGGTTACAGTTTTCTTTTTGTGCTACGTTATTTTTCATTTTGTTATATTTTTTTTTTTTCACAATACTCTNCACTTTTGCTGTTGACAAAAGTTAGTCTTCACCCACAGCACACATAGGTAATTAACTTCTGGAACAACTTGTGCAGGAGAAAGGAGATCTTCTCCTTGGTTGTTTTGTCAAGATTTCAACAGTAGAATTTAGAGTTTGATGTAGGAATTACTATGTATCTCTCCACAGCCCATGGTAAGCAGGAAGAAGATGAACCCCATCATTCTGCTTGGCCTTGAAATTTATGACTATAGAACATTAATAGTGATAAAAAAAAAATGTCTAGTGCAACTTTTCCATTATGTTCTAAGGAATTTATTATCCAGAATATGGATCCTGGAATATAGGGAACAGATCACAACCAACCACGTAAATTTCTGTACCGGCACTTTCCTTCAGCCTTACTAACCTGATAGCCATTTCTTTCTTTCTTTCTTTCTCAGTCCCTAGGATGTCTCTGTGCAAACTGCTATAAATTCTTCTAGCAGAAAGTACCATTAAAAAGCTATAAGTGTTTTAGTTTTCCTGAAAACAATCCTAGAAGCTGGGAACAAGCAGAATACTAAGCAGCATTCAATGAGCCACCGCTCTATGGCCTAGATGCGAGTGCTCCTCCATTAGGCTTCCATGGACTGCAGTCTATAACATCCCAAAATGCCAGACATCATAAAATTATACCATAGTTCCCCATTAATTTCAGGGCTGCAGGTTACTTGGACCTTGTATGATAACATCCAATTGTAACAGTCAACTGCTGTTGATTTAACCCATTATCACTGATTTTCAGCCTTCCCCTCTAGTCACTTAAAGGAAGGGCTTAGGTTTACCAGAAACGTTAAAACCTTCTTTCTTGTGTCCAAAGGAAACAGTACCATCATTGGTTAAGGCTGGCCACTGCTCTTAAATATTTCAACCCTGATATCCTAACAGGAAAGCCAAAAAGCAGCTCCATGTAGTATGAAAAGCGTCTAAGAAAATACTAGTTCATCTCGACCAGAAAAAATAAACAAAATCAAGCACAAAATGAAGGCGTGCATTCCAGCTGGGGGAAATAGCAGTATCTTACAGAAATGGGCTTGTGTGACAAATAAAGCTTTACCTAAATTCCATTCTAATATTGTTAACGCAACACTGTGATCAAAACCCAAACACCAATTTGTGGGCTGCTTTCTGTGTTCGTACAACTCCTTACTGGTTCTGGTGGAAATCCAACAGAAGTGCAAGCTCCTAGTTGGCAAAAATCAGACCCAGGGACATCTAAGGCACAGACAGGCAGTGTCTGTGTAACCAGCCGGAGGTGTGAACACACTGGAGTTTACACTAACAAGTGCATTGTGAACGCAGCTCAGGAAGTCTATTTGGAAACAGCCATTAATAATAATAAAAAAAAAAAACTTGGGAAAACGAAACACAGCAATCTGATGCGAACCATGTGCCGGCCCTGGCCTGCTCCGCTGCTTGCCAGTGCAGAGTCCAAGGCTACGGCTGCCGAGCTGCATGTGGCTCTTCACTGCTCAGCATGGGGCTCTCGCTCAGGTCTGAGCAGTCAGTGTCTCGCAGCCGCTGCCTGGAGGAAAACCAAGCGGTCTGGAGGAAAGAGATTCAAAGAGACAGCCTGAGACACACAGAAGGGAACGGGAGGGTGGCCCTGAGTGATGCTGACAGAACTGGATGGAGCGAAGCCAGTAGCAGAATGATAATGCCCTATTTCCAGGACAACAGGAACCGCCATCCAGCCCGGCTCTTGCAACCGCTGGACCTCGTAACCCAGTGGCAACGCATGTTGGAAAGAGAAACCCATCAGCCTTGTGNCTGCTCAGCTATACATTCGTGCTCATCTCTGTCACTAAAAATTCAGCTTAATAGAAAAAGAAACATATTTCTAAAACACTGCACCTAAGCTGCATGGTTAATATTGCAAAGCCGTTTTCATCATACACCTGGAAAAAATCAGGGCTATTAACTTCTTATTTTCCCCAAGCATTCAATTTAAACAATACCAAATTAACATGAAATTCCTCTTGAAAATACTCTATAATAAATGAATGGCAAAGTGGAGTAAAAAATTTGCCCATAACAACACTTTTGCTGTTGCTAAAAGTTAGTCTTCACCCANACAATCCTAGAAGCTGGGAACAAGCAGAATACTAAGCAGCATTCAATGAGCCACCGCTCTATGGCCTAGATGCGAGTGCTCCTCCATTAGGCTTCCATGGACTGCAGTCTATAACATCCCAAAATGCCAGACATCATAAAATTATACCATAGTTCCCCATTAATTTCAGGGCTGCAGGTTACTTGGACCTTGTATGATAACATCCAATTGTAACAGTCAACTGCTGTTGATTTAACCCATTATCACTGATTTTCAGCCTTCCCCTCTAGTCACTTAAAGGAAGGGCTTAGGTTTACCAGAAACGTTAAAACCTTCTTTCTTGTGTCCAAAGGAAACAGTACCATCATTGGTTAAGGCTGGCCACTGCTCTTAAATATTTCAACCCTGATATCCTAACAGGAAAGCCAAAAAGCAGCTCCATGTAGTATGAAAAGCGTCTAAGAAAATACTAGTTCATCTCGACCAGAAAAAATAAACAAAATCAAGCACAAAATGAAGGCGTGCATTCCAGCTGGGGGAAATAGCAGTATCTTACAGAAATGGGCTTGTGTGACAAATAAAGCTTTACCTAAATTCCATTCTAATATTGTTAACGCAACACTGTGATCAAAACCCAAACACCAATTTGTGGGCTGCTTTCTGTGTTCGTACAACTCCTTACTGGTTCTGGTGGAAATCCAACAGAAGTGCAAGCTCCTAGTTGGCAAAAATCAGACCCAGGGACATCTAAGGCACAGACAGGCAGTGTCTGTGTAACCAGCCGGAGGTGTGAACACACTGGAGTTTACACTAACAAGTGCATTGTGAACGCAGCTCAGGAAGTCTATTTGGAAACAGCCATTAATAATAATAAAAAAAAAAACTTGGGAAAACGAAACACAGCAATCTGATGCGAACCATGTGCCGGCCCTGGCCTGCTCCGCTGCTTGCCAGTGCAGAGTCCAAGGCTACGGCTGCCGAGCTGCATGTGGCTCTTCACTGCTCAGCATGGGGCTCTCGCTCAGGTCTGAGCAGTCAGTGTCTCGCAGCCGCTGCCTGGAGGAAAACCAAGCGGTCTGGAGGAAAGAGATTCAAAGAGACAGCCTGAGACACACAGAAGGGAACGGGAGGGTGGCCCTGAGTGATGCTGACAGAACTGGATGGAGCGAAGCCAGTAGCAGAATGATAATGCCCTATTTCCAGGACAACAGGAACCGCCATCCAGCCCGGCTCTTGCAACCGCTGGACCTCGTAACCCAGTGGCAACGCATGTTGGAAAGAGAAACCCATCAGCCTTGTGTTTCACCCCCAAATTCAGCCAGTTTTCACGCCAGTGGAATTAACACCAGCATGAAACGAGCCATCCAGGCACAGTGAAGTTGTGTGGGTCCAGAGTGGTTCTCGTAAACCTCCCTGCGAGGCCTTGGTTCAGTGCTGCTCAGCCACACTTCTGAAACAGAGGCGTGAAACGTGACCAGCTTGTTATTCCTGACTTGGCAAAGCAGCTAACCGTGCACTTAAATTAGTTTGTGCTTTAACTCACGCTCCACCGCTCAGCTGCACTGTGGGCTCAGCAGCTTCAGGACTTGCAGTGCTTCCTCCAGAGGCCCTGCGTCGTGTTGTCTGGAATGGCTGTGGGATCTCTCTGGGCTTCTGACTTGGAAGCGGCTCTCCTCCCCACCGCTCCTGAGTAAGCCGTACAGCTAGAGCTGAAACAGGTTCACGTGGAAAGAAAGTTTGCTTGGTTTCTTCCCTCTGTCCTAGGGACAGGGACCATGGCTCCCCAGAGCTGCCACTTTAAATAGAATACGTTAAATTCACACTTTCAAAAGAGAGAGTGAGTGTAAGACAGAAGTCGGGATTTCAGCATGCAGGAACCTTTTGAGCATCTTTCACTCCCACCCGCTCCCCAATTTTTCTGCCTCTCCACGGGTGTTCCCCCGTCTGTCTCCAGGCTGTATGTCCCCTGCCAGGGTCTTCAACTGTCCATGGTCTTCAACAGTCTATGGTCAAAGAAGCCACAGACAGATGGTTCTGCCAGTAAAAGCAATGAGATGCTGCCCACAGCATGAATGCTGCAGGTGCTGGTCTGCTGTGTTCTCCCAGGGCAATTTTCTGTAATATTTCTGTTCCTCTGCTGTGCTTAAAGCATCTTGAAAGTGTACAATCACCAGTATGGTAGTGAGCTGTCGGAAGGAAAGTGGGATTTATAGCACAGGCATACCAGGGAGAATATTGGGATAGAGAAAGATCTCCCAGGTCATCACTGAAAAGATTCAGTCCAGTTCCAGGGACCAAGGGGTCAGAGTCTTAGGAAGTTCAGTTTACTCCATCCAGCATCAACCTGGACCACCAAAATAGGTAGTCACGCCAACTACCTTCTCAGGGAGACCCTTTGGTAGACGATAAGAAACTTTCTTTTACCACTGTGACATGTAAGTTATGTTGCTGGCATTCCTACTTCCCACCTTTGCCTTGCCTCTGGGACTGGGATTTCTTAAAGGACTGTTGAAGGAAAAGATTATTTTTCTCTCCTTCCCCATATTACTCATTTGAGACATTTAAACATTAATGTGAGGTGCCTCTGAGCACACAGAAGCTGGTCCACAACGAAAAATAAGATGAACACATCTGAAGGTTTCAGCTATGTCTATTTTTTCAGTGCTGCATCCAATTAAAATAGAAATCCAAATGACTTGCCTCCTCTCTCATGGAGAGCCTGCAACTATATGGAGGCACAGTGAGCAAATTATGTGATTATTGCTTTTCCCAGAGAAATTGTTCTCTGTTAAGATGAGATATTAAAGTCAGGGCCTGCTGTGCAGAAAACAGTCTGAAGCCAGCTAAGCTTTTGGATGTTCCGTGGTGGTTTGTACTATTTCCCAGCAATATTGTCATCCTAGCTGTGATTGCTAGTTGACAGGAAAGAAACACTAGCTACAAATATTTTTTTGGGAAAAGCTAGGATTTTTATTAGGTACAACAAGAAAAATAAAATTTTACTAAGAAATGAAAACCTTTGATCACTAATCCCTTACATATTTCAATTTTGTGGTGACTTTATTGTTCATGAAAAGTGCCAAAGTGGAACTGCAGCCACATCATCCTGGGCTCTCTGAAATTTATTTGTACCCAGAGCATGTGCTGATGGGGAGGGACTCACTCTGCAAGGCAGGAGTCTGGGACAGCAGCTACCCTTGGGCTAGGGACAGGAATGGGGACAAACCACACAAAGCTGCACTCCATCACAACAGTGCCTTCTTTCCCCACAATGTGGCTGGGCAAGGGAGTCTAAGAGAGTAGCATGAAATGGTGATCAAATGAGTGAGCCTCATACATAATGCATGAGTTGAAACAAACCTTTGTACCAGACAAGATCACCCATTGAATTTCTCTTCAATGGACCATTGCTCCCTTATACCAAGCAAGATCCATCTCACTCCATACCGTCTGAATGGGAGCAGCACCAGCTTTTCTTACATTATTCTGAAACAATACTATGATCTTTCTTTTAGTGGCAAGCAGGCAATTTGGGCTACAGAGCCCAATCAATCCCTACTTCTTCTTCTAAGGATGCCAGCAGAGAAGCTAATTACCACCTCCTCTTCAAGGGTAGGTTCATTGTCAGTTAGGGACCAGGATGAGACCTCTATTCACTTCCCAATATATTATGCTTAAGGACTAACCAGAATGACATTAGTCAGTACTGACTTACAGAAACTCTTTAGAGTTCTGGAACCAAAGACAGGCTAATGCAGGGAGGATGGGGCCAGGAAGGGGGTGGAGAAATGTCCCTCTGCTTGTTAGGGATGCCTGGTATGGTTCATTTCCCCAGCTCCCTCTCCAAAGTGAAACTTCTTATGAAATGAAGAAGGAAGAAGGAGAAAAAAGCAGTATTAAATGTGGACTAGAAAGAAACACCATGGATTTATTCTAACAACTAAGTGAAAAGTCGATTCTGATTTTTTAAATAAACCATTCTCCCAAATTTCGGAAGACTTCAGTTAAGGCAAGACTTCAATTTCAAATGAAAATAAATTTGTTTTCTTTTTCTCTTCTGCAATCCTTCTTTCCTCAAAAATAATAATAATTTTTAAAAAATCAACTATTCTGTTTCTTCTTCAGACCTTTTGCTCAGGTCACCAGTGCTAACTGAAATCCAAGTCCAATTGAACTCATTAGAGACATCCAACATGGAGCACAGAGTGGGGAGATGAAATCCCACATACACAAAGAGAGCGGCACCAAGCTGGTACACCAGAGTCACCTTAGAGGAGAAGAAAAGAAAACAACAACATCTTCAACCTGTCATCCTGCTGTGAAGCTGTATCAGGGAAGGAACACTTTCTCTGTCATGAGCTAGTCTTGCCATAATGCTATCAGGTGGGAGCAACTGAGTGTAGGGAAAAATGGCTGAGCTGTTAGTTAGCTGAATTTACTTTATTTTCTTTTCCCCAGGCAAAGAAAGTAAACATTTTCTCACATTAGATCACGAACCCTACACATTTATTATCTGTTCTCTACTTGCAACAAAATGCCATTTATCTTTCCCTTTGTGCTCTGTTTGGGGTAAGAAAGGATTTGAAATCTGCAAGTGTACATGTGCTTTCATGTTGCTGTTGTCTTATTGCATTTTCATTAATGTGTGTTCTTTAAAAGCTCCTGAGGCTAAAGGGCCAAGTTTCCTATTGGGGCACGTTCACAAGGGTTAATGTAAATGTAATGCAATGTAAAATGTTGCCTCTGGTTTGCACCAGCAGGGGATTTGGCCCACTCTACCTGAACACCGTATTAAGTGTAGAGCAGGTTTTCAGGATCAAGCAGGATGCTGCTATAAAAGTTTCAGCAGGCTTCAGAGGTTCATGGTGAAGAGGCTGTCAAGGAAAGTGAGGGGATTTTTTTTCTGTTGTGATGAAAGATTCTCCACTGGCAGTTCTGGACATGGAAGTCCTGAGTTTATCCAAAGAACATGTAGGGACTGATCAGAGGCAAAACCACATTCACTCCCACCAGATTGCCTGGCTTGGCCAGCCTCCAGACAGACTGCCTTCAACCCTGACCTGAACCCTTACATGGGGGAGGATTTCTTGGTCTCCTCATTCATTTTCCTCTGGCCCCTTGTGTGCAGGCAAGCAGATGACAGGATGGTTCTTGGTGGTGCTTTTTTGTACTCTGACGTGACTGATGCCCAATAAGAGATGAATGGAGAAAAACAGTCTCCTGGGCATTTTTCACTTCACTTCAAAGCCATCTCACAGGCATCAGGTGGTGGCAACACGTCCCTGGTAATATCCTGGGACAAGCAGACTCGGGGTCTGAGGCTGACCTGAGCTGTACCAGCACTGGTACAACACTAATGTCAGTGTCAGTGTTTTCACAGCCCAGTGTCCCAGCTTATCCTAAAGGCCTTCAGAGAGATATCACAGGTGCCTACTGAAAGGACTGTTGCTTTACTTTGGTTAGAAAAGGCAGAAATTGTCCATTAAAATCCAAATATAAACTCAAGCTGTCTGACTACAGAATCTCCTCACTCTGGAAAGTGAAAAATATTGTGTTCCCTCATCTCCATGTTTATGCTGTTTCACTAGTTACAGTGACAGCCTCATGATCAAAATTTGTGTTTGTACTAATATCTTTTTTCACCTTCAAAGTGAAAGGGCCTTTCATGATATTTCTAAGCATAGGTAGAACCCGAATTTGCTGTCTCAGAAATAAATGGAGGAGAAGAAACCATTAAAAATAATGTCCTTTAAAGGAAATCCAGGTTTGGGGCCGATGGGGTTGCCCTTTGCTGATCACCCCAAGCAGTTATCTGTGAGGTTCCTTGAATTAGCAGGTCTGTAAAAATAATCTTCAAAGTGATTCAGAGAAATGTAATTTCTTAACCTCAGAAGATGTGCACGTTTGATTCCATTAAACAAACTCACCCTTTGAACATACAAATTTATCACTGAAACATTAAAAAGATATTTAGGATATTCAGCTGCTAGTAACTCCATCCACTTATCAGCATAACATGTCTTCAATAAGGTAGCAATTAATTTGCATCTCCTGTATTTAAGACCACATATATGTACCTCAAGACTAAAGATACTCAGGGCCAGCTCGTATCTCCAGCTTTGCTATACAAAACCCATAGCTGTAACAGCCAACATACTGTATAGTGGTATATAGGTACTGCAACATAGCAACAGCCTGGCAAAAGCATGGGGAGAAGCTTGCATGACAGCTGGCTCTATCTAGTCACATTTGACTCATTTCATAACAACTGAAAAGCCTTATGTTGAAATATTTGTAAGCAAACTCCCTGGTCTGTTAAAGCTAGTTAAAGATAGTGGTTGAAAGCTGAAGGAATAGCTCCACTCAGGAACTCAGCAATCATAGAATGGGTTGGGTTGGAAGGCACCTGCCAGGGACACCTCCCACCAGACCAGGTTGCTCACAGCCCCATCCAACCTGGCCTTGAACACCTTCAGGGATGGGGCAGCCACAATTTCTCTGGTCAACCTGGGTCAGTGTCTCACCACTCTCACAGTAAAGAATTTCTTCCTAATAGCCAGTCTAAATCTCCTCTCTTTCACTTTAAAACCATTATCCCTCATCCTGTTACTGCACTCCCTGACCAAGGGTCCCTCCCCATCTTTTCTGGAGTGCCTTTAGGTACTGAGGCTTTAAGGTGTCCCCAGAGCCTTCTTTTCTCCAGGACAGAAAAACCTCAAAACACTTAGCCTGTCCTTATAGCTGAGGGTTTTTAGCCCTGAGAGCATCTCTATGGCTTCCTCTGACCCTGCTCAAACAGCTCCATGTCCTTCCAATGCTGGGTGCCTCAGAGCTGGGAAAAAAAACCCAAACCTCCTTATTCATTGAAAACCAGGCACATCTAATGGCTTGTGGTACATCAGTTTGTGTCTTTGCCCTGTGCTGGGATCTCTCTGGCAAAGAACGAGGCAGCACATGCAACTGTCTCCAACACTGAAGGAAAGCCTTTTCACATACTACATGAAACTGTCACTACCATGACTCCTTTACTTTCTAGCATGACTAGATCATTCATGAATGCCTTATCCTAGCCACAGGTTGGAAAGCATCATATCTTCTTTGTGATTTGGACACCCTGAAGTGTAATGCCCCAGTTGCATTGAAATCATGGGGGAACTGCCAAATCGTGTTACATGGGTGGTGTTTCTGTAGGTTCCTTTTGCTGAGAAGCATGACAAGGCAGCAGCCCCAGGGCCTTCCCTCTGCTCCCTTCATGGAGGCAGATCTCTGTGGAAATGGCAAGTGTTGAATGTTATTGCAGCTCATAGAGTGGGATCCTTCTGTCATGGAAGGGGCCGGAGGAAAAAATCTCACTCTTCAGCAAGTAAATAACTAAGAGAAAAAAGACCACATTACAGCCTCCTGTCAGGATGTTCTTCTTGCCATTGTTTACAAACTACAGGCATCTTTACTGCTAGTTTTCTCCTTAGAGATGACACCCGGGGACCTAAAAGTGTCAGACTAGATGTCTGCAGTCTGCTTCAGGACACTGATTTATATTCAATCTAGTCCTTTCCAAGAAATCAGTTCTTCTGAAAAGAATGAAGCAAAAGCTACCTCCACAACAACAACAACAAAAACAACAACAACAAAAACATCATTGTCACTAAAAAAAAAGGAATGTGACTGAAGCTCCATGTCAGCCCAGGAAATCTAGACATATCACAAGCTTCTGTGGAGAGCTAACTGCTCACTGCTCACTCTTTCCCTCAGGCCACACAAAAATGGGTTACAACAAAAGGAATAAAAAACAATCCAACAAGAAACCAGATAGTATCATCATCATATCATCTGGTTGGGAGTCAGATAGGCTTACATTTTATTTGATTAACATTTTTTGCATATGATACAAGGAAAAACCTGAATGACACTCAAATAGAGAAAGATCTGCTCTCTGAGGTCCAAACTCACTATTTAAAAGAAATAATTGAGAGGAGAGAACCAGAGTACAGCCATTGACCTGATCTGCTTCCTCATACCCACTGGGAGTCAATATTGGGAAGGTAGCTTTAAAATCTCTTCTGTTTCTATATTATGTATATATGAAACTGTTTCTACAGCATGCAACTCCATGACATATTCTAAAGACGTATTTCTTTTTAGAATCCACAGAGGCTTCAGAACTTTTGTAGGTTTTTCATGTTTTTCTGCACTTTTATGAACATGTGGGAGAAGGGAAGAAGCCATTATATGGGTCTCTAATCTGGGCCATCAGTGTTATGATAGAGGTGCACTGGGGCACTTTTAACTTACAAAATTGTTTATAAGTTTCCCTAAGAAACCTCTCACTGGTAGAATGCAAGACTCCCAGCAGGGTCTCTCCTTCCTTGTTAGCTACAGATATGACCAGAGAAGTGTATCAACATTATCTTCTTCTAAATATGCACATATATATTTATACTTCTAGGCTGAAAACCACTTGTTTTCAGAGAACTGAAATGTCTTTGTTACTGTATGTAATATATATATATATATATGTATAAAAAAAAATTCTCAGTAATTTATTTACCAGTCTTCAGTTTTAGCATTTCTAAATCTTGAATTGGAGACCAGGACATTTTACCTGCAGGGAAACACACGCTGAAACTTTTTAATTTGTCTGCTCCATCACAGATTTTGGGAACTTCCTGTCCCTAGTTTTTTGGGTAAACTATGAACATCAGAAGTTATGCTCCCCTGGGCTGTGGCCCTATAACCAGCCAGTACATCTGTGTGAAGGTCATGGATGTGCCACCCTGATACTCCAAATACTCCAATACAGAAGAGACTACCGCAGCATCACTTTCCCCTCACACTCCTTC
>VZTM01038153.1:0-31673 GCA_013400555.1 Jacana jacana
TGGCACTTGGCCTTGTGGAAGCCCACTTCACCTAGGTCTTTCACATTACCATGCTTTCATCCCCTCAACCTCTTTTCCCATACTTTTGAGTATTTTGAGTATCGAGTATGAGCAATTATCTTTGGTCCCCATTACAAGGGAGAGGGAGGATGAAGTCAAGCATATCGTGTGTGTGTGGGGAAACTAGGAGCACGTCTCTAATAGTTGGCAAAACTGACTGTCAGTCAAGCCAAGGGAGATGACAAGAAGGAAAAACAAACAAAACTAAATTTGTTCTCTGCTAACTCGGGCTATTGAGGATAAACCGAAAAAAACAGACAGACATCTGAATCGGACAAACCAACACTTCCACCAGCAGGCACTCGCTCCTCCCCTCTCTGCTTTGCCCATGGAAATGTCCCCCACGCCACTCCTAGACCAGCTGCCCCCTCTCTAGGCTGCAGAGTTCAGCCCAGCAGGTCCTGCTCCACATGCTACATGCTCACGAACCACAGACCCTGAGTGAAAGCTTCCCTCCCCACCAGCAGCTCAACAACCTGGCCGATACTTGCCTATTCTCAGCTGTGCTAGCCACGGGAGAAGGCTCCCACCGATGCTGCTCAGCCAAGCACCACCAGTCTTGGACGGCCTCCCAAGCACCGAGGGTTAACATTTACCCCTGGGGATGTTTTGGTGCCCAAAGGAGTTGCAACCAGGGCAAGCTGGTCCATGTGCTGTGTCCGTAGCCTGGTGTCCCACCTCTGCTGAGACCTGAGCACCAGCAGTTTTCATAATCCAGAGGCAGCATCCATGGGATGAGTTAAAAAAGACACTTTTTTCAACAAAACCCTTAAAGCTGGGCTAATCTGGCCATTACACAGGGCTTATCATGTAGCCCTCCAAAAGGCAGTAAGAACCAAAGATTAAGCAGGCTCCTTACAACTGCACATTTCTGGGAGCTGGGACCAATCTATCAGACAATTATAAACTTTCCTTAAAGACCAAGTAAGAAAAGCTCAATAAAGCTGTTGCTGCAGGTCTGAAAAGGAGCTTATGAGTCTCACCACATATAAAGCTTTCTCTGGAGATTTGCATTGCTTCTGCTAGTGCTGTACCTGGCTTCTGGGTAAACACTCCTGAACTTTTTAATGCACCAAAAGTATGTTAAAAGCCAACCTCCAGCTGAAAAGTAGTTATTAAAAAAACCCAAACCCAACAAACCACCTGAAAGCTGCTCTTGACATTTTTGCTTATTCATTTAACACCTGGACGGCAGCCTCTCGAGCGAGAAACCGCTCGATTTCTTCTTGGGTCATGATGGGGGACGCAGGAGCTGCTGCCACCGCTTCGGCCGGCCCCGGGCCCTCGCAGTTCAGGCTCGAAAAGGGATTGAACCAGCCCAGGGAGAAAGCGCCACCGAAGGCCAGCTTCATTCCTTCCCAGCCGCTGATCTTCTCCCAGCTTGGCTTCTGGTTTTTAAGCCGCTCAATACCCTGCAAGAAGAGAAGAGCTTCGGGTCGTCTCACGTTTTACAGCAGGTAAAACCGCCGCAGCACGTGCAAAAGGGGTTTCATTAACAACGCAGACACTGTCCCGTGCTACTGGGAGCTTCGTCCCCAAATGTACCACCCCCCTCCTAAAACATGACCAAACGCATGCAGAGTCTGAATCTCGGTGACTGACTTCGGTACCAGTTGCTACTGGTTTTTATGGTAAAGAAAGCAATGGCTTCTCCATCCCTTTTGAAAACCTGGATCTCTCTTCTCTTTTTCAATCCCTCCACGGAATAACAAAATACAATTAACAACTCAAAATTTCACCTTATTTGGGCACTTTTTACAATAGTTCAGCTACAGGCAAAACCCTGCGACTTTTTCCAGCGACCAGTAGTTTGCTACAGCCATACCCAGGCTGACAGAAGAAGCAGCTCAGTCGGTGTCAACGGAGAGCAGACATTTCAGAACACAATTTCCATTTAACAAACCATCAAAGACAAAGCACAGCCCGAGCCAGAGACCCGCAGGGACCCGACGGGATCTGTACAGGTGGGAGCAGAGGATTCAAAGCAGGGCTGACTGTGGTCAGTCGATATTCTGATTCCTCCTCCCTCCAAGAACACATCACTTCCAGAAGGCTGGGCATTTTGTTTGCATTTAAATAGCAGGTCCTTCAAATTCAGGTGGTGAAATATTTTCTTTTCTGGTAATCTTCACATAAAAATAAGGAACTAACGTTTTTTTATTATTTATTTATTTTTAAGGGTACCACTATGTAAAATAGGGCACTATGTTTTTATGCCCATAGTCTATACCACGGGAGAGGAGTCAGATCTATAGCTGTGTGTATGCTCATGATCGCAGAATCACTGAATGCTCATGGCTGGAAGGGACCTTTGAGATTGAGTCCAACAATAAACAAACAAAAAGACAAAAGAAACCTCAAAATAACCCAAACCCAGACCCCCAAATAACCACCACACCCAACAACCTCAGGCATCAGAGCATGCCCTGAAGTGCCACATCTACACACTTCTGAAATCCCTTCAGGGATGGTGACTCCACCAGCTCCCTGGGCAGGCTGTTCCAGTGCCTGACCACTCTGTCAGTAAAGTCATTCTTCCTAATATCTAATCTAAACCTCCCCTGCTGCAACTTCAGAGCATTTCCTCTGGTCCTGTCCTTATTCCCTTGGGAGAAGAAGCCAACATCCACTTCTCTACAACCTCCTTTCAGGTAGTTGCAGAGGGCAATGAGGTCTCCTCTCAGCCTCCTCTTCTCCAAACTAAACATGCCCAGATCCCTGATGATGTGAGTGACCAGGAAGAAACCCTTGGAGAAGAAGTTCTTGGAGAAGCAGGGCCACTGGGTACAAGTTTTGAGACAATCAAAGAAAGGACAAATGACCGACCTCAATTAACGCCATTTAAAAGAGCACATGGGTTTTGGGGGGGGTGTGGGGTGTGTTTCTTTTTTTCCCCATCCAAAAACTGGGTGAAAAAAATACACTTGTCAGGCTCTTATTCTCACAAAACATCTCAAAGCTTTGCGGGGGGACGGGATGTGAACAGGCACAGCAGCTCAGCAGCACCACCAGCGTGTGCTGGCACTAGAGCCTCATACACAGCAGGGCATTTCAGTGCAGCAGCAGGAGCTGGGCTCTGCGGCAGCACTGAGCCAGCAGGAGCAGGACGGGAGGACAACACACCGCAGAGTGAAGAACGACGCGCAGAGCTTGTTTTGGGGAGCTTTCCTTCGCGCCCCGCTGCTCCTGCCGACTTCAGGAGAAACCCCAGCGGTGAACAGGCAGGAAGGAACAACCCAAGGCCCAAAGGGCTCAAGTCTTTGGGCTTGTCCTTTCAGTGGTGAAAATATCCCAGCCCTGAAGCGCAGAGGCGCGTCCTGCAAACCTTAAGCATGGGCACCCGCCTCCCTCTGCTTTGCTCCCGACCGCTCCGGGGAAAGTTCCTGGCAGCCTCCGACCCCTTGGGACGAGGCTCTCGCTCCACCCTGAGCTCCCCGCTGGGCAAGCCGGGAGAGGGGCAGCACTTGAGCCTTGGCAAAGTGCACCATCGCTTCTACGTGCTTCTCCTCCCAGACACGGTGGTTCCAGCGCCCCGCGGCCAGGCAGCTGGGGAGCAGATGCGTTTGCAGCTTCAAGGGGAGGAAGACCTTTGGTTGCCAGCCATTCCTCAGCAAACTGCAGAGATTTCTAAATGCACCGCCGCTCCCACAGCGCTTACAACACCGGTATCTAGAGAGAAGGAAAACAAGTGGCATGGGGCAGGAGGAGGAACAGACACCAAGCATTTAAACCCTTGGCCCGGCAGCACGAGCTTTAATCCTGCCTTCCATCACGCGTCTAATCCAGTTCCATCCACGCCACCATCTAAATGAGCAATAAGGATCTCAGAACACTTCTGGCCGGCCACCCCTCTCCTCCCTCTCCAAAAATCATCCTCTGCCCGCTCTGAAGGGTGCCTGCTGTCCCAGGCGATAAGCAAGGTCAGGCTGAGGTTGCACTAATGCCAGATTAAGGAGCGGTTAATCAGAGCAGGCAGGGCCATACTTTCCCTCTCCCGGCCCGACCTCACGTAATCCCTTCAGGGCACGTATTGAAAACGAGCAGAAGTTCTAGAAATTGCACATCCTGGCCTAATTTTGGCTGCCAGCCACACAGCCAGGAAGGCGTGAGGTTTTGCCCTAAAACAAACAAAAAAAAACAAACCAAAAAACAATTAAGGGGGAAGAAACATCAACAGTTGTTGGTTTCCTCCATTACTGTTTAATCAAAGTTTTTAAATATATATATATTTACCCCCAAATCTCTCACCATTACTTTAGCAAGTGAGCATTTATGTATTTCCAATTAAACAGAGAGCTGATTCTCTTTCCCATCCTGCAGGATTTTTTTTTCCCTTTAAATAGAGTCAAACTTTTAAAATCCAAATGGGAAGCACGAACAGGAGGGGCGAGTATGGGAACAACTTCCCCAATTACTCTCCATTCAGGGGAAGCGGAAGGACGAAGCGCTGCTCTCGCAAGTCACGGTTAGGGCAGGCTTTGCCTCCAGCAGATCCTCGAAGTCGCTCCCGCCTGCAGCCCCACTCCGCTTTTCCAAAGCCAAGAAACACCCTGCCTCTGATCCAGTTTGCCCTTGGCCACGCTAAAACGGAACCAGCACCTGAACTCGGGTAGTTCTGCCCGAGAAAACAACAATTCACATCGCATCAACGCGCCCCGGGTCGTTCAGCGCCAGGAAAGGCCAGGACCCGCGGGTACCCTGGCCAGCACGGCCGGTAGCAATGGCCATTTCTGCAGGCTCTCCTGATGCCTCATCTGAAAGAAGCACAGTCTGAGTGAAATCATCGATGCTGCATAAAGCCCTTTGACAATTCGCAAGAGAAATGGAGTAATTACAGCTTTTTCCACAACTGGTCAACAGGCTAGAGCAACATCACCGGTGTTCCTCCAGCATTCACAGTGAATAAAGGCAATTAAAATAAACCAAGAAAGGAAAAGGGCACCAGGAAGTCGTAATCAAAACACTTCTTAGGGCAGTGAACTGTAGGGAGAGAGGCATTCATTTGTTAATTGCTTAGGTGATTAAAGCCTCTCCCCACAATACACTGGATTCTGCATCAGGACAGTCTCAGGGCCCGATTCTCCACCAGCTCACCACCTGCACTCGTCTCACTGGCTGAACTGATCCTAGCCAACGACCCGGCCCTTAACTATTCAGCCAGGAGCATTCACCAAAAAACACCATCACGTGCTAAAACCAGTGCCACCCATTCATTTCCAATAGCTTTCCAGTATTCAGCAGAATCAGCGCCACAAAACCAACACCTAAGCTTTGCTTCGCTAAGAGAACGCCTTCCCGAAAGCCACGTTTCCTTCACGGAACCTTCCCCAGGGAGGCAGAACACACAAGCCCATGTCTCCCTCCGGGCAGTCCCAGCAAGGAGGGAAGCCCACTGTCCTCCTCACCCCCTGGGGGGGCAGAAAGCACCCACTTACACAGCGCAGCCCTCACCCACAGCCCCGTCCAGAGAGACGCAATGCCACCGCCGATTAACATCACAGTTCTCCCCCAGCGCTGAAGGTGAAGAGAGAGAGGAAAGAAAAATATATACATATATGTGCAAAATAATCACAGCAAACAAGTTTTTGGAAAAGTTTTATTGCATTTGTTTTTCCATATGGAAGCATTGACAGATTGAAAAGATGCAGCATTCACATTACTTCCAAAATGAGACATCCATTAAACTTCTCGGATTTCCCTCCTTTCCCCCCCATGGCTTTAAAGCAGTCCAAACAGGCCATTTTCAAAAAAAGGAAAAAGAAAAAGAAAAGAAAAGAAAAGACAAGAGCAGTCTATTTTAAACCAAGGAAAGAAAAGATTCCTTGGAACACAGCTGACTTATGTTTTGACTTTGTTTGCAATCTCTCAATGAGCCCATGGGAATCACAGTCCAAAAATAATCCAAAAACGTAATAAAACCAGCTGGCATCTTGTGCTCAAGCAGGACACTTCTAAATGGTTCAGCTCTACCCCTTTTTGGAATGCCTTCTGTCCCTCCCACCTTCACCACCACCAGTTCATAACTGCACACGTGCTCCTTAGCCACCGACAGCTCCCAGACCCAAACACTTACACGTACACGCGCGTGTGCTCCCGCATGTACACACGCATGTGCTCCCACACGTACGCACGCGTGTGCTCCCGCACGTGCACACGGGTGTGCTCCCACACATACACACGCGTGTGCTCCCGCACGTACACACGCGTGTGCTCCCGCACGTACACACGCGTGTGCTCCCGCACGTACACACGTAAGCATTAACGCCAGGAAAGATTTACAAAGCTCAAAGCAGGGCAGCTCCAGGGACAGAGACTCCCTCGCCCTGCTGCACCCACACACCCCAGCAGTGTTAGTCTTTACAGTCACCTGGGCACCCCTGTCAGTTTTTCACCTTAACACTGTGGAGCAGGCGTTGCTCTAACAAGTCATTTACCAAGACAAACACACACAAAACAAGATGATTCTGCTATTCTAAACACTTTAAAATTAGATTCCTTTCTTTCCTGCGGGTGTAAGGCATTTAATCATCCGAGGAGTCTTCTAAATCTGCCACAGTTACCCTAAGAGGGCACAGACAAAATAATGGCAGAAAGATGGAATCGGTCCTGTGGCTGGAAGGAAAAAGGAGGGTGGGGTGGGAAGTGGTGTTGGCAACGTTTGTTGTGAGTACTTGAACTGCATGCGATCACCAGGTCAACTGGCTCTCTTGCCGTGTTGCGTTCTTGTCTTGCACCTTTTGGTGAGTGAAACGTTTGCTTCCCCGTTCAGGCTCACTTATTGGAAGAGCAAAGTGTTCCTTCAGGGAGTCCAGAGGTGTCTGTGTAGGGCTGTTGGCACTCATACGTCTTCCACAGAGCTCATCACAGTCAGGAGACAGCGTGAGAATCGACTCAGAAGAAGTGGGTCACAAAGGAGAAAGAGGATTCCCCTTCACATTAGTTATGCCATACAGAAAGCAGAGAGAAACAAAGGCCAGTGAAGTTAACAGGATTAAAAAAAAGAAAAGAAACACAAAAAAAAAAAGGAAAAAAAAGAAAAAAAGAAGAAGAAAAATAAAAGCAGCAGCAGTTTCAGCCAGAGATATAGAATTATCTAAAAGTGTGGAATACAGGGCTTTTTTTTCTCTGCAATTATCAGCCATTGAATAGACATAAAAAAAAGTTTCCTTCTGCTTTTTGTTTTCAACATTCATGGAAAATTTTTAACAGTAGTGCTGTAATATGTTTCTATTTTAGTGGAAATGCTGGTCAAGAATTCCTCAGACCACATACTGGTACGGGTCTGCTTTTCCTTGGTCTGGTGTTGCGAATGGGCTAAGCCATGCTATAGAGAACGGATGGCCAAATACTGCTTTCATGTTCATCCATTTTGTTTTTTTAGCCCATCTTCTCTCTTCCTTTTTCAACTGTTCTATTCCCTGAAAACAGAAATATCACATTTTCAGTCAAACACTCAGATTTCATAGTTCTGGATTTGGGCAACGATCTACTCTCAATTACTCCTTATCCGAAGGACGGAGTAAGAAAATAAAAAAGCATCTCTGCTGCCTTTCCTGTTCTGCTCGTTGTTTTATACTAAAAATAATAATATTAAGGATAGAAAGTATTCCTTGGAAATAAAATTACTTTCATTGTGTTCAGTCCTAGATATTTCATAAACATTTTAAGATCTGCCTTCCAATTGCCTTTGATGTCAATTAAAAGAACCCCCACCGCTTCAAGCCAAAGCCAGAGCATGTGCTGCGGTGGCCGAGAGCATCGTGTGCTAACCAGATGGGAAGTTTTACAGGAAACTGTTGTAAGCTTGCAGACAAAAAAACCCAGGCCCACAAACCCAAAGATAATCTCTGTAATGCTCCCAGATTCACCAAGCAAGTTCAGGAAGTGCCCATGGCTCAGTGGAGCCGAGTCTACCTGGTGCCTCTTCATGTTTCATTAGACTCTTTGCTAAAACATGCACGGGCTGACAGCAGGGAGAGAGGGTTAAATAAGATACTGATTTGAGAGAAATCACTGGCATTGTTTAGTAAAGGTTAGAGGGAGAACAAAAACAAGCCATCAAGCAATCAGTTGAAACATTCACTGGTCACTCATGAAAAATAATAATAATAAAAAATTATCTGTATTGAATCTAAACCCCCCAGTTTGAACGTGGTCTCTCAGGAAAGCTATGCCTGGCTGCCACGGAGGCAAAATGAAGGAGTGCACTCACTGGAGAGCATTACTTTTCCCCAGCAGCAGCAGCAGGCAGAGCACTCTGTCCTTCAACTCCAGACCTTCTGCAAGGTAAGCTTCTCCTGACCCGCGTGTCTCTCCTGTGCTACTGAGCAACGCGCTGTAATGCATCCCTGTGT
Source organism: Jacana jacana (assembly GCA_013400555.1). Lineage (NCBI taxonomy): Eukaryota > Metazoa > Chordata > Aves > Charadriiformes > Jacanidae > Jacana > Jacana jacana. The sequence continues at coordinate 8,415 of VZTM01038153.1, forward strand.
CTCAAATTACTGGTTCTGGGAGCTGTGCAGAGCACAACATGGGTCAACTGCAAGGCTTGTGATGATCCCAGGCAAGTGTCACCTCTAGAGACAACAGCAAAATATTAGGGTTCTGGGTACCCTTAGGCAGAAAGGAACCATCCTGGTGGGACACCGTACACAAGATGGGGAACTAGATCTCCCAGTGACTGAAGGTGAGAAAGGGCAAGACGCAGCCCTGCCACTAAAATCTGAATCAGAACACTGCAACAGACCACACCAGGAAGAACTGCATCTGGAAATCTTCCTCTGCTCAAAACAGACTGCCTGCCAGACACAGCTAGCTCAATGATAGCAAATCAACAACGAGACCTTCCACAGAGCAAAGTCCTTACTGCTACATTTTCAAAAAGAAAGCAAAAACGAAACCCCACAACCCAACCCGTGGAGACCAAGTTCCATTATTAGTTTAGATTGTGACGTTGTTTCTTTAACATCTATGAGTTACCAGATTTTGATGGGGAAGGGAAAATCAGGGGGCTTATCTGGGTGCCCATCTGTAAATTCTTGCCAAGTTTTAAAGACTGAGACATTCAGATGATGATTTCACAGGCAGCGTTGCTATTTTACGTGCTCACTGATAAACTCAAGCTCAGCAGGATCTTGTTCTTCTGCATGACACTGAGCCACAGTGTGAACATCAGCCTCTTGCAGAAGCCAAGTGTTACAAAAAAAACAGTACTGCAAAAAAGACTCGGGAGCAATGGGCTCTTACAGCCAGTCATAGCTCTCCAAGGGCAGCAGAAATACCTATTCCAGCTTCAACTGGCCATGGGCAAACACGTGAAGGGGAGAGAAAACCAAAGGAGGTGGAGGAAGAAATAAGAACTGTCGCTCTTTTTATCACTATCACTGCTCTTCAACCACTCCATTTAACTCAGGTATCTGAGCATGCTTGGTGAAGGCCGGCAGTATGCACCAGTGTGGGAACTTCCCCCGGAGTCACCAGCTCCATCTTTATAGAAGTGGGCAAACACAGGGATATCCGATGGACTCCAACGCTCCTACATGACCTCTATTACGCCACCTTTGAGTTGGGGTGACACGGTGGCTTTGCAGCAGACGCTACCCAGCAGGTCTCCATGACCCTAATTCCACTCCTCCCCCTGCCCCCCGGCTCTGGCAGGAGTTTTTGAACTCTTTAGCATGCAGCTAAAACTGGAAATCTTCTAGACTAAAAGAAGTGTGCATGTGTGTAAACTGTGACACTCGGGCACATACAGCTGAATTTCAGATATCACCGATGTAAAGCACTTCGTTAAAGGATAAAGGTTCTCAAATCCATAGGGATGAAGACTCTGTAGAGAGTAATGCCAGTTACCAATGCCTGTTTTATCAGGGGTACTCTAGGCACACACTGCTTCTCTCAAATAACCTTCAGAGAGCACAACCCAGCACTGTGCTAGCTCAGTTTATCACGCTGGATCCCTCCTCAAAGGGTACGCGTACTGAGCTCCCTGTGCAACGAGGTAAAACCCTGTCGCCCCCCGCTGTTTCTACATAGGGCGAAAGAGATGGGGTAAAGGAGAGAGCGTGTGAGACACCCACCGTTTCATCAGTGCAGATGGAGTGTACTTGGGTCCCAAACATAACAGAGGTGAAGATGAGAAACAGGAGAGCCTCGAAACACAAGAGGATGAGAAGAATCACTGTAGTTGGCGGAGAGAAGGAACTGCATTCTGTGAAGACAAAACAACCGAGTTGGAAGGGGCGAGATCAGGTAACGCAGCAGCTGCAAAACACTTGCCAAGCCACGAGTCTTCCACACTCAAGCTGTCAAAATAAATTATACGATCACCATTCTCAAAAAGTTGCTAAAAAAGCAAAACTAAAAAAACCCAACCCCTGCAACACTTGGAGAATGCAGTGGAAATAGCACTTAGGTGTTTCCTCAGCACACTGGCCAGGACTCCACTCTGCTGCATTTAACCGGTAGTTTCTCCCTTAAACCTCAATCCTCAGATTTTTTCAGAGTTACAAAATCAGATTAGAAATCTCAAGCCAGAGGTCAGGACACAGGGATAATTATTTTTGCAGCACCAACATAAAATCAGAGTATGCTTACTTTTGTAACTACTCTAAATCATAACTTAAAGAGCAGATTGAGCTAAATTCTTATTTATCCTCATAATCTATACTGCAGACTCAGGCAAGAGCTGAAAAAAATCTGAGAAGGTAACTACAAAAGAGAAGCAGAAAAAGGAGGAAGGAAAATCTTACAGGGCAAAAATTATACTGTGGAGGTGGATGTTGTAAATGCCAGAACATCTCCAGATTTTTCTGAAATCCAAGAATGAGTATCACCCCAAAATCCCTATTTCTCTCATGAGCCGTTAAGCTTTAACAGATACACCATAATCAGGGGTTAACACAACCAGTACAAATCCAAGGCAGCTGGAACAACAGATCCACCTCTCCCAACTGCTCTGCTCTACCACCTCAACCTGGGGAAGGTTCATCCCCCACAGATACAGGCTCTGAGTAAGCGGGCAAGTGGAACTCTGTCTTTTGATGCATCCTTCCCCTATGGCCCTGGCTGCTCTAAATCAAATCCAGACCTTCTCAGTGACAGCTGGCAGCTGCTTTGCAAAGTTTTCAACTGCAGAACAACCCTGCCAAATTCAGTCCCTATGTGTAACCATACCCATCCTCTGCAGCATAATAAACTAAACCAGGTCATTCTATTGAATGACACAACCGAAATTCCAAGAAAAACAAAGCTGATGCTCTTCCCAAAAAATCCACAAGCAGCAGCACGTAGATCTGCACTCACATTTTCTGACAGCTTGTGTTTGACTAAGCATTACCTAGAGGATTTCCTCTGTCCATTTGTTTAAAAACACATCGCCACTGGCTTTATGAAAATTTACTCACTGGCTGCTCCAGTTTGGAGGGGTTTTTGTTTGGTTTGTTGGTTGTTTTGAAATTAGGGTGGGTTTTTTTGTGGAAAGGAATTGTTTGTTCTTGTGAGGGTGGATTTTTGGATCTGAGTTAGTGTGTTTTCCTGGCAGTCTTGCAAGAATGATTCACATTACCCTTTTAAAAAAAAAAACCAAAACCAACCACCATGCACGTTCTTCTTATCTTGTGTTGGCATTCTGGAAACGTGGGCTGCCTTCACATCAACAGTAGGTTATTGCACACATACTATCTAGGTGTCTCTTTACATTATAGCTTCTCCCTAGGCAGTATCAGGCTTAAGTTGGAACAGGACTTTTCAGAGCAGAGATCCCAGCAGGTCACAAAGAATTATGAGGTTCTAGGATTGATCATAAATTTAAAAAAAATAGAGACAGCACAGCAGAACCCTGATAGCATTCTTCTGAACCCAGCATAAAAGTGGTTGCCTTACAAACAAACTACATTATAGGGTCTTATTCATAGGCTATTCTGGTATTTTAATTAGATCCTTTGTTTGTACTCACTTGTCCAGTCTTCTTCAAAGCAATACAAGAAGTGAAATCCCACCATGATGAGAGCGTGCAGGGATATCAGTGCTATATACATCTGAAAAATATAGGGTGTAATACAGGTATCAGGTACGTTTTAAGACCAAAATGCTAAATCTTCCACAAATACTTTAAAGTGTTAGGACTTCAGAAAAAAGAACAAACCACAAAACACTCCAAAAAACACCAAGCCCTCCCATTCCCCCTGAACAGGCACCTTGAAGGTAGCAAATACCAAGACTACACAGACCACAGACTCACTCTGGCCTGACAGCTCTGAGTGCACAGGAGGGAGACGGTTTGATTCAAAGGCAGCTGGACACAAAATCCAGCTTCCCGTGCCCCAGCACAGCCTTCCACACAGCTTACTCTCCTTAGCTCCACTGAGTATAGTGCAACTTTCAGACAGCAGCAGCTCTGAAGTAGCATGTTGTCAAAGCTTACATCCTTGCTCTTGAGAGCACTATAATATCCCAGAGAAGCAACAGCTAATTTAGTTTAACCACAAAAAGCACTTTATCTATTTTCCTGCATGAGTTTCAGAAAAAAATATTTTATTTTTTTTTAATAAGTATTTTTCCCTGAGGCAGACACTGGCATGGAAGGTTTCTATCAAGATTTACTACTTTGTATTTAATCCCTTTCGTTTTCAATTAGGTCTTAGCTTTTTAAAGAAAACCTTCAAGTTATAGGCACTGCTACACATACAGTGCCATTTACCGAGACAGAGCTAAAAAGATGACTCTCCTGAACCTACAGACTCTGACAAAGATCTGCAGATATTGGAAGTGAGAGCGATTTTGTCACCCCTGTGGAAGCCATAAGAGGTGACAGTAGAGTACTTCAGTTTTCCTTGCAAGCCGAGCATGCTGCCATTCTTTCACCTCCCCAGGGCTCCAAATGAATATCCAAAAGCAAAACCAGCAACCCATATGTTTTTTCTCTCTCAACTCCATTAAGCATTTAATCAGCCTGCTTGCAAGCAGATGTCAGTTTTAACAGAACTCCTTTTGATAGGATTAAGACCCCTAGCTCACTCCTCATGGTGAAAAAACCCTTGCTCAAGTGAAAGAAATGGGTTCCACTCTGTTCTGTAACCCACATGCTAACAAGCCACATAGAACAGAGGTTTAGCAGCCTTTCCATTTAACTGGAAATCTCCCCCTTTTTACTTGGTAATAGGAGAACATTCTTCCTCAAACCTACAGATGTCTCAACAGATTTATTAATAAAACAGAGCATCACTGAAACTCAGTCTTGTAATGTTCACACTACTCCCACGGGATATTTACAGCTCACTTTGATGAAACAGATCTTAACTCTTCCATAAATATGTAGTATTTGAGTTTGCACTCCTGCTTTCTAACTCATAATGCCACAGATACAGTACAAAAAGTCAAACACCTCCCTTGATTTTCAAGGACAAAAATAAACCACTTGGAAGTAAAGAGATGGACAATTCTTGCCAAAGGGGATGCTGACTTCCCACTCCTCACTTAAGATGTGGCAACAGCTCTTACTGTATGATCCCACATGGGTACTCAAACAACTACAATATTTAGGAATTCTTCATACAGCCTGGGATCCTACCAGCCACAGCACAGTGTAAGAGGATGGCCCACGCCTCAAAGAGCTCAATGAAAAACTACCCTCCTTCTGAAATAGCGTACAAAACCCTGGTAAATATTCCTGTGATGCCTTTTCCCGTTGTTATGCTGTGTGTGCTCCCCAACTAGCAAAAAAAAAAACCCAAACAGTCTGCAACAGTTCCCTGTACATTTCTTCTGAAACAAGAAAAAAACCTAAAACGCCCAAAACCCGACAAAATAAGAACAGCCAGCCCTCGGTCCGAACTGCTTCACGGGCTACAGGCAGCATTCCACCGCTGCCCACCGGACAGGCTCAAACACCGCTTGTAGAATACTTACTGTAAACAGTACAAAGTACTTCTGGTTATTCTCTCCCACACAGTTATTGACCCACGGGCAGTGATGGTCCATTTTCCGGATACACCTCTTGCAAACACTGAAAGAGTACAGGTCTTTATTTATAGCACATTTCACTCCAGGAATACAAGATTTCACAGGGCTTTGGGGATAGAAAAATTGAAGAAAAGAACGAGAGGTGAAATATGAACCTAGACAGATTTGCTGGTCACCACGTTCATATTTGCCCTTTGCTCACCTGACTACATCTGTTCAAAATGAAGCACACGATACCAAATCACCACTGTAAACAATTAATGACCAGCAAGACACATTACCATAACTCTGCCAAAATATGGTTTGAACAACACATTCAGGCAGAGGGAAAAAAATCTGACCTAGTTTTAAACTATTTGGTCTGTGAAAACGTCCACAGATTAAAAAATCAAACAAACCCCATAAAGATATGAAAAGCAGTAATGAACAAAGGTATTTTTCCAAGTTGCTAATAAGAGACTAAGGTTTATTTACTAACATTAGCTGGTAGCTTACTACTGAGAGCTACTACAAGTAGCTGGTAACATGAGCTGCAAAAAAGAAAAGCAAATAAAGCATTAGGAAACATTCCTGACATCAAGGTAAGCCGCATAACAGTTGTGGCAGTCAGTCAGGATGGCAGTAACAATACACATTCAAGGTAAAATTAGATGTTAAAGCACTTCACAAAACCAGACTAATAAAATCAAAATTCAATTTCTTGCCAGCATGGACATTGTGGCTAGAAGTCAAATAATTAAAAGATTATTACTTTGTCTGAACATCATTCTCTGGCTTAGTCAGTAACTGCTTCAACCCGCATAATAAAGGAAGTCTTTTTCTCTGCTGCTTTCGCGTCTGATGGGAGAGCAAAGGCAGTCTCCTGATACCACATTGCACAAACAAGCACAGAAATCAAATATGGAGAAAACACAAAACCCCAAACCAAATAAACAACAGACCCAGAAAGGAAACAGCCATTCCAGAACAATTCTGGCAGCTCTGACACTGAAAGGATCAAGGGCTCTGCTGATTTTGTTCTTCTTCTTACAATAAAAAATGTTTTGATCGTAACACAAACAATAAACTTCAACACCCAAATGCTTAAGGGAAGCTCAAACAAAAGCACACACATGTTCTTATGAGTACATATGAATAACTAATGGAAAACCTCGCTGTCAGAACAGCCTTGCACTCTCTCTACGTGGTGAGAGGGGGTGATCCCCAAGGATACATGCCATGCCTGAAAAATATTTCTGAGTTGCTATAGCCCTAATCCCAAAGGAAAGGTTGGCCAGGCAGCCCCCTACCTCCCAGCATGGGGTCAGGTCAGGAGCTGCTTCTCCTTGGGCAAGGACAGGTACTCTATTACCTGACAGCCCCAGGTGCTGGAAAACAGGCAAAGCCTCATTTTTACAGAATAAGCAGTTTGGAATTAAACTACACGGGGACTAAAATCAGCTGGCACAGTAAAAACAATTTCTCTCCCAGGTAATGTCATACTTCATGTGACAAGTTTGAATTACTGGTCTAAACAGACAAAAAAAAAAAAAAGAAAAAGAAAGAAAACCAGGGTGGGGAGAGGAGGGGGAGGCAGGGCAGGTGGTGCAAAGCAGGAGGATGCCTCCCTGTGGTCTAATTTATCGCCTGCAGATGCGCACACACTTCTCTCGGGCTCTGAATCAAGTACCCAAGCAGCCTCTCCAGTGGCTCCTAGCTCCTGTTTCCCCAGAGCAACAACCTGGCACAGCCAAGCCAAAGACAACCTCTGTGAAGGAGGTAGCTAAGGCTGAGAGGAGAGGTTTTATTCCATGCATACCTACTGAAAGCAGTTGGGTAAGAGGCAGAACATGAAACCAGCTGGTGGAAAAGGAAACACAGACACTGAGACTGAAAACTACAGGCAGCAGGGCTTGCCCATACTCACTCTCCCCCTGCTCAATCATCCAGATTCCAATGCTGGCAGGAGTAGTTTGCTGGTCAGGAGGGACTCACAAAATAGCCTAATAATCACAAAGCAACCAGGTCCCTCAGGCAGACAGCTAGCAGTACCTCCTGCTGATGCATATGCACAGCCTTGGTGGGTGAAAGCCCAGCAGATCCCCTTACCCCACAAACAAATGTTTGACTGAAGATTCTCAGCAGTATCAGTGCTCAGTGGATCCATTTCCCAAATCTTAAATGTCCAAAAACTTCTCTTAAACATACAAAAATAGGGCCATGGGAACGAGGCTTTCTGTTTAGCTGAAGAGTCTTTTTCCTTTACCTGTGCTGTGAGTCATCAGCAAGACAGCATTTTAGATGCCAAGTTTCATTCATAATTGAAGAAGTGTCGGAGCAGATTGTACAGGAGCATTAATAAGTGATAGGCCTGCTCCCATTGCTCCCGCTGAATAACCAACTCCCAATTTTGATTAAAGTAAAAAAAACAACAAAAAAGAGAAACATTTGCAAACTACAGCTCCAAAAAGAAATATTAAAAATGCAAATACCAGGACCAGTTTCAGCTGCTGTTCAGCTCAGTCCCCTCCCCACGAGACCCCTGCATCAATCAGCAGTAGCCGTGATTACAAGCTTTCTCAGTATGCTTTGGTTTTTTGAGTAGGTAAGGGAGGGACACCAGTGAAAAATTACTAACTTATTAGCAGAAAGGAGGTTTGCTTCTTTTAAAAGCAGAAGAGAATGTCAGGAAGTAGTGTTAGGTTGGGGGCCTTTTTTTGTGCTCATGTCTTTAGCTCCAAAAAAGCTTACTAGCAGTTACTCTCTTCAGGGAAGTTTATTCTACCAGAATAAAAGGCCATGAGGGACCAGCAGGCATACGGACCTATCACAAAGCACAAAGTCACAGCACTAAATGAGAATGTGGAAGCTGGATCTCTTAAAAACGTTTAGATCAAGGCACACCCGTTAATTGTTGAGGTGTTGATAAAAGAGTAGTCCTCAGGAAAGACCGTACCTGCAGTGATGTGCTCTGTCAGGTTTGATGCTACAGCACTTTGGGCACTTGTAAACCACCTGTCCTGGCTTTAGCTGTAAACTCTCGATGAACTCCTTTGTGGCGTTACCTTTGGGTACAGCACCCTGCAGAAAAAAAGAAAACAAACCAAACCAGGAAATTACCCCTTGTACATTACAAATACTGAGAACAATGGTATGATTTACAACTATGGGAGGGGAGGGATGAGAAAGAAATAAAAACTTCCCTAAGATCACCAGTTTCAGGAAGAGCAAGAAGATTCAGAAAAGAAATTAAAATAAGGCCCTAATGTACAGAACCCCGTACTTAAACATCATTTACATAATTTTGGTGGGGTTTGGTTTTTTTAAACATCAGTAAATCCTCACTTAAGTGTTTTTTTTAATCCCATAGTAACCTTAAAAGACTTAAGAATCCTCATTGCTCTCTGCACATATATCAACAAAGCTATCATGCAAGGTATGATATCACAAACTGGAAACCTCAGATGTTATATTCCAGTAGAAGCAGCTACTTCTGAAGTACCGCTGTGTACACTAAGAGCTGCTGGTAAATACCTCATCTATTTATAGCTGTGAGTTCCACTGTGTATTTGTTATTTAAATTAGGGTTTAACATTCAGACAGTGAACCCTAAGAATCCTTCCCACCTGAATAAGACTGGGAAAAACATCCCTAGCTGTGCAATTTCCACTCTAAAATACGTGTCCTTAAACAGGCGATGTATTGCTGCTGCAGGAGCCCAAGTTGAAGATTTCCAGCCTTTCTAGGGCCATAAATTTGCTCAAAAAAACCCCTGAAAGTCATGAAATATGCTGTATGAAATCCATGTTGGTTTAATGGCACCAATGCACCTCTATGAATGTATGGCTATTATGCTGGAATAAAAGCAGGGATGTAATATTTTAACAGATTTCTGACGGAATAGCCCCTTTTTAACACATCTGTACAACCTCCCAACAGCTAATACTGGGAATGATACACACCAATGAAAGAACTGCACTTCAAATCACTTTAAACCTTTCTTGCCCCATATTTGGGTTTTTCCACAGTAACCTCCTAACAGGCCTGGCCTATTTAAAAATTACCAATGTCCACAAAATGCTACAACTGATGATCTCCCTCTTCAGTATTACTGCAAAGCTCAAGACCTCAGGAGTGTTTTAGCAGGAACCTATAGGAAGCAGCTACTGAAAAGCAGGACATTCGCTCCAGTTCTGAGGAGGTCACCCTTCAGATACTTCTAATAAGAATTCCTACTTGTTTGCCTCAGAGGTGCTTTCTGTTTCATTGTGGTCTTAGCCGTGCCCCTGGTTCTCCATGTGCCAGCAGCTTCCTTCATCCCTGACTTGGGTTGTCTGCCAGATGCTGCTGCGTCCCCTCTCTTTATTTTTCCTCCTCCATACTTTTTAAAAATCTGATATCCTCATAAAAAGCTCTACAAAGAATAAAAAAAAAAATCCCACTGGCTCTCACCATCCACACACAAAAATCCCACCACACATGAGAAATCAACATTTCTTTTCCAAATTACTCTGCATAGAGATTATATCTGTTTCTGCAACACTGCTTGCCCAGTCTGCTTCAGAAATCAGCTTTTGTTTCAAAAAAGAGTTTCTGCCAAATCTGCAAAATAATTTCAGTGAGCTGAAGGTCCCTAGGCATTAAAGTCATACAACATAAAATAATTAACAGCAAGAACCCCTATGATATTGACTATCTATTGACTAGGTTGGTGTTTTTTTTGCTGCAAGCCTGTCTTCCCAAGTCCAATGACCAGAAGTTTCATAGCCCCAGCTTACAGTTCTGCAACATGCAATGCATCAGTCTTTACCATAAACTGTGAAATTAACCCAAATCAAGCCATTTCTGCAGTGCTATGGCTTCTGGAGACTAAGCAACAAAGATTACACTGAAGTTTTAATGTCACCTAACGAGGTTTCAAGTAGGAAATGACATTTGGAAGGAATAATTAGAGAATCAGAGGCACAGCACCACTTCCAACAGTAAGAAGAACACTTAGGAGGAAGTGGAAAAGGGGAGTCTAAGCTTATTTTTCCTTCCACTGACTAGTGGAGATGGGGTTTTGAAGTGAATCTACTGTCCAGAGGTTATTAGACAATATAAACCATCACATCATAGGTTACTCAGAATAAGCACCATGGTACTAAACTGAATTTTCTTACTAGCTGAAAGACAAGGAAGTAGCAGACCAGATCTCTCATAAAGTCACGTCCCACAGAGACATACAAAGCAGTCTTGGTACTCTGATGCTTCCCACCTGCCTAAGAACTGCCAGCTCTTAGCATGCTCACAAAGTATTTATTTCAGCATGGTTCAATAAACTCAACTAAATTACTAGTATGAGGCATGGTAACATGGCTTTTCAGACCTACATATGCTCTGCTCCACTCTGCTGAAGCAATACTTGCCAAGGCAGACAACCAAAACCAGCTTTTCCAGCTTTCCCCTTTGTCAAGACACAACAAGCCACAAACACGAGATCTGCCATTGGGGAGAAAACATCGTCGGGGAAAAATCGGTCTCCTTCACAGTGCAAAAAGAAGAGCTGCTCACACAATGGGAATCTGAAGCTGGGTCATTGACTTTGCATCTGACTTGAGTGGGATGAGAAATTAGCATACCACATCAGCAGCCTCGCTCAGCAGGCTGACACACACAAGTTATTTAAATCTGCCACTCACTCAGCAACTGAGTTACCCAACATCTAGCAGACAAGAAAAACACCGCCTGTTTCTTTCCCAGACATACAGAGAGAGATATATACTTACTGGATCTGTCAGCATAGCACGAAAATGTGAAGCCAAAGCGAGGAAAGCCAAGGTGTTGAACAGTGTGCCATTGATGACACTATAAACATAATCTCTCGATGGAACTAGCATGACAAGAAGGACTACAAAGTCGGCATAGAACACCAGCATCCAGGTAACGACAGCACATGCAATACCACAGCCATCTCGAATAAACCACATTGTTCCCAGGGAAGCGTGGCTAGGAGGTGGAACACACTTTTCTGGCTGGAGGTATTCAGGCTTCCTTTCAATATCTCTGAAGCGGTGGAGTGGAGTAATCATCATAGGCTATTATGTCCATACTTGCATCTGAAAGAGAGTCAGAAAAAGCACTCACTGCTTTGCAAGACATGCAGACCTTTGTTCAGACAATGGCGTAGCGATCAGGTGGGAAACTCCAAACTGCAGAAAGTGAGCTGAAAAGGCAAAAAAAGTAACTAAATCAAACCCAAAAGAAAGGGATTCGGAAACCAGACTCTTGCACTTATCAGAACACTTCTTACTCAGGAGACTCTCTAAATGCTTTCAATATTTGCTTAATAACACTTTAAATCCACCCCTGTGCCACCTCCACTCCCCCCAGAGGAAAGGCAACACGTGTTTTAACAAAGAGAACAGGGATGAGGAAGATGCCAACAGGAGCTGCCACAGCAGGGACTGAAGCAAGAACTGGACACTGTCATGCGAGATAAAATATAAAGACCTGGCACAGCTGGCAGCATCCCTTTTTGCAGCACCAGGCCTGGGGAAGGGAAGGCTCTTTCTTTGAGATACTGGGAAGCTTAGCAAGTGGAAGAAGTTTCCTTTCTCCTTATCCACTGACTCAGTGTGCAAAAACAAACCATTGCAAAGCTACAGTGGCAGGAACTGCTGAAGCAGCAGCCTAGGCAAAGACCTCGACAGGAATTTCTAGTCTTGCCTGGAGGATGTTCTTTCCAAACAAGAGCTTTATCCCACTCTCAACTCCTCCTTTGGCTTTATGTCCCTCGCAAGTCTTCTACTTTGCCATGCTTCTCCCACCACCTTTGCTCCATCCCTCAATGGCATTCACTGTACCTCCCCTTTAGCACTCCTAGCCAAGTCCGCTCCACTGCAGTAAGGGCACTAATGTGACATTTGGTGCCATTGCCCTGTCCTCTCCATCTCTGCAGGCACCTTGCCCATCCAGAAGATGAGGTCCATCTTTGAGCCAGAAACTGCATACTCAGGTATGCACAGCGCTTTCTGTAGTCTCAGTGTAACCCTCACCAAATGTGGGCATTTGAGAAAACAAAAAAAGGTGCTCAGAAGACTTTGGCAGGGGATCAGTCAACCTGCCCTGTGAGCATACACCACTCAGTGTCAGAGCACACCTGCAATGCTACGCTTTGGAAGAAGCTCTTTACGCGCCCAACAACTTCCTAAGATGCGTCTTAACGGTAGTTGCACAATGCTCTAAGTGCTCCAAAACACTTCAGCCTCACATAAGGAACCACCTTGTGCAGACATGGATACGACAATTTGATGACCAAATACATTGAATTGCATATACTTGAACAGAAGGGATCAACCTCCTTGTATTTCAACGTGTGAGGATTATTCTCATCTCTTTGGAAAATAAAAGGTGCATTTTTCTGTTTTAATTCAGAGAAAGGGAAACACCACTCATCATTAATTATATTTGCTGCCAAAACTTCATGCTGAAGCTATTTGTGAGTTTAACTGTTAAAAAAGTTATACCATTGCCCAAACAAAATGGATAAAGGTTATAGAAAATACAGTGAAAGGCTCACAAAAGTACCTAGAACCGTAAACTTCTCTCCAAAGTTTTATGGCCATGTTCTGTCAAATGCAAAGGGAAAACTCTATTTTGTGTAAGGCTGACCTAAATGGAGACACTATTGCAGTACTGCACTACGAGGAGATGGTAGGACCAAACTCATAAAGGACAATTAGTGCTTCACAGCCAAAGGTTAAGGCTATTAACAAGCAGGACCATTAAGTACATCCAAGCACAGAAGCAAAGAGAGTTTGTGGACGTTAGTGCCAGCCACACGGAACAGGGGCGAGTGGAACTGCTACTGCCACAGCGAGAGGCAAAGGCAGGAGTGCAGAGTTTCTCTGTGCACAGAAGTGGATGAACTAGGCCATTTGTTTTCTAACATAACTGGTATAAATAAACTAGCAGAATTAGTTATTTTCTTATATTTCTGCTTTGAGCATTTAGTATGCTGCTGAGTAAGAAGTTTAAGATGTTTTACAAACCTGAAGAGAGTTGCACGGATTAAAGTTAAAGGGCATCAGTCATATTTACACACATCACACAGGACAATCACGGTAAAAATGTGCATGTGTGGATCTCATTTACTTTGGTGAGCAAAAAAGCCCCAAAACAACCAAAAATCCTTATCCTCAACCACAAAACTCACATACCACATTGTAATTACTTTGTATTTTAACCACACTATAATTTAGCCTCACGACTCCTGGTACTTACGGATACAAGCTGTATAATTTTCAGAAACAGCAAACACCCAAACAATCCAGTGGTCTTAATTCAGATAAATGTATACCTGCTAGTAAAACCACATCTTTTCCCCAGTTTTTCACAATTTCTGTAAGGATGCTTACAGATTCAAGCGTTCACACTGTCGTAATAGGCATTTTAAAGACTCAGTCCCTCCCCTAAGGAAACAGGTTAACCTTCACTCCATCATTTATCCCATTAAAATTGTTATGCTGGCTTGCCAGCTCAAAAGAAAGCTGACATGATTAAAGACTCATGCCTGATAACAATGCTTCGTTGACAGTCACATCACATTGCATTAAAAAGTAAGAAAGGAAACAGAAATTTAGGTGTTAGATTTTCAAACAAAAACGAAGTACATCGAGTACAGTGACAAGCTGGGATACCCCTGAACACAGACTTCCATGATTTTTTTTGCCTAGACTCTGTGCCTTTCCCCCCCCCCTCCAATCCTAAAGTAAAGGAATGAAATGATCACAGGAAAGACAAACTGGTATTTAACTGGGGAATTAGTTTGACAAGTCACCTTAGTATTAGTAGAGACTGACTGAAAGCTAGACAAACATATAGCGATTCAAACTGTGGGTTAGTCCTGAACAGCATGCTTCAGCACTCAAATAAAAATTCACCTCTTTTGTAAATGCAGAATGTGGTTTCACTCCAATATGAGTTCCACTGCTTGCTCTCAGAAATATTAAGCTAAACAGTGAGGAAAACAACAACAACAAAAAACTATTGCTGTCAAACCATTTAAGGAGAAACTGGAAGGAGCCCTGAGGCACCCCAGTCTGAAAATCTGGGGTCTCATCTCTGCAGGGCAGTAAGGAAGCAGTTAAGATACAACTCAGGTCTCTAACACTGACTTCTGGCTGCAGGACGAATCTGTTATTTAATGCTTGCTTTAGGGGCATCATCAGGTGACAAAAAAGAAAAATCAGTAACCAGTGCATAAACACCACTCATTATTTGAGAAAGACGTGTCAGACTGAGCGTTAACTCAGAGTCAAGTCACAGAAGCATGGAACCTCAGCTTCTCTTCTACATGACCTGGGGTTTGTGTTTGGTTTGGGTTTTTTTTTTAATTCCTTGTCCTTACATACAGAAACATCTGGTTTTGTTGCTCAACCTGGTATTTTCATATAAACAATACCCCCCCCCCAAAAAAAAAAANCCGTGAGCAGTGTCACACCTCCACATCTTATTTGTTGAGGATATTCAATAAAGAGAATATTTTAACGGCCTGCCCTTGAATCATGCTGCATATGAACTTAATTTGTTAACACACAGATGGAATATGTCAGTCCCTCCTTCTCTGGAGCAAACAATATGTAAGCAATGAAGGCAATTAAGGACTTAATCAGAGTGTTAGGCTACAAGAGCAGCCACTAGGTAAGTGTGAGACACAATGACAGCACACACACCAATTCAGGTTAACTACACAACAGAGCAAAGACCTTTTCTTCTTTTTTTATCTGGAAGGCATTTGGCATTACAGGAATAATCAAAAAACCATGTAATCTACACATTAGAAATTCAAATAAATTAAAATCCACTTCCTACTACAATGAACACCTAAAGTATGCTGTTACACCCTATAAAAATGAAGTAACTCTCTTCTGACCTGACATAAGCCATGTCAAAACCTGTTTTTTATATGGCCTGTGACCACTGATGAATGCACTAAGAATGAACTAACGAATGATGGGGGCCTTCACCCAATGTGTACCTGAAAGATACCCAAGGTTCCAAAGTTATGAAACTTAGACCAAGCTTAATGCCATCATCATTGGCATCCCGCTGTTTTTCATGGAATTCCTCATGCAAGTGAAGTCAAGCACATGGGCATGACTTGCAAAACTACAGCATTACTATCTGCATTGCAATCATTTCCTCTATTGGAAGTCCATGAACATTAAACTTTGGGAAGAAGTTACATTTTGTCACATGAACTGAGTGAATTTCAAGTTCTGCCAACTATATGAAAACAATTCTGGGGGAAAAAAAAGAAAAAAAGAATGAGACCAAAGCAGATCATGTGTATTTTCTGGTGCTTTTGGTTTGGGTTTTTATATAGTTTGAAGAGATATTTTGGAACAGCTTTTACGACACACACAGAACCAAAGTTCATTGACAGTATTTTGAGAGCTGACAAACAACACTAAAGTTAACTTTTTATGGCCATCAAAACGAAGCAAACATACGTAACCAGTCATGTTATACTCATGAGAGCTAAACTGGGTGATCTAGATCCACATCCCTTTAAGTAAAGCCAACAAACCCCAGAGAGGTTAGACGGATAGAATGAAACTGCAAGAGAGTTTGTTTTGAAGTTTACTTCATTTTTTTCTGTATATAAAATTAGACTAAGAGTCTATTAATCTACATTAAGAGTTGATTAGATGTGGTGTTGAGGGACCTGGTACAGGAGAGAACTTTGTAGAGTGCAGCTGATGGTTGGACCCCAAGGGTCTCTTGCAACCTGAATGATTCTATGAAACTGCATTGATTAAGCATTGTGTATTTAATCTTCCTTTGCAACTGACATGATATTTACCTGTGCTTCTCCTGCCACACTTTCATACAGCCCCAATCTATCACCAAGCCTGTCAAAACTGGCCAAAGCAAGTTCTAGCAGGGGTAATAAGGAAATACCAGTATTGATATAATTTTTCCTAATGGCTTCTGCAAGGCCTGAAAACTTTCACCTGATCAGCAGGAGTGGGATAAAATGGCCCAGCTACACTAAGGATTTTCGGCAGTCTCCTGCAGATCCAGGTCTGTCCAGCCAGCCATCAGCACCGCGGTTTCCAACCCCTGGTTTACAAAACCCTGAAGGGTCAATGGGACATTTCTAACAGGTCTGTAAAAGTCAGCTAAAAAAAGCAAGTCTATTATTAGCAGCCTTAAATTTGCTATAGAGAGCTGTACTTCCATTGGTATATTTCTGGGGACTCCACATACAGTTTAAATAAATAAATAAAGCAACCCAAAACCCCACACCCAGCACAAAACCCCACAGAGGCCAAAACCTACTCCTCTCTGGTTAAAATGGCAAAGGCAGCAGGGAAGGATTAGGCATGAGGCTTTACCCTGCTCTGAGGGAACATCCGATGACTCAGCTCAAAATGTCACAGGGCAAAGTCACTACTGCTAACCCTACTCCAGCCACTCCAGGAGCAGGGTCACAGGACTATGCCCACTGCAGATAATTTTTCATTTTTCTTCTGGAAAATCAGGCCATATTAAGCAGTACAGTTTCAGCCTAAGTACTATGTGACCAGCTACGTGTTTGCTTTTAGCAAGAGGCTCACAAACATTTCAGAATCCCCTGAACCCTTTGACTACTGAGGTCAGGCAATTTCAATGGTTTCTCTTCCCTTATTAAAGAAAAATGGCATAAAGAAATCAGAATGTGAATTACATTAAATTCATTTAAAATAATCTTTAAAAATTACAAAGCTTAAAAGAAACCTGTGTTTTCTGAGGTTAAATGCTCTGGTTACCTGCCTTGGAAAGGGGGAAAGAGAGCACATAAAACCAGAGGGTAAAGGAGCTGTAACACTTTTCTGTATGTGAAGGGAGTAAGTGGCTATATTTCAATCTTGCTTTATAGTCACAGTGGAGAAAGTGGTTTCTATCATTAACTGCTTTGATGAATCATGATTTATCATTTTTCATTTATTGATTACTTTGAAGAGGCCATGTGTGAGCAAGACCTTATTAAAAATGGTTCACACTGAAATCACACTGTTATTATAAGCATTTTATTAGATGGGAAGACTTACTTGAAGTCATGCATTTCTATTTTCATATTAATATATGTTTGAACAGAGATACAAATACGTAGAGGGAACTTCTCCTGTAGGAGAGCAAGGGGAGATGAAAATTACCTGGAAGACACCTGTCAGTTCTAGAACCTCCATCCTGAAGGCCCGGATTGGGCTGAGACTGATGGGCTCAAGACAGATGCAGCCACAAAAGGCACAAAGCCCACAGCTCTCCTCTCATCTACATCAGTGCAAACAAGAAGCAATTTCAGCAGTGCCAGAGGAATTCCACTAGTAGAACTGTAAGGCAAATAAGGCTACATTTTCTCAATTAAAATCATGGTTTTCTCTTATGCTAATGTTTGCAGCACGTAATCTCTCAGGACAGATGGTAACAGCTTCCTGGTTAATGTCTGTATCATTTCTGTTTAACTAATGGGTATATTGTATAAATAAATTACAATGCAATGAAGACTGACCTAAGAGCGTGCGTTCCCTGGTAAGTGATTGCACTCTCACCTACAAGGCCTCCCAGCTGCCAGCCCAAGCAAGGGAGAAGAGACAAAGCCACTGCCCATGGTTCAGAGATGCTGGGCCACTATGGATGAGAGACAAAGCTGGGGCAAGATCTAGGAAGAGGATGCAAGTCACAAGAGCAAGCCAGACCAAGGTCAGGGTCAGATCCAACTTGGAGTGATCACAAGGGCAGTGGTCTCAAAAAGCTTTTGGTCAAAAAGCCACAGAGATGGAAGGTGTTCCATAAAACTGCCATTAAGCACAAACCATTACAAAATAACGGTTATTGGAGCTGCAAGGGCCACGGAGAATTCTGTCACTCGAGTCTTCCGTTTCCTGATCGACTAAATACACACAAGCTATTTAACCTATGGAAAAAGAGAAATAATAATCCTGAACATAAATACAAAACAGCTTTGTGGCGTTGGCACCTATCTGGAGTAACTGCTGGAGAGAGTCCAGGGCAGGGCTACCAAGATGCTGAAGGGAGTGGAGCATCTCCCATAGGAGGAAAGACTGAGGGAGCTGGGTCTCTTTAGCTTGGAGGAGACTGAGGGGTGACCTTATTAATGTTTATAAGTACGTAAAGGGTGAGTGTCAGGAGGATGGAGCCAGGCTCTTCTCAGTAACATCCAATGACAGGACAAGGGACAATGGGTGCAAGCTGGAACATGGGAGATTCCAGTTAGACATGAGGAAAAATTTCTTCACAGTGAGAGTGAGGGAACACTGGCAGGGGCTGCCCAGGGAGGTTGTGGAGTCTCCTTCTCTGGAGACATTCAAACCCACCTGGACGCGTTCCTGAGTGACCTGCTCTGGGTGTTCCTGCTCCAGCAGGGGATTGGACTGGAGGAGCTTACAAGGTCCCTTCTAATCCCTGAGATTCTGTGATTAAGCATTGGAAGGTAAGAGCAATTCTGCTGCTCTTCCAAGTGGAAACAGAAAACAACAAGTGGGGGTGTCATGCTTTCCCACAGCATTGCAGTTGTCCTGAAGAGACACCCCCGTGAGACACAAAGCAGGAAAAGCTGTCCCAGTCTTCTAGACAGCTTTGCAATTTTGATGCTGACTCAGGACTTAAAACAGCAAGACACTGGATTAAGGGAATTTAAAATTCCCAGTTTGCCCTGTATCAACTTCTAAAAGAAAAAAATAGACCCACAAAAATGAAAAGCAGAAGGTGTGTCTATACAAGTGGTATTATTTCTAGCATCTATTTTAAAAACTACACTGCTTTCATGGCATAAGGAGTATATTTTCCAGAAAACAGTTGCACTTTTGAAGTTGTAATCATAGTAAGACACTGGCAGAACCATCCTAGTCTAAAAAAATATTCTGAATGTTATTTTTCAAGGCACATAAAGCACCTTAACTATCAGACATACCTTTTCACTCAGTCTAACCCAGGATTTGGCTCTCACCTGCTTCTGCTACAGCCCCCTTCAATAACATGAACAAGTCCCTCAGTCTCCTTGTATTTTATACCCCCACTTGTAGTCTACGCTTCTTCCCTACCATATAAGGGTAAGGAAGAAAGGGGTATGAAGGAGTTAAGGCATTTACACTTTAAATCTAAATACTAGACCTAAGCAGCCATCTAAACCAAATACAGAAACACACAGGACATACATTAAAGTAGTGCATTAATAAAACAGAGCCCCCAAAATGTATCACCTCTGTCATGAAAAGGCCTGAAGTTAAAATCACGATTGTCATGATCCCCTTTTGCCATGTTAAGCATTAGCCTGGAAGAAACCTATGCTGCTACTCCAGAGAACTGGAAAAAGCTGCTGGTTCAATGCTGCTATATGTTAAAGCTTTTGAGATGTAGTAAAAGAACTGTGTTGGCAAACTAAGTACTTCTTGTTTTGCTCACAGTTGCATTAGCACGCATGAGTGAACCCTATCTCCACAAAAAATACAATTTCTGTGTGCAAATATTAATTTTATTATCCTTCAAAATACTGAGAGTTGGAAAGCAGAGTAGCTGCAATACATAGTATATTGCTCTTCTATTCTATGCTACATTGGGCATCAGTGATTCAAGCAGCTATTGCAATGAAGATGTGTATCACCTTACCCTTTACTGCCTGCTCTAGCCCTCTGATCTCTCTGTATCTGTGCTATGGTACCACTCCCCACCAACTAGGACTCCAGGCATTCCATCGTCTTTTTTTAACAGCGTGGCACTTCACGTTACCTTTATTCACTTGCACTGTTTCAACTTGAGCCCATTTGGTTTAACTTCTGCACGCTGCACCACGTTTCAGATGATCACCCCATCAGTTCTGCATTATTGCAAAACCTCACAGCTGAACTTCACAAACACGCCATCCACCATCGGGCCAGCAGCAAAATCATCAAGGGCCTTCGCTTCCTCCCATTCAACATTCCTCTCTTGTCCAAGGGTATTAACACTGAGTTTTCCATCTCCTTGTTTTACTTGCTATGGCAGCTTCTGCAACAGTGCTTCCTAACCCTTCTCTAGCTGAAGGCTGCTGCTGTAGTTTGCCTTCCCATTTCCTTACTTTCCCACCCCTATCCCCTGCTTGTTTTGTTTGTTTGTATTGGTTTGTTTTTTGTTTTTCTCTGCTTGCACTCCTGTTCCTTTTTCTGTAAGAGCACCAGTTCTGTATGGTCACCTTGTAATCTGGTGGGGTGAAGAGATACAGGGCTATAAACCCATATAAATCTCCCTCCAGTCCCCAGAAGTATTCTCAAGCACCCCCTGCCCTGGTGGGCACAGCCAGAAGCAGGTGAAAGGAGTTGACCTGCCAGTGCCCCTGTGGAGCAAGAGCCAGTACCTCGCTGCACGTTGCCAGTAACACCTTGCACCTCACTAAACTGCTGCTGGATGAGGAGGCTTTGGCATCCGCAGCCTGCGGAGGCAAGCTGGCTCGCTCTTTTGGTCTCCCTCTCAAAAGGAGGATGTGTAAAGCTTACTGGCAGACTTGCTGCACTGCAGTTCCAGTCAAGTTACAGGCTATCTTTTTTTCTTCTTGTCCGCACAACCCAGGAAATATGCAGCTCTAATTAGGAAAGCTTTAACTTCTCATTTTCTCTAACACAACCTTACATTTCAGCTTAGTTACATGCATGGGTCAAACACAATGTTCCAGGTACCATCCTTCACCTCTCATTTGCTTCAACCAGCTAAGCAAAGTACAGGGGACTATAAAAAGTGACAACAAGCTTTTCTACCTTGTCATATTTTACGTTACCTGCTGTCTTCTCTCAGGAAGGCAGAAAAATTGTATTCCTGAATTTCACCCTGAGTATAAGGTCATGTCTACACTGCAGAGGGACCAGAGAAAACCATAAGCTCAGTCAATTAACATCTGTGGACACTGGCTGAGATACAGCCAAGCCGCTTTCAGACTGACACCACTGTGGATGCCCATCACCTACCCCGTAGTGTCCTCTACAGGAGAGATAACCCATTAGAGATGCACGGGAAACGTCTGCACGAGCAAGTTTCCCTGAAATAATGCAGCACATGAGTTTAAACTATATCAACTGTGCGACACTGCTAGTGGCTGATCTGCTGGAGATGCCCAGCAACCCACCCATCAAGAAAAGCAAATTCATATTAGATAAGAAAAAGAGCCGAGTTACCACTGCTGAAGCTACATGCCTACAGTCTCACTGCCAGCTTTGCTGACACAAAAGAAACTGTCCAGAAAAGAAATGTAACTACTTGAGCACAGTGGACTGGCATCTGCTGAGGAATTGAGCATTGGACTTCCTGCAACCTGCTCCCAACACCTGCATTAAATTACATTTTGACATTTTTGTTGAGTAACAAACAAGCAATGTGAAATACAAATACACACCCTGTCCTTAAGTGCAGTACTTCAATGAAAACTAAAAAGGAAGCAGAAACATACACAAAAATACACAGGAGGTGTTAGATGTTGCAACAAATATTTTAGCTTTTAGGCAGACCTTAACATGTGCCCTTTTATAAACCTCTAACCACACAAAGCTTATGGTCACAAAGCTTCTAAATTTCATTGAGGGTTCAGTCAGGCACAACTTACTACCCATTAAGTATGACAAATACTATTGTGTCAGTGAGACAGCACTAAGAGCTGACAGAGCCGTAGTGTTTGAAGGACGGGATCTTTAAGCACACGGGGCTGCATTTAAAGACATGAATTAACGCGGGACTCCCCTTACAATGACTCTTACAATGACTGAAACACCTACACACTACACACAAGACTTGTTTGTGGCTTTCACTAAGCAAAGAAAAACATGGTACTCACTAAAGCCTTGCTATCTACACCACCAGGCATCGGAGGCAGTCACTCGCTGCACCCTGCCAACTCCTTCTCTGTGATTCCACTGTATCCAAACGACCATCTGAATTTGGGCTCCTTTCCTACAGATCTGATGCTGTGCACGTTTGCTGTGTCAGGAGTCTGGCACATGATCTCTCTCTTGCGTGCTGAAAAATACAATTTATCCCTCCTGAGTCAAGGAAAAGAAATCTAAGTAAGCGCTTCTGTCCACGCAGCATCTCTCACTGTGGCACGCAGGCATCAGACTGCAGCCTCCTCCCCCGTGCCTGTGTTTTCTTCTAACGAGCCATCTCAAGTGCTCGTTTCTTCCTCAAATTTCAGAAATGCCCCGGTAATACTCAGAAGCTGCTGTTTAACAACAGTCTCGACTGCTTCCTATTAACATACAACTCACCATCCATTACCACTAAACCACAGCACAGTGCCATGGTTTCCACATGGGTAACTCCCGATGCTGAAGACACGACTGCCCTAAGTCCCATCAGACAAAGCTGTAGCCAAGCGCTGGGTGACCACGGCCACCTCTGAAGCCAGAGGGTCCGCCCCACTGTGTCCAGCTGCTGGCTACCGACAGGCACGCTCCATCGCTACGAGGCATCAGCTGACAACAGGACCCCCGCTTCACCACCGCGATCCAGCAAGAAACCACAGGACGCCGGAGACATTGCTGGAGGCTCCGAGTTTAAATTTCCTGCCGCTGCTCCGAACGGCCCGCGGCGCAGACCTAAATCACGTATTTAGCCCCGTATTATTTAACATACTCAGCCTCGCGGTATTTAAAGCTCAGGGCTGGAAATCGGCGGATCAGGAGGGGGCGAGCGGGAGCCCACCTCCGCTTTGCCGACCACAAGGGCTCCAGGAGACGCCGCTGCGGGACGCGCCCCGCACGCCCAGCCCTCCCCCTGGGGCGCCGGCGGAGGGAAGCGGG
>VZTM01038153.1:43685-70492 GCA_013400555.1 Jacana jacana
TGTATGAGCTATAACTGGTCATTACGTGATTCTTCCTGGACAAATGCGTCGATTGTCCACAGCTATGGAGGAAAACAGCCTTGGTCTTTTTTATGCTACTAGGTTGTATCAGAATTGTGAATGTCAAACCCTATCTTTTGGGATGAATTTTACATTTAGGTTTGTTCACAGTGCCAATATAAAATCTCTTGCAGGGTCAGAATTAGGACTGTAGTCTTGATGAGTGTTTTTAATGTCGTACTTTGCAGGAATTTTGTGTGTGAGCCATTGAAGAGCTGCTGGTACAGTTAGAGCAAGATACCTTTGTTTCTTATTCTGTTACCCCCTCTTTTATCCCCACCCCACCCCAGGCCTCTGTATTTTCACATCTTTGAGGTATTTTTTACTATTTCCTCTTGTAAATAGAAAAGATGTATTTCACATGTGATAGTTTATACTTATTTTATAATTTTGCACTTACAGGTTTCCCTGAAGCTGCTCTTGGTGAATCATTCCTATAGAGCTCTGTTTTAATAGTACATGGTAGAAGTATGGCACTTGTGCTAGTACAAGACACTACAAGTCATATTATTCATCGTGTGAGGGAAGCAGACTCTAAATATAATTACAATGCTTATTGGGAGTCCTTTGTATGATGTTTTCCCTCAGAATTCCTGGAAATTGTTCACATTAGTGTGTGTATTGCGTAGTTGAGTTGGAGGGAAAATAAGCCTTAAATCTGTCGTGAGCCTGGAACTACTGGTACTTTGTGGTCTGGCAGGAGGGTACTTGTCTTCAAGTCTCTCATTCCAAAAAAAAAAACCCCAAAACCCAGAAGGAGTGTAATGAACCTGGAGATACTCCATTGTTGTGTAGTTTTGACATCCACACTTTGAAGCATCTCTGTTCAGCTTCTATGTGTAAAGAGAATTTTATATAGGCAACCTCAAAAGAGCAAAGAGTATATTTTGCATAGTCACGCAGCTTTTCACTTCAAAACATCTCTCAAACATTTTTCTAGTGGTCACTATACTTGGGAGGTGTTACAGTGGGGCACAGTCAGACTGGAAAGAAAATAACTTCAACTCTACACAGTACAGAGATACAGGAATTGACACATAGATTTGTGTTAAAGGCCAAGAATATATACCTTGCTCTTTCAAAATACGTGCATCTTTTCATAATAATAGAAGGCATTCAGCTTCCAAAGAGTAGCTCATGAATGTGGAGGTACCCTGTGCTGCAAAACCATACGCCTGTTCTCACCCTCTCTTTTCCATTTCTTTCCCCTTCCAAGTCACTTACAGTAGAAATAAGCTTTTAGGAGGCATTTTTGAGGGTGTTTTTTACACATATATAGCCTTCTCCATGTAGTTTGCCTCAGCAGCCTGCAGCAAGGAGAATCAAAGTGCACCATCTCGTTTCATTCCCTGTCCATTCTCAGTACATTGTGTGCTGGGGATGTGCATTAGCTCCTGTGGAAATTTTAGTAGTTCACTATGGAGCATCCTTCAGAGGATTTCCCCATCTTTTCTATTTCCCTCCAGTTTGGAAAAAAAACAACTAAGCAACACCTTGAAAATCTGTCCTGGAGGAAAATCTTCTTTGAATGAGGCAAGGCCTACATGTTTTCTCCTTTCTTCCACCCCAATAACTTTTTCATTTGTACATCAGCAAATTAAAAAGTAGTCCATCCTTTCTTGAGACTCCTTTGCTTCCCATGATGCACAGTTGTGCAGACTTTTAAATTCCTTAAAAAAAAAAAAAATTAAAAAATGGAGGGTGATCTCAGTACAAGGAATGAGAAGAGAGTGTTTGTTTCTGCAGGAATTGTTGTACTGTGCTTGATTCAGGCTTTGTTCCTGTAGGTGCCACTGTAAGAGAGATGAGGCTTTCAAACAGCAGCCTGAACGTGAGCCTAGAATCATAGAGTCATATAGAGACCCTTGGGATCATCAAGTCCAACCATCAGCCCTACTCTTGTGTTGAGGTGCCCAGAACTGGACACAATACTCAAGGTGTGGCCTCCCCAGTGCTGAGCACAGGGGGACAATCACCTCCCTACTGCTGCTGGTCACACTATTCTTTATGCAAGCCAGGATGGCACTGGCCTTCTTGGCCACCTGGGCACACTGCTGGCTCATGTTCAGCCTCCTGTCGACCAGCACCCCCAGGTCCTTTTCTGCCAGGCAGCTCTCCAGCCACACTGCCCCAAGCCTGTAGCGATGCATGGGGTTGTTGTGGCCCAAGTGCAGGACCCGGCACTTGGCCTCGTTGAAGGCCATGCCATTAACATTGGCCCATCTATCCAGTCTATCCAAGTCCCTCTGTAGAGCTTCCCTGTCCTCAAGCAGATCAACACTCCCACCCAACTTAGTGTCATCTGCAAACTTACTAATAGTGTTTTCTATGTCCTTATCTATATCATCAATGAAAATATTAAAAAGGAAAGGCCCCAATACTGAGCCCTGAGGAACACCACTTGTGACCGGCCGCCAGCTGGATTTAACTCCATTGAGCACCACCCTTTGGGATCGTCCTTCCAGCCAATGCTGGATCCAGCAGATCGTACGTTCGTCCAGGCCATGAGCAGCCAGTTTTTCCATCAGAATGTGGTGGGGGACAGTGTCAAATGCTTTTCTAAGATCCAGAAATATTATATCCACTGTCTTCCCCCCATCCAACAATCGGGTCATCTTATCATAGAAGGAGATCAGGTTGGTCAGGCAGGACCTGCCTTTCATAAACCCCTGCTGACTAGGCCTGATCCCCTGGCTGCTCATTCCATGGCTGGTGATAGCACTCAAGATGACCTGTTCCATAATCTTCCCTGGTATCGAGGTCAGACTGACAGGTCTAGAGTTTGCTGGATTGTCCCTTCTGCCCTTCTTATAGATGGGCGTTACATTTGCCTCCTTCCAGTCCATGGGGACCTCTCCAGTCAGCCACGATTTAAGGAAGATGATGGAGAGAGGCTTGGCCAGCACGTCTGCCATCTCTTTCAGCACTCTTGGGTGTAACCCATCCGGTCCCACAGACTGGTGTGCATCCAGGTGGCACAGCAGGTCACAGCCTAGCAACAGTACAGGCACATGCCATTATTGTGTTTTAATAACAAAGATATTGTGGGGCTTATTGCGTTATCCGGTGAAATCCAATCTTGACCGAACACAGCAAGTTAACCTCTCTGTATCCAGCAGCTGTTTGCAAAGAAATAATTTGATTGCCTTTGTATGTAGCCTTCTACCCCAACTTTTTGTCATTCTTTTTACACAGTTAAGTCTGTCTTCATAAAAATAAAACTCTTTGCAGAAGATCTGATTTATGATTTGCTCCCAGTGCAGGAGTTTATCTCATTCTTAAATGGATTTTGAAGAACAATCAATGCAATCACTGTTGCAAAACTGGTTTTTCTCTCATCATACAGCATAGATTGATGTAATGGAGAAGCATCCATATGTTCTTGCTGAAGTAGTTTCAGGTGCTTGCTGGGGATTTGGGTGTTCATAAGGTAGTACTGGCAGCTGAGAGTGGGGCTTCTCAAGAATCAGCGCTTGGCCATGGCCAAGTACATCTTTGAGTTGTCTGTCAGCCTATAGAAGGTATTAGTGCTTAGGGGAGCCCTGCCTTTTTATGTAATATGCATCTCCTCATCTTCATGGGAAGAAACTAAGCTGCCTCCCTCCATGCACTTTAATTCAAATGGCAGTGTCATCAGCAAGTAGACTTCAACATCAGGATTTCCTTAGACAAACCTGCTGATGACTCCTTTTCCATAAAGAATGGAGAATAAATTGCGGTGTGCCTTCATAACTATACCTTTTCATACTGTATTTCGGGAGGCAAATCGTGTTGCTTTTTGGAAAACAATTCTACCAGCTGGGTTTGTCCAGCTGATATTTTAAAAATACTCCTCTTTGAAATAAAGTATAGGAAATGGGCTGACTTGATTTAACACTAAAGAATGAATATGTTGAGTTGATAAAAAGTATTCTGGTCATAGTCTAGTGGTTTCATTTCATCTGCTATTAAAATTTATCAGTAACTATATTATGAAGTGCATTAACTCTTCTATTTTGCATGTATATTACAGTTAGCTGAAGTCTTAATTTCCTATCTTTTAATTTTTATAGATAGACTTTAAAAACAACTTTGTTTTTTAAAAACCTGTTCCGTTTCTTAATTTTCTGCCATTTCATGTAGGTCTAAGTAAAATAAAGACTTGATTTAAAAGCACTAGCCTGGTTTCCTTTTAAAGAGTTTCTTTTTTTCCTCCCCAGTTACTGGAATGTGGTGGCAACCTCCTTGATGCAATCTCTATCGCAGTGAAGGCAGCTCTCTTCAATACAAGGTAAAGCACAGATCTCATTTCATGTGAGTGGAAGTGACAAGAGAAGTGCTCTCTGTGAACTAAGCATTTTTTAAAAATTATTAATTATTTAAATAAGAAATATGCAAGGCTACTTGCATTCAGGTACAAAGCGGTCCATTTGCATGCAAGTAACATCAACTAATGACTTGAGTTCAGTTCCTAATAATCAAGTGTCATATTGCATGGTAGGCACAATCAGGCTCCCAGTGTAACTTCTGCTCTGTAGCTAGATCCAGAAAAAATTGCCTTGACCATGTTGTTTTGTTGCAAGTGGTTGGAATCATTTGTGTTGATGCCTTGTGGGTTTAAAATAAGACGTAATACTGATATGCAGTGCACCTGAACAAGAGGCCCTCTGTTGATGTGACTGCCAATTTGTAACGAGCACTGTTTTCCCACTTCTGATGTTCTTTCTCATTAACTGTTACTCTTGAGTTCTTTTTAAAGTTAAGAGGAAAAACTGGTGGTTTTGGAGGTTGTGGAGAGGGGGAGATGGTGCATCTCTACAAGAACGTTCATTTTAATTCCAAGAATGGAAGAGCAAAGTCTAGTGGAATGAAAGATGGGAGTGCTCTGGGTTTTAATGACAACCTTCAATAGTTTTTTTTTCCAATGTTTTTATCTTCTTTATCTACAGGTGAAAGGGAATGCAGATTTTTCTAGCAACCTTGAGAAAGAAACTAGTGAATGGTTTTGCCAAAAATCTTCTGTAACAAAAGTAGCTGGAAGAGGTGCAAAAGTTAAACTCTTACAGATGTAAACATTTGGAAAGCGGGTCTCAAACTGATTTACAGCTGTAAATCAGAGATGTTAATGTCACTGGTGTAGTTCTGGCTTATTCACTGGGGTATCAGCACACAATATTGGAGCAGGAAAAGTATGTGCAAGAAGAAGAGGAAAATACACTTTTGAAGAGAGGCAGTGTATCAGGATATAAACACTGGATAGGGGAATACAAGCAGAATCCATTTAAGACTACAATTTGTATATATTGCTGAGAAATGTGACCAGCAGCAGTAGGGAGGTGATTGTCCCCCTGTACTCAGCACTGGTGAGGCCACACCTCGAGTATTGTGTCCAGTTCTGGGCACCTCAGCACAAGAGAGATATCGAGGTGCTGGAGCGAGTACAGANATTCTATGATTCTATGAAATTTTCCATGTTAATCATGTTCTCAATAGCAACTCTTAACAGTAGATTATTCCTGTAACATTAAGAAATACTGTCAGAAATGTAATGGCTCACAAAAGAGTCGACAGTATACTACAGGGAAGAAATCCCCTTGAGATGCCAAGACACTAGAGTCCTAGAATTAAAAAAGTTACTCCCATGTGAGTTGTTTTGCAGATCTAAGGCTTGTACTTTATTTACAAGATAAGTAGTTCTTATTTCACCCAGAATCCTAGTTCTTGAAAGAAGGGAACATGGGCAACGTGGAGAGTATAATTGTTTTAACAATTCTTTTTTATTCTTCTGAAAACTGTATCTTTTATGTAATCTTTAGTCTGTGGCCAAGCACCCACAATCTTGAGGAAGTCAGATATTAAATCAAAATGCAGTACAGTATGATATAACACAGAACCTATTGATTTTTGACCTGTGAAAACACTATTGATTTGAGCAGGGAGTGCTAGTACGTCTCATCTCATAGAGGCTCAGGAAGTCAAAAGGTGAAATCCAAAGAGTAGACCTGCTGGCCTCATCCACTATTCCTCTCCCTTTCCTTTTATATCTACTAAGTTTTCTTTGGACTGACACAAGGTTGTATAGAGTAGCTGCCTGCTCTTCATAAAATATTATTGTCCCAGCAAGACAAGATGTCAGTTTGAAGGTCACTTCAGATTAAGTGTTCTGAACTTTGCTTGACATGTGTGCCCCCTCTTTAAGTCTTACTTGCCTTTCATAATCTGTTTACAACCAGTTTTTTGTTGTAAGGTTTTTCAGATCTTTGTCAGCCTTGACTGCAGCCTTGGAACCAAGAACAGGGACCTCAAGCTGCTGGTTTTATATTGAAGCTACAGATTTTTAGATGTTCAAGTAGGCGTTTGAAAACTTCAGCTCCATCCTTAAAATCTTGCTCTAACCATTTTTTTAATAGCTGTAGACCATTTTTCTTGAGCACTAAGTGAATGCAAAACCTTAACTGAAGGAATTTTGCACAAGAATTATGGGATTCAAATCCTTTGTACGCCTGACCTGACTCATCGTATCCCCTTCAGGCACGGAACAATAACATTATGACTGTTTCAGGGGTGACGTTTACTCCTTGGAGTTTTGTGTTGTTCATTATATTCTAAAGACTATAGAATCAGAAAATCATTCAGGTTGGAAGAGACCCTTGGGATCATCGAGTCCAACCATCAGCCCTACTTTACAAAGTTCTCCCATACACCATATCCCTCAACACCACATCTAATTGACTCTTGAACACATTCAGGGGTGGAGTCTCAACCACCTCCCTGGGCAGCCCATTCCAGTGTCTGACCACTCTTTCTGTGAAAAATTCTTTCCTAATGTTCAGCCTTAAACCTACAGCTTGCAGCCGTTCTCTCTCGTTCTATTGCTAATTTCCTGTGAGAAGAGACCGGCTTCAACCTCTCTGCAATGCCCTTTCAAGCAGTTGTAGAGAGTGATGAGGTCTCCCCTCAGCCTCCTCTTCCACAAACTAAACAGTCCCAGCTCCTTCAATCGCTCTTCATAAGATTTATGCTCCAGGTCCCCTATATCAAGATCATGTGCAGAAGATAGCAGGTATCAAACTTGTATCTTAACTGTGTTTTCAAGGTGCTTTAGGCTGGATCTATCCATGACTGACATACACGCTGCAAAACATGCAAGTAGCTACTGTGTCAGGCCCTAGTATTACACTTATCCCGTGGAATGTGCCTTACTTGCCACCAGGACGACAGAAACTAGGCAAGTTACACAAGCTACAGGGTTTATAACACAGCAGCCTTGCAGATGTCATGGGTTTTTGCTGGGCAGCATTGGGAGAGACAGAACTGACACTGGCTTGCAAGCTAGAACTGGTTTTGCAGTTGGGAAGTCTGGGTCTGCAGCACAAAGAAAAGAGCATTGTTTGTTATGTGACTACGTCCTGCTGTACAGATTTCTGCCCTGATTAGTGGCAGGAATGAAAACAGAAAAATAAAAGTTGCAAAGTAAACATGTACAGCTAGTTCTTAAGATAAATCTTCATAAGCCGGGTGAGGAAATCACCAGTCTTCTGGAAATGCTTCTAGGCAAAGGGCTAGATACTCCCTTTGCCTGGTTTTTGTGGTTATATACCCTCTTTTTATCCTGGTGCCTGATCAGCTACCTTTTGCCTCTGCACTAGTTCTAATGTGTACTTCTTTCATTCGTTCTTGGCCAAAACGGCTCTTTGCAAGGATTTTGCAGGTATTAATTCTGGCAGCTTTTTCTTGCAGACCAAACATTGCTCTGGTTTCAGAGCTATTTTAGGAGGGAGTTAAAAATTGCTTCATCTCACAGACTTTCTTGAAATGGTCATTCGTTTTTAAGCACTGCTCTGGCACATGCACTCTTTGTCTAGGCGGTTGTCCAGTCTTCTCCAGTCTCCTGTGTAGCTCGAGGGTTAGTCACCTTGTGACTTTATTCCACCAGTTTTTAATGGAATATTTTTAACTTGCACACAGGCTTTGAGAAGCATTTCCAAGGAGCCGTTATGTAACACTGCACGGCATGTGGAGTTAGATTGCAGGGAAAAGTACACATGGTGGTTGTTAGTGAAAACGTTAGTTTTAGCTCGGGCCGATGTTGTTGTAGGGAATCTGTTCTCACTCAGGCAGAGTTAGCTGTTGTGAAGTACTTGCATCTCGGACTCTTAGCCACAAAAACCCCTAAAATACTCTTCCAGGGAACAATAAAATTCACTTTTTGTTGATGGGGGGAAACTTCAATAAATCAGTGCCTATCTCCTCCTTTTTTAAAAGCCAGATTTGGTGCAGAATGCATAAAAGAATGTACCCTCCAGAGTCTAGTTATAAAACACAATGCTACTGTAAAAGTACTAATATAAAACCAGATTGTGGTTACATTCCCCGTGGTTGCTGAAGTTAGCTTTCTAGGGAGGTCTTGAAATATTTTATGTTTTCAAGTGCAAATGTGTAAAAGTGAGAGCAGTGTGGTTGAGCTGTGTGTGGGGTTTACTGGCTGGCGAAGCAAAGTCTCTCAGTGTGGTTGAGCTGTGTGTGGGGTTTACTGGCTGGCGAAGCAAAGTCTCTCAGTGAGCACTCTGTCCTGGTGGGCACCTGGATAAATGAGATAAAATGTAAGAGACTGAGGTTTTTGACTTCTTGAGAAGTCTTCTTCTCAATCTTCTAAATTGTTTTAAATGAGTTTATTAATCGTGCTAAGAAAGCTGCATTAAACCTTCATGTGTAACTCCCATTAAATGGCTACAAGAAGTACACTGTATTTTTCACTGATAAGGAGCCTGTCATTTGTGAGAAGCGTGTTGCTTACAATTGAGAAGAAAGCATTTCTTGGATTTCTGCCTCAGTTTTTCTCCCTGGTGGTTGCTTTTGTCCTTAGAACAGTAGAGTCTTCTGGCTTCTTAAAGCATGAGAGTGTCTTCCCAATCTTCCCATCTTGCTAAAGAGAAAGTATTTTACTAATGTCATCTTCTTCCTTTACCCCAGATCTCCTCAGTGTCATTTTTTCCTGAACAGCTTTACTACTTGTGTTTGCTTCTGGTGTCACAGCTTTGCCAAGCAATGTGGCTGCCGTAATTCTGACAACTTCACTGTCACCTGCAAGATTGGGAACCACAGTGTAACTGGTAATTGCTCTCCTGTACATCCAGACAGATGTACAAAGAATTGTTCAGAATTGCACTGTGCAAGTTCCAAAAGAATCTCTACCCATATATTAGTGTAAAAACCAGTTCAGATTCTAACAGTTTGAATTATGGAAATATGATGGTCTTATCCTAAATATCTTCCCACTTACGGTATTTTCTTTCTAGTCTCAGTGAGTTGTTAATACTTTGATAGCTTTATGGATCTTTCCCTGAACATTTAGCCTCATTTAGAGGAACGGGTGCTTCTTGGAGTGAGACTGTATTTGTTACCTCTTCTGGCAATGCTTTTGTTTCCACAGAATACCCAAGGTGCGTGTTCTGGAGGATGAAGAAGGTTCTAAAGAGATTGAGCTGTCTGATGACCCTTATGATTGTATTCGACTTAACGTGGATGATGTGCCCTGCATCGTCACACTCAGCAAAGTGAGCCTGACAAATTTCTGTCCTTCTAACTAAACACTTCAGTTTCTATTCACTTCACCTGCCATTTGCTTTTTCCCTAGAGATAAAGCTTGTGTTACAGAAATGGTCAATGTCCACTGTGTATATACAATTTGTTTATACCTGGCCTCCTAATTAAGAACTTCTACAGAATAAGGGTTTTCCCCCCACTTTTCCCACTTGTGGATTTCCACTTGAGGCATTCTTAAAATGCATCTTGCATGCAGAAGAGTTATTTATTGTTTTTCCTCTGCTCCTCGCTCAACATCCAGAGCGGCAGACACCTTAGCATGTTAAAACAAGTGGGTATTTTTGTGAGACAGAGAGGTTGTGTGATCTGCCTGGAGTTACACAGCAAGTATTTGTTGCTGGGCAAAGAACTCTCTTTTTCTGCGTGTGATACTGTCCTTTCCTTTCAAACAGGTTTTTGTTTTCCTTTTCCATATATAGCCCACAGCTTTGATTTGCTAGTCTTGGGGTGTGCAATTTTCACCTGTCGAGGAGGAACTTCCCTGCTTGAATTTGGAGGGAAAGGGGAATCTGGACTTTCATATAGTTAAAAGGATGCTCAGAGAGGAAAACAGTGTGAAATAGTGACGTGCTTATCTCAGCTCTGTTATGTATGCACACATAATTCGGGGTCAGAGGCTGTTGAAGTACCGTGCTGAAAGTCAGTCATACGGTATTAGAGTGGGAGGCTGGAGAGAGCCAACAGAGCTACTACTCACAGCTTAACTTCTTAATAAAGGCCTGCAAACTAATGCATCGTTTTGTCACTAACCTACAGATTGGATATAGGCATGTGGTGGATGCTACCCTTCAGGAAGAAGCTTGTTCTTTGGCCAGCCTGCTTATTTCTGTGACCAGTAAAGGTGCCCTCACTTCTATGAAGAAAGTGGGGAAAGGTAGCCTTGATCCTGAGAGTATTTTTGAAATGATGGAGGTAAGGAGTTTGGAGCCATTACTGACGATACTGAACAATACTGGGTGAACTGGAACTTGAGTATATGAAAAGCTGCAGTAAGGATTTTAGGCGCAGAGATCCTGATGCTTTTATTAGGCGCACAAGGGACTTGCTGAAGGTCACAGACAGATCCTTTGAAACAGAATTTTCATGTCAGTGGAAGTTACCTAAAACTTTTTAGATGCCTGAAACGTGTGGTACTCACAGTTGTTTCAGTCAAGTACCTCACAGCTGTAAGACTGTAAATCTTCAGTTGAGAGTATTTTTAGAGAACTGTGTTCCCTCTCTCATTGTTTCTCTTAAAGACTAAAGGAGCAAAGCTTCTAACATGGTAAAGTCCCTACAGAAGTAGAGACAGTACTTCTCAATTGCTAGTGCATGGAGTTCTAGCACAACTCATCTGTTCTGTGATAAGCTCACTGTCCTTGTTTTACTGCTATTTTTCTTTGCTCCTTTATTGGGTTTCTGATCTGACCCTATCCCATGAAGATACGAGTGTCTGGATGTTCACATCCCCATAAGCATTTTAAAACTTTCTTCAGGCTCTTCTTAAAACTCTGTTCCAATATAAATTCTCCTGAGCGTGAGACAGAACTGGGTTTTGAACTTGGAGTCAGAATGAAAAATACTTCCAACTGCTCTTTTTCCTAGAGATCTAGAACTAACTTCAGCATGGCTGTAGTGAGGAATGCAGGATTTGGAGCCAAGTTTGAAAACACATGGTCTCAAGTGGAAACTCTCAGCACTTCACTGTTTCATGATGTCAATCCAGAGGGCTAATCTTGATGGTACTCATGGTACAGAGAGGTCACTTACCCCCTTATCAGCTGTGTAGATGTACAGAGGGGTGTTAGCTCTAACCTGGCATTCTAAAAATACCAAACTTCCTATGGACATCTGGTGTGTCTTACTTGGTGGATTTTGAGTCCAATTCTAACTGTCACAGAACACTTGAGATTCTGGGACCAGGTCTGCTACAAAAAGATAGCTGCTTAAGTTAGGTACTGGTTCATGGTAGAAGCTGGCTCATGTGCAAATTATTTGCAGAAAACTTTGATCAGAACTTCTGTTTTGTTCAGATTTTGCTCTACATTGAGCCATAAATAGGAAGCGAACTTTTGCCGTTCCATTTTATAGCCTCCCCCCAAAGGCCGTGCTTGGGATTATATCGTGCTCATCGTAACACCAATCAGAGATGCATACGGCAGGTAACCATGGGGTGTCTTCAAACTGTCCTGCTCTGCTGAAGAGCTTTAATGAACTTGTCCCTGCTTGTTGGTGCAAGGAGTTAAGAGCTTAAGCTGCTCACTCAGCTTAGGGAGTTGTACTGTCTCTCACTAAACTTTGGAAGAAGTCTTCCCTCCTGGGTGGTGAGCACTTTGAAGGAGTGAGGGATAAAGCTGATGAGAAGAAACCATGATGTTTTCTGGGAGGTCAGAGATGATCTGTTTGGACCTGCCTCAAACTCAGCAGCCCAATGAGGATATCAAGAAAAACAAAAGGGCCTGTGGAGGAGCTGCATAACCCCTGCTTGACACCTCCATTCCCTTATGATTTGGCTGCAGATCAGAGGGTCTTCAGTTTTCCCTGCCTGGTAGACAACAGATGTTCCTAGGACATATCTCTCAGCAAGGCAGCTTCATGGAGAAAGGTTTGGGAAACTGCCAGATAAGGCTTTTTTTTTTTACTGTGTTCATGATCTGATCCATAAGAGAGGGAAGCAGGAATAAGATGGCAACAGTGTTGTGTGTTATGTCAATCCCAAAGCCCCACGCAGTTCCCACTCACTTTGACCTGGTGTGAGTGATGTTGTCCTACGTTTGAGGAGAAGAATGCATGAAGGAAGTCACTCCTCTGGACTCCAGATGCTGCTGTGATCTTTGTCCCAGTGCAGAGCTGTAACCACCCTTTATTTAGCGTTTAGCTCATACTGTTTGGATTGACAGCTACCCTGCTGCATCAAAGATCCTCCCAAATTTCCTTTGGTCCTGTGGGTCATAGTCTGTCACCAGATTCTTTGATTAGAAATGTACCTTATTTTAAGGTTTTTGCACCCACAATGTTGTCAGTTGTCATCAGCAGGTGAAAGAGAGCCTTATGGTCAGCTGCCCAGCAGGCCATAGGCTTTGTTGCATAGATCAGGAGTTAATAAACACTTTAACATGATCTGCCTTTGGCTCCTTAGGGACAGGCGGCCTCTCTTCAATTGCTGCTTGGAGTCAGTATTTCAGGTCATTTAGAGAAACCCTGGGAAAGCTCTAATAGTCACCACTACCCTAAGATCTTTATTTCAGCATTGTCCAGTGTTGCCCTGTCCTGCAGCTTCCACAGTAAAACTGTGCATGTGGGAAGATCAGAGGCTGGTACCAGCTAATCCTAGTGGTTTTCCACCTCTGGAGTTTATTTCTGCAAAGAAATCCATCCGTTAACTCCTTTAAGGTCCTTGAAGAGTACAGAATTGCATATCATAATGAAGAATCTGCACACAAACCAACTTGGTGAGGCAGCCAGTGCGCATTTTGGGCTTCTCAGACCACATGACAGGTGTGTCAATTCAGTCTGCTGATTCTGAGCACATTCAGAAGAGTTTAGTTAACTTTGGGTTAGTAGGCTGCTTTGCTGGTTGGATACCTCTTGTCCTCTGGCAGCCAGCGTATTCCTTCATATTGTGTGTGCTGGGGAATTTCAACATGTGCTTGTGCCTGATGTGAATTTAATTTGTAGTCCTGGGTGATCCAGTGGTGCACCAATCTGGTGATAATGGTCATGGAATGCTTCTCTGATGAATGGGAGCAAAGCCTTTACGTGTACATTTTTCCAAAACTTAATCAAATTAAAATGAAACTTCCACCACCCTGTTCTTTAAAAGCATGTTTGTGTTGTACCAGCTGTTGTATATTAACCATCAAAGGGGAAATATTTGTCAAAAGGAAGTGTTCCATGAGAGTTGTCTTCCTGTGAATAAGCATGTGTCTCAGATTTGTTTTGCTTTCTTTGCATTGCAGACGGGGAAGAGGGTAGGGAAGTCACTGCACATAGCCCTCCAGAAGGTTTTGGATGAAGAAGAGCGTCTGGGGACCTCGCGGCAGAAAGTTGGATTTCTGGGCTGAGTTTTTATTAAATGTTCAAAGCTGGTTTTAATTGATTGTGCAATCTTGTCACTTTGTATAGAGAAAAAAGTTAATTTTTGTTCCCTTACCTATATCCTTCTGGCTGAGAGACTTTTCAGATGTTACGAAGCGTAAGGAAAGCTACAGTTAAATGTGAGCAAGCACTTTTAGATGCTTTCCCTATGGGAAACTCTCTGCTCCTGGGAAGCGCAGCAGCAGCAGTTGGTGCAGTTGCCTGGGAAGTGCTTGAGTCTGTTCTCAAGGCTGACTGGTGTAGGTTCTGCAGACCAGCTGCGACGTTCCAGGGTGTGTATGGAGGGGTCCTCGGTTCACATAAGCTGGGTTTTGGACCTCTTGGAATTTTTTTTTTGGTTCATCAGACAGATGAGAACAGCACTTGGTGGAATTCTTCCTTTAAATAATCTTACTTGACGTTGAATAAAATGTGGTTAGATTTTGCTATGAATATAACATGGTCCAAAGTTTCTAATTCATATTTTAAACCAAGATTTCTTTGCTTACGAGAACTCTGCCTGTCTCTTTAGCCAAAACCTCACACGGTGGCTAAGGAGAAGGGGCATGGCTAAGGTAGAAGGGAAAATAAGTTAATTTTTTTTAGGAGTTTGATAACTCAGCTGGAAAAGCATAGTGGCTGTCAGTAATGATCCTTTACAGGGACAGACAGAAGATGGCAGATAAGGTATGCAATCAAGTTGTATCACCAGGTTTTTCAAAGCAGTTGATTCCCTCCCTACATCAATTGGCTGGCCCAGCAAAGAGTAAGAGCTGTTTATTTGGCAGGATAGGAAGAAACAACAGATAGAAGAAGTCAAAGGAAGAAGTGGACTCTTAAGAAGTTGGTATTTCAACTACAAGTGTTAGAAGGATCCTTTTGAACAAACATGATGGCAAAAGTTAGTACAATAATCCAGATGAGAAGGGGAAGGGTTTTTTTTCTGAAGGAAGGCTGTGCATATGGGACAAAGCATATTACAGCTCAAATTAATAATCATGATCACATCATATATGGTGTACTTAAGGTCCCCAGATCTCCTCAGCCCCTTTCCTAGAGCTCACTGACATAGTTATTCAAGGTGGCGGCAGGGTTACGGTGTATTTCAGATATGTGTAGCTACCACTGTAATGAGCAGGCAGGTTATAAAAAAAAATGAAAAATTATCCTACTGTATTTGCCCAAGATGTCTATTTTGAAGATGTGGGAACCTGAAGTAATGGGTTAGGTGTACTATGATAGTGCTAGAAGCTTCTCATAGGTGAGAAATGAGAAAGATTATAGATACCATCTTTAATTACTCCAGTAGAGTTATACTATGTGAAGCAAAGACTAAGCTGACATCAGGCTTACAGTAGCTGTGATCCATTCCTTGCCATGCCAAGCTACTTGTAAGAACTCAGAAAGAAAACTTAAGGGAGAAAAAACATTTACAGTACCTCAGACTTACCACGGGCAGGTTTTTGTTTGGTCATGCATTATTTAACATTTGAGAAGATGCTTGATCTAAAAGAGGATTGCAAGTCTTCAGCCACAGATGTTCTCCAAATAGCTGTCGCCTGTTTTCTCACAGGGGGGAAGTTGGATACCGAAAGGCTGCCTAGAGTTACTTCCAGGGTGAATTTTGTAACATGATAATAATAGAGTGTTTTTCTACATAGCCTTCAAGCATTTTCCAAGTTACATTTTTTAAGGTGCTTCTTGTCCCCTGTCCAGATCCCCCTAATTTTAAATAGATTGTTATGAGAGCTGGGGTGGGGAGAGAAGAAACTCACTGTTTCAAGCATGTTAAGTGACACCTCTGTGGAGGTGAACATATTTGCATTCCCTCTCTACTTCTTACTAAGCATGGCTAATATTTAGCCCATCTGAGATCTAGCCTATCTGCTCGATACCTAAAAAGCAAACTCTTGCTATCTGAGCACTGTCTCCACTGCCAGCACAGAGAAACCTGTGGAGCAGCCTTGTATACAACAGTGGCTACTCCAGGCACAAAATGCTTAGTACCAAGCACTGTCTGAGAGTGTAAGTATGAATTCACATAGTGTAAGTATCTGCAGTGCCTCCTCTAACCCTGCATCTCCTCCCCAGGGCTTCTGTAGCTGTGTAAGCAGGCACAGAATGAATTGGGTGTCTATTTCTTCCACGTTCGCTCCCTCCCATCTGTTGGTGTTGAAAGAGGAAGAGAGCTACCGAGCTGGTGAGGGTTCTAGAGAACAAGTCATACGAGGAGTGGCTGAGGGAACTGGACATGTTTAGTTTGGAGAAGAGGAGGCTGAGGGGAGACCTCACTGCCCTCTGCAACTACCTGAAAGGAGGTTGTAGAGAAGTGGATGTTGGCTTCTTCTCCCAAGGGAATAAGGACAGGACCAGAGGAAATGCTCTGAAGTTGCAGCAGGGGAGGTTTAGATTAGATATTAGGAAGAATGACTTTACTGACAGAGTGGTCAGGCACTGGAACAGCCTGCCCAGGGAGCTGGTCAAGTCTCCATCCTTGGAGGTATTTAAGAAATGTGTAGATGTGGCACTTAAGGGCATGATCTAGTGGCCAAGATTGTAGGGGGCTTGTGTGTGTATGGTTGGACTCGTGATCTCAGAGGTCCTTTCCAACCACAATAATTCTGTGATTTTGTGACAAGCAGTGGGGTGGAGTGTGGCCCCAGTTCAGACTAGGGCTGCTCTACCCCTGAGATAAAAATAACGAGCCCAGCCAAGAGTATTACACAGCTGCCCCTGGAGGTTTGCTGCTACCAGCTTATATCCCAAATAGATAAATAAAGCTCCAACAGGGGTAAAAGCTCTCCCAGTTGATATAACATGTGCCAAGAAATCTTTGAGACCGTGGTTCTCAGGAGTGCGAAGGGCTATGCTGCCCATTTCTATTTTCTTGGCCTTCTTTAACCCCTCCCTTCCCTCCCAAACAAAAATAGCAGTTAGGTTTTTTAATAGAGGCTTCAACCGAGACTGCTCCTGTTCCCATCTGGACTGGTGGAAAGTTCCATGTGTTGCTGTGCAGATATTGCCACGTTTTCATTGACTTGAGTCCAGTACAACTAAGAGGAAACATCTGTGGAGCAGGATAGCTCTCTGTTTGTCCCAGAAATTAATTGCTTCTGCTGGGAGTGTCGAGAAGCTGAAAGCTGTGTGCTGGAGATGAGGATTCTGGCAACTCCTGCTAGGCTTCTGCTTGTGTTGCCTAAAATACACTCTGCTGCAATGTACCTTTCTTTTTTGTTTTCTTCCTTCCCCGAGGAATCCCAGCCTAAAGGTCCGTTTGACAGGGACAACCCCCATGAAACAGGAGAGGGCAAGGCTGTAGGTCAGTAGCCATGGCTGATTTGCTTCTTGTCTTCCTCCAGATCCATGTTTACATTTAGGGTGATGCACAGCAGGTTTACCAAGCTCAGGAATCCTATCAGTGGTTTCACAACTACAATAACAGTGCAACGTTGCTGTTGTGTAGTGTAAGGAGAAGGGGGGGGCGTTTGGCACTGGGGATGGGGATTAAGGCAAGGGGGAGGAGAGGGGCTGTGCCACACACAGTTGGGCTTCATAAAAGCTTGCTTCAGCACAGCCTGTTGTAAAGACGAGTTAGTAGGAACCAGAGCTCTGTTTTTTTATGGACTTGGTACCTTGATTTGACATGTATAATACCTCATGGAGTTTCTGCCTGTCCTCTAAGTAGGAATTAAATGGGATTTACTGCCTTCTGCTAGGACTTCCTCCAACTTTTCTTTTAAACTTCAGCTGATGCTGCTTCACTCCTCAACATACAGATGTTCTCCAGTCCTGCTGAGGAACTGGTTTACTTTGCCTGTAATAAGCAACTGGGGGAAGAAGTCAGCATGACTTGGTAATACCTGAGAGGAGAGCACTCTAATCCTTACCCCAGAGCTTGCTTCCCTCATGGAGTCATAGAATGGATTGGGTTGAAAGGGACCTTCAGGGTAATCTAGTTCTAACCCTCTGCCATGGGCAGGGACACCTCCCACTAGACCAGCTCAAAGCTCCAACCAACCTGGCCTTGAACACTTACAGGAATGGGGCATCCACAGCTTCTCTGGGCAACCTGTTCCAGTGTCTGACCACCCTCCTTTTAACACGCTTGACCACAGTGGAAGAGCTGAGACTGAAGCTCTTCAGCTGTGAGCCTCCATGCTGTTGTTCTTCCCTGCTCCTCAGCCCCTTATCTCCTGGTGCATTCCTGCCTGTTGGCACTCCACTCCGGTGTGAGGCAGTTGTTCCCTCTAAGCCAAAACGTGGATGCTCCTGCGGCTGTGCCTCAGAGAGGCAGGTGTCACCTGCCTGCTCCCTCCTGCCAGGGAGGCAGCTGTCAGGAGTTGGTTTCAGGCTTGAAACGCCTGGTGCTTTGCTCCTTTGGTGAAGCCCTGATCTCCCAGTCGCAGTGCTTGGCCACCGCTGGGCACGTTGGTACCCAGCTTCCCGCAGAGAGGCTGTGATACCTCGTTTTTTTACCTTGGATCGGGTGCTTTTCCAACTATCCAGTAACAAAGACCTTTTTGCTGTTCCTGCAAAATGTTGGGATCTCATACATGCTGCTGTTAATGACTCCCTGGTGATGGTTTCAACCTCAGTTTCATCAACTGGAACACTTAATAAGGCTGTGGTTATCTTCCGAGCTCTGTGAGGATCTCTGTTGCTGTCCTGTTCTCAGCATTAGGATAAGATCAGCAGCACGGAGACCCCTGGGGTTTCCTGGCTACATTTCTAGGTCAGGTTTGATCTCCCTGTTTGAGAAGATCAAAGTTTCTGTGGCCCCTTAGCTAATACCTTGGGAGGGGAAAAAGGAAATTAACTCTCAGTCACTTTCTGTGACATACAGAGGCCTCCTCCACCCAGCTGGCGTGGCGGGGACAGCAGCCGAGCCAGTTGTGCTTGGACATTGGAAGTGGTCAGAGACACCAGCCTGCAAGCCCACCCTCCCTCCCAGAGGAGCTCTCTCACCGTGTGTTCTTGCCATGTTTTGGCAAACAGTAAGTTCTGGTATTTCTGGGGTTAGAAACCTATGGGTTAGAAATTCAGGATTTTAGTCCTACTTCTTTCCTTTGCCCCCAGGGAGAGACCAACTTTAATCTGATGACTCTTTTCAAGGGCATGGATTGCTTTATTCCTGCTGTCTGATCACACAACCTTTTCTCTATTTTGGAAAAAATTAAGACATTTCTAAGACCAATGCTGAAA
The DNA here is from genome assembly GCA_013400555.1 of Jacana jacana. Classification (NCBI taxonomy): domain Eukaryota; kingdom Metazoa; phylum Chordata; class Aves; order Charadriiformes; family Jacanidae; genus Jacana; species Jacana jacana. Next base: position 62,589 of record VZTM01038153.1, read on the forward strand.
TCCTCTTACAGTCCCTAGCTCGGCATCCACAGCCACGTGACGGCAAACCAGTCGCTCAAAGGTGAGAACAACACGCAACAGGACCCTAAGCTGGCAGATCTGCCCATCCTAAAATACCCACCTTCATTTCAAGAGTGACTTCTCTTGAGCTGATGCTGAGACAGTTTTGTGCAGGCTGCTCTGCGATCCTAGATGATCAGGAACTTCCCCAGAGTTTTGGTGTCAGATTTGGACACTTTTGACTACAGTTTTTCTTTGGCTGGCTGGACTTTGGGATGGGGATGATGGGCAGAAAAGCAAAGCAGGGAAGACAGCCAGATCTACCCCAAGCCCGCAGGAGCTGTATGCTCCATGCAGAAGGGCAGGTGGGTGAGTCCTTTGGTGCAGCTCCTTTTGGAAATGGGAGGCTTTTGAGCAGCACTTCAACAACTCAAGTTCTCCACAGCCGGGTCCAGTTTAAGGCCTAGGGATCTTTAGCACAGATCCTTCTGTCCTGTGACCCTTGGTGACGTGAGCTGTGTTTGGTGTGGGGTGTGATGGGACATCTCCCTCCTTAGGCTCAGAGCCCATTTCCTAGTGTTGGTGCTGGGGGATAACATTTTGGCAAAGTGCTGACTCCTTGGTTTTCCCCATCATTGTCCTTATGAATACCGCCCTTTCCTGTATTGTTATCGCATTTCGTCTCGATTGGTCTCAAAAACAATGATCCATAGATTTGGCTTTTTCCATTTTAACCCGTTCTGATGTTTATGCTGGTGGAAATCAGGAATGATGCCAGCACAAGTTCAGGCAGCAGCTAATTAGCATCAGAGGTCTTCTGATGGCCAGACTTCTCACAGTATGTTTTTACTGTCCACCGCTGTTTCTCTCTTACTCCTCTTTGAGGTTACTGCGGTGCCGCAGGGACACAGATCCTCCAGAGTGGATTTGGTGAAGGCAGCAGAGGTACGAAACCCTTCCTGCTGCCCCAGCCATGGGTCAAGCCACTGAGCTACACAGCTTTGGGGGAGCCAAAAGACACCTCTGGGTCTCCCCTTTGCACTCCTGCTGTCAGTGCCGGTGGGAGCCTTCCCGGAGCAGAGGGGCCGCAGGCAAAGAGGAAGAATCGTTTGGCATTGTGGTGGCCTGCCTTTGAACCAGTAACTTGGACTTGAAAAGCCAGGGCTGGTAATGGCCTGTCTTCATAACAACCCTGTGAATGCTGGTATCTAGTCCACCCATCCACTTTCCAGCCATTGTGTGGTGGTGGCGCTGCCTCATTTCTTGGCTTGGCGATACCTCCTCATTTCCTAGGAGCCAAATCAAAATAGCCTGTGATCTCGCTGCCCGTTTCCTTGCCTGGCTGGGCACGAAATCACAGGCCTGCATCAATGCCAGGAGCATCCAGCTTCCTTTCATGAGCTTACTCCAGCCAGTGTTTTGCTAACTGAAAACCTTCCAAATTCAGCATCGCAGCCTACTTACTGGGTTTCCCAAAGCCACGTAAACTTTCCTCACTGCTTTCCTGCAGCCCTGGGACACTTTCCATAAGCACACATTCTTCCCCCTTACTTTTTTTAATCTTGAACCAGTGTCTTTAGAGCTGACAGGAGCTACTGTCAGTCTGCAGTCTGACCAGGAGACTAGGCTCGAAACCAGGGAATAAAGGGCTTTTACTGGGAAGTAAAATCCGTAATGGTACAGGTTTAAAAAATCGGGGACAAAAACCCGGTTTCTTGGCATGATTATAGCCTTTCTCCTTCTCATTAACCCTTCAACGAATCAGTTGTTGGTCTCTTTCCCTTGGTGCCTGCTCCCTCACTCTCCGATGGGCTCTGTGTGCCTCAGGAGCCTCCTCGGCTCTGACATCTGCTGCTTCCCTTTCAGCCCCAAAGGGGAAGGGTTCGCACAGCCAAAACCTCGCCGCCGTCTTCCAGTTCTATTAGTTCATCTAATGAAAAGGATTACCTCTACCCACCTCCCACGCCTCCCTTACATAAGACGCGTGACTCATCGGGATCTCAAAAGCCTGGTATCTGCCCAAAAGAGCCGGCTTACAAAGGACCATTGGTCACCCCATTATTTAACTGGAAGCACAGCCTCATGCTCCAGCAGGAGCTCAGGCAGGGAGTGGGCTTAGTGTAGGCAAGGGGCCTCCAGTGTTTAGGTGGTCCTTCCCCATGGCACCCACATTCCAGACCTCCAGCATTTAGATAGTCCTTCCCCATAGCATCCCCATTCCAGATCTCCAGTGTTTAGGTGGTCCTTCCCCATAGCATCCCCATTCCAGACCTCCAGTGTTTGGGTGGTCCTTCCCTGTAGCATCCCCATTCCAGACCTCCAGTGTTTAGGTGGTCCTTCCCCATAGCATCCCCATTCCAGACCTGTTGCAGCAACACTTCAGCTTGCTCCTCTCAGGTGGGTTTGCAGAGGTTTATGAGGTTTTATAATACCAATCATTATTTATTTATTTTTCAGTCTGTGTGGGGCAGAATTGGAGCAAAGCCCCCTGTGAAAGAAGTGTTACAGTCAGACACAAGGGGTTTTTTAAGTCTACTTATTTTCATTGTTCTCTTTTTGAAGAAAAGTGATGGTGGCATCCAGCACAGGACATGCTGGCCAGCACAGGCCTGTCCTTCAGGAGCTAATGCGGAGCTGCCTTGCCCTTCTCATTTCAGCTGGGGAACTGGAGAGATGCAACCCTCCGGTGAGTCTCAGCCACTCAGAAACCTGTGGTTGAGGACCGCCATCAGACTCCACATCAGAACCATCTGTTTCATGCACAGATGACATTTTGGGGTGTTTTTTTCCCCAGCATGGCAGGACATGAATCAAAGCAAAGGCAGGCAAGAAAATCTAGGGCCAAGGAAAACTGTGAGGTGCTGAGTACTTTGGATAGATCAGCACTACTCAAGTGTCAAGAGAAGGGAACATGTATATGTAGGTATCTGGCATCTCTTGTGCTCCATCCCATTTTGGGATAGTCCAGGCAGGAGAACGGTAAATCCCTAAAGTATATATTGTCTGGCTTGAATTTGAGCAGGGCTGAGGGTTTGTGGTGAAGGGGAAGGAAAATGAAACCTGTTCCTCTTTGGCTTCAAAGGCTTGGAATACAAAGGAGCTCTGTGCAGGTAGGATACAAGGGCAGGGCTTTCCTTATCCAGCAGAAGTGCAAGGCAGGGTAACACAGCAGTTGGGGCCAAACTAAATCAATGGCAGCTCTTTTTCCAGACATACTCCTGTTTATCTCAGACCTTCTATGCTCCAGTGGTTTGCTGGGTGGGTTCTTGCCTTAATTTTTCAGATGGCCAATTTTAAGATGTACCATTAAAGTCCAGAGCACTTTGTTCACCAAAATGCTGGTCCATCCTCTCCTTTACACAAATCTGCTCTGCTTTTTCAAACATTCTTGTTCCTCCTGCAGGAAAGGCTCACCTGCTTGTGCTGCAGCTGCAGAACAACCACAGCACCCCAAAAATGAGGTAGTGGTCTGGGTTTAGGCAGCAGGGCAGCTCTTCAAGCAGCTGGGCTGCGCTGAAGTCACAGAATCACAGAGTATCAGGGAATGGAAGGGACCTTGAAAGATCATCTAGTCCAGTCCCCCTGCTGGAGCAGGAACACCTAGAGCAGAGCACAATGGGATGTGTTCCCCTCCATCCTAAGTCCAGCTCATTCCTGTCATCTTTTACAGCTCTGGGGTTTTTAGAAGCCTGAACATCCCCCAAACTGTGTGAAGACCCAAATTTCAAAATATTTTCCAGTTACCTAACCACTCAGGTGGCCCCAGGGAAGACCCTGCCTTGTATTCAGCCTGATGGGTGAGTGTGAAGCATCAACAAGCGCCTTGGCAGACCTGGCCACAAGATACTTTGGAACGTTTGCCCTGGCGTGTGCCAGGTTTCTTGAGATTTTCTTCTGATTTTGACGTGATTTTAATTATCGAAGGTGCCAGAGGAGGAAGGGAAGTGGTCCACCACCAGGTAGGTGCAGAGCAGCCTTCCTCTCAGCAGGATGTCTGCAGTAGCAGATTGAACATCTGGGTTCTCACCTGGGCCAGCACAGCTGTCCTCACCCTCAATGATGTGACTCGCCACGAGGAGAGTGATTTAGTGATTTATGCAGAAGCTGCCCCAGAACTGGTGATCTGAGCCCAGGGCTGGGAGCCACCCTTTGTCCCCAGCTGTTGGTGCAAGGAAAAGCAGCTGGAAGCCTTGTCCTCCAACCTAAACGTGGCAGCTGGGCGAGAGCAAAGGCACACATGTGGTGCAGGCTGCTGTGCCCAGCAATCCCCTTCTGGCAGGGGAAGGTCCCCAGAAATAGAGTTCCAAACCTATCTTATTGGAAGCTGCCCTCAACCCGTGGCTAAGAGCAAATGAGAAATTGCCACCAGTCCAGAGAGGATAAAACACATGGATCTTGTGGGACAGCCACGTCTTAGCTCTACACACAGCAGGCAGGGCTGCCCAGCACCCGAGCAGGGAAACAAATGTCCCCACTGCCCCAGTCACCCTCCACAGGGGACCCCATGCAGAGCTGGGGCGAGGTAGGCATGAGGAACCAGTCTCATCTGTTGTGGAGAGGCAATGATGGTAGGATGACCCTGCCACAGCCACAGTAGAGCTGGTTTTTTGGGGTGGAAGAGCTCCATTTTGAGCAAGGACTACTCTAGACATGCTTGCCTCCCACCACCCCCCTGCTCCCCCGTGGCTGTGCTTGGTCTGGGGTTTTGCAGCAGCCCCTTGCAGTGAGAATAAACTGGGAATCACTGGGCAGGGCCTCGCCCCACATTGTGGTGGGGGCCAGGGTGCTCAGGAACCTCCTCTGGCTCCCTCCATGGCTGTGGTCCTCACAGCATCCCTCCTGGGCAGCCCCGCAGAGGGCTGGACCCCCCTCTCTCTTCCCTCAGTCACCCAAACACCCGTTTCACACCTCACATCCCCGGTGCCATCACCGACACAGGAGCTCAAACCTGTGGCATTTTGCTAAAACACATCGGAAATCATTCCACAGCCTTTCCTCAAGTTTAGTTTAGCAGACTTTCAGTCCCTTCTTTTTTTTTTTTCTTTTTCTTTTTTTTTTTAAACAAAACCGAGCAGCCTGCTAAGAAATGCAAACCCGCTGGGATGTTTTTCAGCCTTGGCTGGAGCTGCCTGAGCCCCCCCCGCCGCCGGGGCCGGGAGGCTGCCTCTGGCCAGGGCTCAGCGGGCGGCTTTTTTTGGGCCAGCCATTTCTGATCCAAGCCGGTGTTAAGCCGGCTGTCTTGAGGGTAGAGGGAAGCTCTTCCACCTCCGCTCGACGCCGGCCAGCAGCAGCATGGCGCTCCGGGGAGCCTGCTTGCTCCTCTGCCTCCTCTCCCTTGCCCAGGTCTCCAGCCAGCAAAATGGCAAAGCCCGGCAAAAACCAGTGGCTTCCAAGAAAGGTAAGGAGTGGTGGCACCTTCCCAGCAGGGAAACATGGTGGGATGTGAGGGGGGGGGGATGCAATTGCCCTGGTCATTTTGGCATTTAACTGTGCTTTAATGAAGCTTTTCAAAAATGCATCTAAAAAGCTAAGAAAGCATCTTTCCCCCCTCCACCTCGCATAGTGCTGCTGTAAAATAGTGAGGAAACTGAAAGGGTTTTGGCAGGTTACAACCTTGAATAAACCTGATGGAAGAGCTCAGGCTGAATTCCAGAGAGCAATGGGTGGGTGGGTAGGTGTATTTTAATGCTATCTCTAATGTTCACCCCAAACTTTTCATCTACTAAAATCTCCCTTTCTATGACCACCCCCAGCTCCATGCCCCTACTCATTCAATTTTTTCCAGCAGCAGTGAAGTGGCAGAGGATGGACTGCTCTTGCAGATTTAGTGGCAGGAGTAGGCAGAGAGCAGGAGCCAGATACAATCCACTAAATATCAACATGGCTCTTCACTGTGAAACACTTGCCCCGGGTGTACGCCGAGCCATCCACAGACTCTGACTCCTCAGGCTTACCGCGGGGCAATACACACAGAAAGGTGCCCAAGCTCTATTTTCCTTAGTGGTTTGGGTTTTTTTTTTTTGCTTTTCTTCTTTTTTATCCCATCCTACTCTTCGTGTGTCCCCCCCAGCCCCGCTCTGGCACAGTGCACATCAATCACAGGGGAGGGCAGGTAAGGAAGCGGCTTGCGGTGAAGCCTCGCAGCCGTGTGGCTGTGGTCGCCTGGGCTCGGACCACTTTTGGTGGGGGCTTGGACCACTTTTGGTGGGGACTTGGACCACTTCTGGCCAGGGCTGGGCTGCTTGGAACGAAGCGGGGAGTGAGGAAGAAGCATCCCGGGAATTCACTTGGCCAGGCTGCTCTCTACACTGACCCAGTGGCTATTTTTGTCAGATCCCATCCTTGAAATTTATGGAGTTTGGTTTTTTTTCCCTTTTTCCCCCTTAGATCTTTCTATGAAATCACTGTAGATCTGCTTATTCCACATCTCTGGTCCATGGCTGTGCAAAAATACCCTCTTGGGCTGGTGCAGGGTACATATGTTCATTGTATTTACTTGGCAGAGAGAGATTAAATTCTTAAAGAAACATTATTTCTCTTTCCGTGTCCCCCAAAACACTCTTCGTATCCCATTGGTGACAAGCAGGCGGGAGAGAAATCACCTTTGTGACAGGAAAATTGGGCTCTGACTCAGAGGTTTTTCAGAGTGTGTGTGGGGAGGGGTGAGGTGGTGTTTCTCTGAAAATCAAGCCATCTGAAACAGTTGGTGGCGATTTTTCCTGAGAGTTTCAGGGTTTCTTTTCAAAGGAGGAGTCAAGTTTTCTGTGGGGAAAAGAAGAAAAAAAAAAATAATGCAAAACTGGCATTTTTGGGGATGGATGGCCCCAGCCCCATGGTAAGTCACCTGCTTTGCCTTTAGCTGCCTGGAAACTTCTAGCATTTCTTGGTTAACATTATCCTGGTTTTTATCAATGCTGGGAGGGGGGACAGGGAGGAAAGCACTGAAAATCCCTGGCAAGGCTCCTCTTTGCCCCCAGCCCCTTCCCACTTCCAAGCCTGCCCACCCAGCCCCTGCCCACTACTGCCCTGAGTAAGGTCAGGATGGCCCCATCCCACCTCATCCCAGCCCATCCCCTGCCCCCAGTGCCCTTGTCCCAGCTCACCCCCCCGTCTCTCACTGGGGAGGGTTGGGCAGGGCGGAAGCCACTGGAGGGTTGGGGTATTTGGCTGGAGTTATATTTTTTCTTCATCTCCACAGCCAAACCACAAATGTTAGAAAAGAAAATTATCACTTGAGCCAAGATTTTTCTCTTTTTTCTTTTCCCCTTTTATTTGTTTTTGTTTTCTTTTGTTTTTTCTTTTTTTTTTTCTTTTTTGTAATTATTGCTTACATTTGGATCCGCTTCAGAACAAAAATGGTGCTGTTTCAACATGAAAAAGCCAAACCATAGCATTTAGAAAATGCTGAGATAACACATCTGCTTTGCCCGCTGTTGGGTCCCCCTCTGTCCCCCTTCAAATTGCTTCCCAGCAATTTTCCCCAGACTCAGCGAGTTCAGCAAACTCTCCCCAAACCCCCATATCTTGAGGCGGGGGGACAGATGGGATTTGCCCTGCTCCCGTGGCTACGGGGGTCTTGCCCAGGAGGGTGCTCAGGGAAGGTGGGAGCCATGGTGGGCAATGGCAACCCTGCCCTGGGGACAATGGGACTCCAGGCTGGGTACCCACCAGCCCTGGGGGGGAACTCCCCTTGGTCACAGCACTGCTGGGTGCTGGGGACACAGGAGGGAGCATCTTCACGTAGCTCTCACATGTATTTTTAAGGTAACTGGAGCCAGCCATCAGAGTCCAGATGCTTGTATCAGTGGGGTGGGGCTGATGGGGCAGAAAAGGACCTGGAGGTGTTGGTTGACAAGTGGCTAAATATGAGCCAGCAGTGTGCCCAGGTGGCCAAGAAGGCCAAT
>VZTM01038153.1:70620-109596 GCA_013400555.1 Jacana jacana
GATGTGGTGTTGAGGGATCTGGTGCAGGGGAGAACTTGTAGAGTAGGGCTGATGGTTGGACTTGATGATCCCAAGGGTCTCTTCCAACCTAAATGATTCTATGATTCTATGTGGGTGCCAAAATTCCCATGTAATCTTGGAGCCTGGGTGCTCTTCCCAAAAAGTTCCTGCAAACATTCACGCTGATATAAACCCAGTGCCAGGTGTGTTTGGTCCCCTCCTCTCATCCAGGGACAGGCTGCTGATCCTTGATATAGGACCTGACTTTTCCAGCTGGAACATTCAGGGAAATGCCTGGTGCCAATAGAAATTCTGATGGCTGGAGAGGTTTGATGCCAGACATTGCGAACCAAAGCGTCGCTTTACTCTGCTGGGGCTGGGAGGGGGACAGAGAGAAAGCTGTTTGGATAGGAGTGGACCAGATGATGCCTGCCCAGGCAAAGCTAAGCAACCTAGATAGAGTTCCAAATTTCATGTGGGGGGTAGTTCATTAATCAAAACAAAGTACAGAGGGATTCGGTTGTTATTCAACATATAAATAGAACAAAATAAAACGAGCAAGTCCCACTTGCAGCATCAAATATGTTACCGGCCAGGCTGTCAAACCATCAGACTATCGTGACCTACCTCCTTCTGTGTGTCTCCTTTTCATCTCCCCTCTGCCCCCGCTGGATCCTGCTCCTAACGCTTAGCTGACCTGCTCCAGCTCCTGTGGGCAGCATTGGCAGCCCCCACGCTGGCTTCAGTCGCAGCAAAACCAAGTTGTGAATAGCCCTGATCGTGGGCTTCAGGAGGTGAGTCTTGAGGAAATAACAGCACAAAGAGAAAAAAAATAGAAGATACCTCTGCCAATAGCCTAGAAGGCGATGGGTTTTTTTTTAGGTGCTTGTGGTAGCTGCTCTGTAGCTGAAGTGCAGTTTAACCACTCGTGGTTCTCCTTCCCATGTCCCGGTGAACACGCTGCTGCAGGAACACCTTGTGACCCTGGGTTTGGCAACAAGGTGGTGAAAAGGGACAGATTGCATAGGTGGGTTATCAAGGAGGTGCCTCACCCACCTTGGGTGATGGGGAGCCCCTAGATGGGAACCCACCAGCAAACCCACCCGGAACAAGGTAAGGTGCTGCCCCAGCGAGGTGCTTTGGCAGTGTCCTGCCATGGCCCTTGGATGTTATTAAACCTTTGGGGCATTTGTTCTGCTGCAAATAAGGCTTGCATGGGGGGGAAGGGGGGTAGGGTGAGTTAAAAAAGGCATTAATTAGCTGTTTCCCACAAAGTATTTTCATCAAAGACACCAAAATAATAACTAGTGCCTCAGTATTAAGTGAACCCATTAGAGCTAATTGAGCAATTAGTTAAGCAGCTTAATGCCCTCCTCCTGATGTGTCTGGCTTTTAATATTCATGGCACCGTGTAATCAGTGGGCTGGTGAATTTGGGCTGCATTCAAGCAGCTTCCCCACTTACCTGGCTTGGTGCCTCAGCTCCCCGTCTCCTTGACCCCCAAGGAGGCCCATCGTACCGCGCTTGTGGGCAAATTGTCCCCTTTCCTTTCACCCCATGAGGACTACCAGGTGTAAGCATCTGCCAGGTAGGAGTAGCAGAAATAGCATAATGAAAACAAGCTCTTCCATCTCCAATTTTCCACCACCTCCAAGAGACAGTGGACCTTTTGCTCCTAGACAGGAAAAAATCCAACTACCAATTAAATGGAGCAGAAGCAATGCACCCAGCAAGAGGTAGGCTTTAGTAGCAGGCTGCAACCAATTCTCTGTCCAAGGAGGTGTCTTCTTGCAGCAGAAGAGCAGCTCTGGCCAGTTTTTGGGCACCTGCACCCAGGATGCTGAAGGCAGAGGCAGCTGTGATGGCCTGAGGGATGGTATGGTCAGTGGGGTGGTTGATGGTGCAGGGACAGATCTAGTGGAGGTAGAGCAGCCCTTCCAGCCCCTTCCTGCGGAGCATCAGCCTGGCAAGCAAAGCGTTTTCCTGCCAACGTACCCATGAGATCAGACTACCATGGGGCCACAGCAAGGAGTGCCTATGGAGAAAAATCATGCATTAGGGGGTTTAAGGAAAGCCAGGGACATGTTTTGGGGGAGTTTAAAAAAACAAAGGATAAACCCTATTCCACAGCAGCTTTAAGTTCCCAGCAGAACACTCGTATGCAGCAGAACTGCTCCCCAGGATGGGCAGCATCATAGAGTGCCCTCCTGCATCTTGGGGAGCTTGACCCCAGTGCAGCCCCACTGCAGGAGAGTGCCCTACACAGGGGCTCCAGAGGGGAGCCTGCACTTTGCAGCCCCCCACCCCAGCATTGCAGCAGCAGCCCAAGGGGAAACCAGAGCCCCACAAAGCTCCACAGGGTGCAACGCCCTGAAACCCAAACTGGGAGAATGGAGTGGTTGGTGGAAACAGGCTAGTGAGCAAACACTCACTGTGATGCACGTGCCAGGGAACAGGCATTGACTTTGCAGATCCCTTTTGATTGTCTTTCTCCAAGGGTAGAGAATTGGGGAGTTTTGACGATGGGAACAACTTCAGCTGCTTCCCAGGAGGGGGACACAGAACAGCCCATGTTTATGCTCCTGCCTTTGCTTCCCCAACAGATGGTGTGAACCTCAAAATGATTGAAGACCTGAAGGCCATGATTGACAACATCTCTCAGGAGGTTGCTCTACTGAAGGAGAAGCAAGCACTCCAGACAGGTAAAGGACTCGCAGAAGAAGGCACAGCTTTTGCTTTGAGAGAGGAGCTGCTTATAAAAGCAGCTAAAATTGCTCCACACACTTTAGCAAGAGATGCCCGAGTGCCCTGCCACAAGGCATCCATCGCAGGGAGGGAGGCTGTGGGATCAGAGCAAAGTGTGGGCTCACTGTAATTCCTCCAGGCAGATGAAGCTCCTCAAGCAGTTAATGGCATGAGTTGTGCAGAATATGCCCCCCCCGCCTTCCTGTGCTAAAGCTTCCCATTTGTAAAGCTGTGAATATTTCTATGACACTAAGCCAGATGTTCATTTTCCTTTACGAACCAGAGGGATGGGTAATGGATTATTCTCTTCAGAAAAATGTAGCTTACTCTTTTGTCTGAACCCCCAGTGAAATGGTGACCTGGTCTCTTATACACACCATAGTACTGGTCAGGGAACCTCACGGAGGCCAGTCCCACCATGCTTCATTGAACATATACAGGGGACAATCCTAAAATGTCCTTCTTTCAGCCATGTTCCACAGTTACTCTGTGCAAACTCCACTGACATCAATAGGGGAGGGATTTGCAGAACACAAACCAGAAATGAGATGAAAATGCAAGTTAGGGAGAATTTTCTCCTTAAAAAAACCCCAAAAAACCAAACAAAAAAGCCCCAAGACACAAGCAAAATCAAGGCTTTAGTTCCAAGCTCACATTCACTGGTTTGGGGATTAATGCATGTCTCTGATGAGTTATTGTTGGCTACAGAACCCTGCCCTCTTAGGGTTTAGAGCTTAAAGAAAAACAAATAATTGCTATTCTTAACAATAGAATCAGAGGCAAGTAGAGATTTCCTCTGAAGACCTCAAGCACAACGCTTCTGATCGAAGCCTATTAGAAAAGACATCTTTCTCATGCTTGCATAATTAAGATGATTGAATTGAAATAGCAGGCTTTTCCCCAAAACACTCCAACACCCGTCACAGACCTTCCCACGCACAAACTCCTCAGAGAAAGCATGGCAGCAGCTGGGGAAGAGTTGAGACCAGGGGAAGGGGCAGGGGGACCAGGCTGTGCCTCTGCTCCAGCAGCAGCAGAGCCCAGGAGGGGGACTGGGACACCCTGAGGTCCATTTTTCCTGACGGTTTGCAGATGGAGAGGGCACGTCCCTGCAGCTGCACCCCATGTAGGAGGGAGAGCACCCCTGGGAGTCCGATGTGGCTGAGAGTCACTGCAAAGCCCAGGAAACAGAGTTGTCATCTGGGCACTGCGTTTGCTGCTGCTGCTGCTGCCTCTTCCCACCTGCTGTTTTTAAACCCAATTCCCTTTCTTTTTTCTTCTTTTTAATTTTTTTCCTTTTTGTCTTTCGTTCTGTTTGTGTGGTAACCTCTCAGTTTGCCTGAAAGGCACCAAAATCCACCTAAAATGCTTTCTTGCGTTTTCGGAGAGGAAGACATACCACGAGGCCAGCGAAAACTGCATCTCGCAGGGGGGCACGCTCAGCACCCCCCAGGGCGGGGAGGAGAACGATGCCCTGTACGACTACATGCGCAAGAGCATCGGCTCCGAGGCGGAGATATGGCTGGGCCTCAACGACATGGCGGCAGAGGGCAAGTGGGTCGACATGACGGGCGGCCCCATCCGCTACAAGAACTGGGAGACCGAAATCACCACCCAGCCCGACGGTGGCAAGCTGGAAAACTGCGCGGCCTTGTCGGGGGCCGCCATCGGGAAGTGGTTCGACAAGAAGTGCAGGGACCAGCTGCCCTACATCTGCCAGTTCATGATCGTGTAGCAGCAGGGGGGAGTCATCCCCCTGCCCGCCCCTGGCCCGGATTCTGAACCTATATGTATGTGTACATGTACATGTATGGATGCACACACGTGTGCACACGTTCACATAGCGTCAACTCTTCGCAAAGGGAGTGGTGGTGGCTCGGTGTGGGATTAGAGAGTGTTAGAGCATTTCCTCCAGCCGCCGCCAGCCCCATTAGCAGCTGCATCGTTCTTACTAAGGCACAAGTTATAGATATATTTTTTTACACAGGGCATTTATTAGGATGGCTGGGTTGTTTCGGCAAAGAACCAATGCAAACAGCTGGCAAACAGCTGCCTGGGGCTGTCACTCTGCAATGTCCTTTCCCATCTTGCTGACCTCCACCTGGACACCAGCTATAGCTGGTTCCCACTTTCTTCTCCTGTTCTGCTTTCCCATAAAGTGTTGTACACAGGACTGAGCTTCTCACCCCTCACAGCTTCCCAATTCAGGCTCCTGGGGACTGAGGTCTGTCTCGATGAGCAGAGGGAGTTACTCTTACTTGGTGTTGGGAGATACAGATGGACTTGTTGGCTGGGTACCAGCTGCTCAACGGGTTGTCCAACTCATCTAACCATGTGCATGAACGAACTAGCAAGTAAGAGGCATGGGTTGACTTACTGAGAAGGAGGGTGTCCCTTCCAGAACCATGTGCCCTTTTGTTGGTCCTTTTCTCATCAATCAGAAGCCTCTTTTTTTCAGGTTTCAGTGGGAGAGCTAGACATTAGCTGCTAAAAAAAATAATCTTTTTTTTTTTTTTTTTAAGAAAAATATCCCATCAGAGCATTATTTATGCTCCAGCATCATGGGAGAAACAGTAATGACAGCATAGCCAGGCATACGTATTCTTGGAAACAAAAGATGAAAGTATTAGGTAAATGACAAAAATATAAGGCAATTAGGGATAAAAGACAAGCCCAAACCTCAAGAAGACTCACTTTGGCAGCTTTAGGAATCATACAACCTGTCTAAGTGACGGAAACCCAGCTGAAACACTCCAGTCTTTGTCTGTCCAGGCACAGTCCTCAGCAAACATAAACCTGCTGAGGACTGTTTGTGCCAATAAAGGCATGCCCAGCTGAAGGTCTGGCCTCAGTAGGTTTTTACTGAGAAAAGGCTTAAAAAACCAATCAACCAAATAAATACTGAAATAAACAGCAATGATGGGAAAGAAGTGCAGACCACCCCAACAGCTTACCACAGCTTTGCTGGCTGTTGGCTTAAAGATATCAGCGGTTCTTTGCAGTTCAGAGCTTGGTACTAACTCCTCCAGTTTGGATTGCCTCCCCTGCACTGCCAGGTCAGGCGTCTCAAGACATGATGCTCTTGGGGAGCCCACAGGAGAGTTATTTCAATTTGCTGCTTTGTTTAAAAACAGCACGATGGTGGGTCTTTCAGGACAGGGAGGGGGAGAGCAAAGCTGGAGGGACCAAAACATACACACACACAAATGCAGAGTACACACTTCCAAGGCTGTCACTATTGCCAAACTCTCCGCTGTTCAAATGACTATGAAATAAAAATATATATAGCTTGCTGAAGGAATGGAATTGTGTCAATGTGATTGGAGTGCTTTCTTCTCCTTGCATTTCTCTTCAGAGCAGCCACAGGGATCTGTCAGAGGGTCAGAGATACCAAAAGCAGAGGAAAAACACAAAGCAAGATCCTCCCACCCTGGGATATTGTTTATAGGATTTCCACCCCCACCTCTTATCTTCTCAGTCATATGCAGGATACAGGCAGGGAATCCTTTCATAGGCAAATAAGATTTCCTCCCTCCCTTCCTCTTGCTGCTGGGAAATGTCACTTCAAAATTTGAGCCAACCCTGAAGAAAGGTCGTTCCCTCAACCCGGTTTGGCAGCTGTAGCGGTACCGGGGGAGGTGGCACCTCAGGTCCCAGCATGGAGCCAGCACTCCCATGCTGCCTCCCACCTCCCCCACAACAAGCAGAGCTGCAGCGGCATTGAGCATCCCTCTGCTTCCCCTGCTAAGGTGGTGACTTCTCCTTCCTCCTCAGCATCCCACGAAGGAGAGAAGACCATACATGAAGAAGACAGTGCTCCACACCAGTCTGGAAGGTTTCAAGTGCTGCAGAACTGTGAAATTGGGTCTCTTCTGCACAGCCCTTCTCCCAGCTGAAGGTTTCCAAGGCTCTTTGCTGTAGGTCTTGGTAACACCCTAGAAGCCAGCTTGTTTCAATATAAATATAAACACCCTAGTTCCCTTGGCAGACAATCACTCCATGTCTTGAGATACACACAAACGCAAAGCAGCAAGTCTGGAAGCATTGCTGGCTTTGATCCTGACTGGTCATAAACCACAAAGTCTTAAAACACTGATGTGTGGTCAGAGAAGTAAACAGCGGGCTTTTACGGGAGCCCAGGAAATGAAGAAGGGTGATGTGAAAGCCAGGGACCCTGGCGATGCTGAGCTTCAGGACGATGAGGGTGCTGTGACTGGAAGATCTCTGCATGGAGTGCGAATCTGAAAACCAGCAGTGGAGATGGATGCCACGGGATATTCCCAGAGAGGACAACAAAGAGTCAATCTGTCAAAATCTAGAGAAAACCAAGTTGTGCTCAGCAGATTTCTTGCTCTTATCTCCCTTGCGCTCTATTTTCACAGCTCCACTCCTGCCAGCACCATTCTTCATAGAAGTTTTGCTCTTGTGAAGCTGGGAGGAGCACAGGGAAGGGTGGCTTTGCCCCTGCTCTATTTATTGGGCCCAGGATGCCAAAACTGAGCTTGCGGTTTCAGGCTGGCAATTATGAGTTTAGTATTATTCTACACGCTGCTTCTTGCTGTACATTATGAACTATAAATTTTCTTTTAAAAGTCAAAGAAAAAGGAATTGTAGAAGATTCCTCATCCTTGCTTCCCACACCACCCTCTTTTGGGGTTTTTTTTGGTGGCCAGCCCCATGATTTGCTCACAGTGAATGCTGGGATGGAGGGGTTGAATGGAGGACATGGGCTGCCCCAGCTCCAGCATGGCCCAATGGAAACTGCCCAGAGCAGACGGGGTCCATCTGCTGGGGGGTGGGACAAACATCACTTTTTTGATCTTCCATTAAATCTTTTTGGCACTCAAGCTGGACAGGAACATCTGCTATGAGCAAAGTGTGGTCTCAACCAAAGGCATGCAGACTAATAGAAAAAAACCCTCAGCCCTTCCCCAAGAAAAAGAAATGTGGAAGTGATCACAGCGTATTGTGATGCCTGCAATTTCAAATGTACCTCCTCTTATTAATGTAGGAGACATTTGTATAAGATCTTGTGCAAATGATTGTGCCTCTCAGCTGCCTGCAGCTTTGTAATACAGCAGAGGATGAAATGTGCATATAGGTATATGAAAAAACAAATAAAAGTTACTGAGTGACCCCCCAGAAAGCATTACCCTAGCACTATGCCAACTCAAGCTGACTTGAGTAGAACGATGCTAATTTATCCAACTAATTGCCCTGAGGTAAGGTCCTGAAAGTAAGGACCTCATTTAAGGACCATCAAGGTCCTGAAGTAAGGACAAAGGACAAAATTATTTAAATTAAAATAGTTCACTGTAAAAAGCAGAATACCTCCAAGCAAGGGCCAGAACAACACACTATTGACACTCATCAACACCCCATTCAACAGCCAGGTTGCTTTTGCCTTTTATCAGTAAAAGGGCCGGGTAAGCAAAGATGGGTAAGAATTTGGAACCCACGAGCCAAAGGCCCATTTTGAGCCTTAAACACTTTTGTGGGACTCAGTCCTTCGCAGTGCTGGCTGAATTTGGATCCAGAGACTTTGGTGACATGGGAGAAGGAGCCCAAACAGGGAGAGTGAGAAGAGTGACAGTCAGAACATGCAACCCAACCCTATGCCTCTGCTCCATCTGCCTGTCTGCTCAGCCTGGGAGTTACTCAGACCCAAGTCACTCACTCTGTCAGACGTGGTCTCCCTCTCTTGCCTTTTGCAAGGAATGCTCCCAGGTGCCTCTGCTCCTGCCTGCCACAAGGGGAAAGAACATCCCACCCCTGGCTGTGGGATAAGACCTTTGGTAGGATGCACCTCAAAAGGGAAGGAACCCCTCCACCACTGCACCACTGAGCCTTGTTATTTCTACTGATTGGTCCCGTTCCTGCATAAGCACTGGACCCCACTTCAGTGCCTGAGCTCTCGTCTCTCCTTTTGCAAATAAAATGAAAGTTACATTTCTCCAGCTCAGAAGCCACCACAGGCAGGGAAGAAACACAGATCTGTGAGGATCAGCAAACAAGGGTAAGCCAAACAACAACTGGGAGCATAAATATAAAACTGCTGGGGGCCACTACATGGATGGAGAGCATAAAAATAATCTCCTTGGGGGTAGAAAATAAAGCAGTGCATGACAGAATATAGGACTACGGTGTACAGAGCAAAAAAATAAATAGCACTTTATCCTCTTTATCTGCAGCACAGAAGTACCCAGAGGGAGTCCAAAGGTAACAGCTGGGGACGGTTGCAAATGCAGCTAAATAGAAAATTACAAACATCTCAGCCATGACTCACAGCCAGCAGCCTCGCTGCTCTGTCCTGCCCTGTGCAAACAGGTTGGGGGCTGCATCACCTCCCTGCAACCTCCAACACAGGTGTTGGTGGTGGCTCGGGCCATCGATGCTGGTGATGCACCCAATGCACCCAGTGCCTGCAGCCCAGGTGCTCGCTAACAAGTGCTGTATTCTCAATGTCCAGCCTCTCCCCAGGAAGGAGACAAAAACACACAAGTGACTGGGCTGCCAGGAGGTGAGCCCAACTTCCAAGCGCAGAAAACACTTGCTTTTGCTTCAGCCCCACTAGAAAGCTAACCCTGAGTCTGTTGAAGTGAACAAAACACACAAGCCACTTGCCAACCTCGCAGGCTGGCAGCAAAGGACACGTCTCAAGAAGCTTCCCCATTTGGGAAGCACTACATCTTTAAAAAGAAAATGCAAGAAGGGAGAGAAAACCTACACCACTTACTGCTTTGCAGAAATACCCCAGGGCCAGCTTTGTTTCTCACCACAGTAACAGGAATGCTGCTTATTTCTATCAGTGTGGTAGATGCAGTCATGATTTAACTCAACTCCAGTGAGGGACTGGTTTTACTGTTAGAGCAGGATGGGTCATGGGCAGCTTGAATCTCATCTGGAGTCACGTGCAACTTGGGCACTGCTCCATCACTGGGAAGGTTTGGATCCAAACCCAAGCCCCCCTGAGCACTGAGCCATGCTGACAGGGGAGATCCAAACCCCAGAAGATGGGAGATACCATAGATCTCACCTGCCTGTGCACCAGCACAGAGGTGCTGCAACACGCATCCATGGAGCTTGACTCTTGTACTTTGTTCTATAATATGTAAGAGTAGAAGTGGGGAGACCTTAAACCAGTCGACTTTTAGGAAACGAATCAGAAATAGCACCAGTTATAAATATGGTTAAACAATTGGCTCCATTGGAGAGCAAGGACTTGGAAGGTGCTGAGTGGGTGAGCTGTATACCTTCAGTGAGTGACTGACAACTTTCTACACAGCCCAGAAACTGATCTTGCTTTGAAAAATGAAGCAGAACAACAATCAGCACTTTTTTTGGAAATCTCAAAACAAACAAAAACATAAACCAAACCAAAACAAAAAGAATCATTAAGAGAAGAAAAAGTTCTGAGTAAACATTCACAGTGATTAGGTGATGACTCCTGCCTTTCTGTCCCACGAAAGAGACATCCCCCTTTCTGCAACCTCCAAGTAGGAAAAGGTGATGGGAACAATGCATCCCTTTGCTTCAGAAAGAAGCACGTACTTCAGAAAGAAGTACAATTTGAGGCTTAGATACCAATTTTAACTTTAATCATTAAGGTGAAACTTACCCCTTATTATGAGGGTGGGTGTTTTGCTGTGTCCTACTGAGATTTAAACCTTTTCTTAAATGTCAGTGAGAGGCAAGGCTTTACGCTTGTCTTCACCCTGGTCCCACCAAAGCCAGGGGAAGGAAGACTACCACCCATAAAGGGAATCATTCAGCTTCGTTCCCTAGATACAGGGGCAGCTTTTTTAGCAGTTCATTTCCTTGATTTATTTCTAATAAATCGTGACAGCAAAACCTGGGGACCTTGCTGTAGCAAACCTCACCCTTTACAGCAGCTTGGCTGTGACCTCTCCAGTGAGAGGGAAGGGAAGCCAAGACAGTGTTTTTAAGGCACGGTAAACCCAGCAGGTTCAGGTGTGGCTGGAGTAGGAAATATGTTGTAGGCAGAGGCTAAAGGATTTTCACCCCAGAGCATGGGTTGCTTGGTGTAAGTCTTGGAGGACATTCACCAAAACAGTCCCTGGAGACTTCTGTCTTCAATTTGCCTGACTGTGAGTGCGGGAAGGGAGGAAGAATAGACAGGAAAATACAGCAGTAGGAAAAGAAAAGAGAGCAATAACAAAAATTCACCTTTCAGCTGGCGCTTGGAGCAATTTAATTAACACAAGGTTCTACCTCTCCAGGCTGAGTTGCTTTACTTCCAGCAGGGGTGGCTTTCCAGCTACAAAACTGGGCAGAGATTCCTTAAGACTCATGTCCCACGAGTAGTACCAGGAAGCATTTACAGAAATCCAGCATCTCCTTACAGCTGAAGCTGTATCATCCTTTACCTCAGACGGGTGGTCACAAAAACCTAACTGGAACCCGTAGGGGATTGGCATGCAGAGCTGAGCAGTCAAAAATCAAGAGTCAGAAGGCACAAGTAGATAGTAAATTGCCCATTTTCCTCGAATGTTTGACTGAGGAGGAAAACCATTATATTTTCTCTAGGATACTAGACATATGTATGACCCAGTATGCTTTGCTAGGTTGGTTTAAGATATCTAGAAACTTGCTCTCCATTAATCCAAAGAAAAGAAGTAAGAGAGGATGGTGTAAGGGCTTGCTGTCTGCCTTTTTTTTTTTTTTTAAGTGCTCTGAAAGACTAAGCTATAAAATGTTCACAGAGCAATCAAGCTGGAAGATTTCACTACGCCTTTGTTTACTTTTTAGGTTTACTACTTGTTAATGAGAGTATGTTTGGCTTTTTATTTAACTTAAGGAAACAAATGAAGTATATGAGCCTCTTCAAGTTTTTAAATGGGTAAAGCATTAAGCTGTAGAAGTTCTTACCAAGTACCTACAACAGGCTTGATTTGGCAGAAAGTAGAACAGTTTCCATGTCATGTGGAAATGTGAAATCTATAAAGATTCAAGCTTTTGGGTTTGCAACCGCTTCTGAAGATTATTCTTACCCCAAAACATCCCAGCATGTATAGACCTCACTTCAGAAGAGATCAGAAGCTGCATTATTCTTCTAGGTAGTGTAACTCAGAAAGTTTCCACGGCGTGAGAAGGCAGCAGTGGACATGCAGGTCTCTGACTGAGAGCCCTGTGTACCCATGCCCCAAAGTGCTGACATGTAGGAACAAAACTCTACTTAGCAGCTTAGCAGAGCCGTCAGTTTTACCCTGTTGCAAATAATTCTTCAGCTTTGTAGGTCACCGTATGTTATAAGGCATGATTGTTTTCAGGTTACTTTTCCCAGAATCCAGCAATTAAACAAAGTAAGCACACCTTTAATTTGCTTCTTTTTGAATTAAAAATGAAACAAACCAACCAAACCAATAAAAAGTATTAGCAATGATGAACCTGAAGCAGATGCTAAAACAATTAGACTTAGGAGAACCTGCCATTCAGAGCCCTGAGAACAAGTGACAAACCTCACCCAAGGCCAAGTCCTTCTGTGCAGAAAACTAGACTTACACACGTTTAATAGATGCCTTGTCGCGATTCATCGTGTGTGGGGAGGAAGCTGTCTGTATGGGCTCTGACTGTCATTTTTCACCCCTTAAAAATAAAAAACAAAGTCAGGGATACTCTTACTGCAGTGGCAAATTTTTGGGATATCCTAGTCATACCTTCAGGCAAAGCCACACCAGGGGATTTGGAGAAAGATGACCCAAACTTGTCCCTGTTTCATTTGAGGAGGTACTCTCTAAGATCCCCTTCACCTCTCCTTGTATTTACACAAGCCACCCCACAGGAGGACGCAGCCTGAGCAGGCACCAGTGATGGCCTCAAGGCATGTTCAGAAAGGAGCTATATTCACTCTGAAGACCTTTGATAACCAGTCCAAGTAGGGAAAAGCCTGTGGGAGAGCTCCAACAGCCCCTGCTACCAGGGGGCCTGAGGCCACTGAAAACTTGCATTTCTGAAGGAAAAGAAGCCCACACATAACAGCAGAGGTGATGCTCTAGCTGGCTGATGGAGATGTCAGGCCCACCATGCCGTAGGGAGAAATCAGTTTTAAAGTCAAACTAGGTGCAATTCAGCCAATCCCAGCTTTTCTGGTGGAGTGGCTGTGCAAGTACTGCAGTTAAAAATTATGTTTAACCCTTGCTGGGAAAAGCATCACGTAGATTGAAGTTGTTGCAGGGACTCTGATGTAGCCTGTAGGTCCTTTCAACGGAACGTCTAATTTCTTGTAAATAACTTTTGAAATTGAAATAATTTTTCTTACCCCCACCCCCAGCTAGAAAAAGGGTTTTTTTGCAAAGATGACAGGACATTGCCAGAACTTTTCAGAAAGTGGGGCCAATTTTCTAGCCACTGATCTGAGAAGGTACCGTGTGCTGATGGAATATTGCTCCATTAAGAGCATCTCTGTCAGGATGCACCCTGGCACTCTTTCTACAACTATGAGTGACTGTACCAGTTGCACCAGGATAAAAACACGTTATCTCTCTCTATAAAATACAGACATACCCACACAGGCAGCAAGAAACAAAGCAGTTTGTTCTGTTTTTGAAGATTCATCTTGCTCAGAAGCTTAAAGCCAACTTGTGTGCAGCAATTCTTAAATACAAGAGATGGCTGCAGCCCAAACCACAAAAAAAACCCAACCCTGTTATATCTTAGCAGTGTTCCTAATTGAAACAATTAGGCATGCTCCCCTTATGTTGCTGGAACAATGTGCCAGCCTGTCCTTCCTGTCCAGGACTGCCCCTTCCTCCAGGTTGTATCGGTGTTCCACACCAGAATTCCTGTTTCACAGAAAATTAGGAAAGCTACTTAATAGGTGCGAAGCTGTACTTTATCAAAAATAAACCAATCACTAAGTTGGGTGTAGAAAGCCACACTAAAGGAATGAATCCTATCTTTTGTTAGCTTCTAGCTTCAAAGTTTGTGGGGAGACAGATGTGCTCCCACCTTTGTGTACAGTGCAGACTGCAATTAAATGCTGGCTGTAAGAGATGGGCACGTGGATGAAGGTTATTCAGTGTTTTGGTTCCTCCCTGCCCCTCAACATTCACACACTTAAATTTATTCTGTCACACTCACAGCTATCCCAGGATAGATTCTTGAGAGAAACAGGATGGCTTTTTCTCCCCACTATGGTCAAGGCACTGAAGCTGCAATATTAGAGTGGTGTCAGCAGCAACAACCCAACTTTCTCATTTCCTACTGGTACTTAACGAATTTTGCTCTAATCCAAAGAGGAGTTAACTTGGCTCTTGATCTGTCTGGAAATTGCACTAGACTATGCACACACACTTTTAAATATAAAGCAATTACTGTGTGTTTTGATAGATTCAAATTGTCCAAACCTCACAAATTCAAGTCCAAGCCCCAATTAGTATATTTTCATCTTTGGGCAACAATACTCTGTTTCTCTTTGCTCTTCAAAAGCAAATAACATTCTGGCCAGGAGTTTCTGAACTGCTGTCCTGCTATGGACCCCCACCTTTCAATTAGTGGTTAACCAGACTTAGACATTTCTATTTTTAGATAAAGACCACTGCACAGGAACCACTCCAGGATGGCAGAATCTCAGTGAAGTGCTATTTTCTTTTACATTCATATTAAGTGAAAATTTTGGAGAGGGCCTATGGACTGGCCAATCCATGCTGAGTTTCCTACTCCTTCCAAGAGTGGATCTGACTAATTCAGCCCAGGATCTTTTCCCAGTAACTACTGGAATCCTCAGTATTGAAGATTTCAAACATTTTCCATCTGCATTGAACTTTCCTCAAAATAAATAAAAGAAATCAATCAGTCAGTATGTACTGATTCTATGCACTTCAATCTAAAACAAAGAAGGGCTTCACATATTTTTATAAGAATCTCCTCTGGGTTGAAGGACTAAAGACATACCTGTAAAAACAGCAGCCAAAAGTGTATCTTATGGCTATGTGAGAAAAAGGACACGCAGAGTCAGCAGTGTATTGTCCCAGCAAAGTAGGTTCTCTAGAAACCCATTTCTCTCATCTAGGGCAATAGCATGGCTACCAACACGCAGACATCAAAACACTTACTGCTGAGTTTACACACACACTCAAGAAAGGCATACACTAGTTACTCCAGCTGGTAGTAGTTATATCTTATTTATTTTTTTAAAAAATTAAGTCACAACTTTTTTTCTCAATATAAAGCAAACTGGAACTTGTGCCTGAACTCTTACCCTAAACATACCAAAATAAGCACAGTGGAAGTTCAACCTCAGATTTGAACCAATTGTAAAACAAAGTTTATATTGCTATACCAAAAGTTGAGTATAGAAATAGAATAAAAATAACAGTCAACAAGCATCACATTCTTCCTTCAACAAACATCAAGAGGTTGTGAACAAAATCCCTGCCTCCATTACACTTTCTTCAGTTGGTTAGAGAGAACATGAATTAAAAAGCTTCACCCTAAGCAACTGCAGAAACTGAATTAGAGGGATGAGACAAACCTGAATTTCTCTTACAGATTTCTCATTCCTTCTCAGTAAAAGAGAAGCGAGAAACATTGAGCAGATGAATGTGCAACTGCACTACTCCAATAAAAATGTATTGTGGCAATTCAGTTACCTGAGAAAAACCAATAGCAGTACTGCAGAAATCTTTAAGTTCTCAAATGACATTAAAATGACCCAGTACACTTTGAAATATGCGGTCCAGTGAGCAGCCAGAGATGTAGGAATACACATTTTTACATTAAAAGCGATAAATATAAGTGGAAAAATACCTGAAAGAATTAAAAGGCACTTTTAGATGGCACGTTTTGCTAGATGCAAACAGAGTCAGATAGAACATTATACTGCCTCTTAGAGTGGTCTGAGCAGTATAATAGTACACAGTTAAAAACACACACCTCACCATATAAATAGTTCAATTTGCAGCATCAGCATAGTTAAATGTGGGAAGAAATCCACATTCATTTTTGATGTAAACAGTAGGGTTTCTGGTAAAGAGATTTCCATTTTCAACACTTACACACAGTTACCATTATTGCATGGAACACTGTCTGCAAGTTTTACGGCACCTCTGTGCATCCTTAGGCAGGGAACAGCCATGGTAAGACATTTGAGGAGATTCTCAAGTCGTTGGGCAAAACTGCAACCATCCTCAGTAATTGCCCACCTGGACAAGCCAGATGTTTGTATGTAAAAGGTAACTTTATTCATACACCTGTAAATCCTCTGCATGAAGATCTGACCCTGAAGTTTTAAAAGGCACAGAAGCCGAGGGGCATGCTAACTACAGCACTTAAACACGAGAGCTATTATGTACCTGATTGCAAGAGGTAGCTTTCAAAGGCAGCCAGACGACCGAAGTGTAAAGTCCCACTAGAAATCAAGAGCTGTCACCACCATCATTTCAACACAGCTGTTAAATTCAGATTGATGAAAAATAAATGCCTAGGCTTTCCTTAGGGATTCACTCTCATTCTTTGCATTTCAGAGAAACCCCCTGCTGGGAATAATCTGTTCTGTGTGCTCCATTTTTTGATCCTTATTTAAATAACCACACACCTCTAACATGTAAAACGAAGTGTATTACTGAACAGCTAGATGACCAAATCATTATTTCTTCACTGAATCCTTACTCTTAACTTGAGCCAAAAGGGCAAGGTATTAGTAAAATGTGAATGCTACACACATCTGAACAGAAGCACAAATTGTTTAAAACTTTCAAAACTGGTTTTGTATAAAAGCAAAGAAAATACAGTCTTTGGTACAGGCTCACACAGTGCTACCCAAGTATTATAATACCAGATGGAAACGAAAGAACACCCATAACCAGAAGAGCTCAAGCATTCACACCGATTTACACACACAGCTCTTCCAGGTGGCACACGTGCTCTTTCACTATACTTTGAAGCAGCAGGTGGTAGAAATGACAGCATCCCCTCCTTCGCTCAGACATTAGCAGATGGCACATATTAAAGACAACTGTGCAACCTGGACCTGCCTTGAGACAGCAATGCAGCCTACTCCTTCAAGGAGCCACCAACCAACATTGAGGAACAAATGAGTTGAGAGAGAGGAAGACAGTCTGGAACGAAACGCTCTCCCCACTCTATTTAAGGGGGCACTTAGTAATTCCTTTCCTTGGTGTCCTTATCATAAGCACCAGGAGCACACCTTTGCCACCTGTCTCACAACCAGAAGAGCACACAGTCCTGGAGTGTTGACAGTTTGAGTTTGCTGGATGTTCATTCTAAAATTGAAAGCTATCAACAACAGCTGACACTTAAAAAAAGCCAACAAACAAACCAACCAACCAACCAAAACCACACACACAAAACAAAACAACATCAAAACACATCTAAAAATAACACTCCTTTTCAGTCCCTCCCCGACTCTTATACTTACAAGTCACCTGTATTTCTACAGGAAACTGCTATACCTGGCATAAAATTACTCTTCTAAACTATCCTGTTCCTTATTTTCCAGCAAGGATGTGCTCACATCTCCATCATTCTTTTCATTCGTATCTCCAATGTCCTCTGACTGTCCTGGTTTCTGGTGAGCAAACGTGTAAGTGTCCTGGTCTGTGTCCATCAGAGGTGGAGGTTCCTCAGTGTTAGAAGGACGTTTCATGTCTTTTCTGAACGAGAACGGAGGTGGAGAAGGTGGCAAGCTACCAATGGGTCCATCAAAAGGCCTGTACACATCAACTTCTGGAGAGACTGAGCCATTGGACTCCTTCAGCAAGTGCCCATAGACCATAGCATCATCAATAACTGCATAGACATGAGACTCATTGTTTTTCCTCCCTTTGGTGAATACTGTTTGTTTTCCAGGGACCTGGGTATTCACGTTAGCATTGTACACTCCCACCATAGGATTCTGGCTTTTCTTCTTCCTGTTACAGAGGCAAAATTGTTAAAAGGTCAGAACTGACACATGGTTGGTGCTTTTGAGCTCAGTAACAGCAGCTCCTGTTTACCCACCTCAGCTACCCAGGGTCAGGCACCCCCACCTGGATGGAAAGTTCTACTTGCAACCTTAGGAAAAATAACTCTTGAGTCCAGACACGCTGTTTTGGCAGAGCAGAAAATAACTTCACACTATTTGGTTACCTACTGCTGTTCTACTGAGCCTGAAGTTTGCAAGATTAACTCCAAAGGCCTCCCAAGTAGGGGAGTCCCAGCTGGGCAGTATGGAGTCTCTTAATATCCACAGACACTAATCGGACCTAGAGGCCATCAGATCCTCATAAAAAGCAGGCCAAGCATTGCTGAAGGTTAGTAAGATAGCAGGTCACCTATGAAAGTTGAGTGAACTTTTCTTGATTGCACTTTCTGGAGTGACTGTCCCTGAGGTAGGAGGACCAAAGGCTGTTTTTTAAGCCTGCATTTGTAAAAGTCTTTCCCTGTGTGGCAGAGAAGTGTGCTCATAACTGCTCTAGCCATCACAGTGCACAAACTCATTCCAGCTTCAGGACCCAATCACCCCACCAGCAGTGAGCATGTACCTATCAGGAACCCCAAGCTATCAATGACTTCAGACTCTGCTCGCATGAGTACAGCTACACATGTTTGCTTTGCACAGCCTAGTTCTCTCCCCAAGGGCTCAACTCATAGGAAAATGCTCCCACTTGTTGTGCACTACTCCAGAAGAGGTTGATGGAGGTTGTGTAGGTGAAAGACAGCTCTTAGCATATCCCAGTGAGTTCACAGCTTGTCTGAACAGAGCCTCCTCTAGAGCCACAGGCCCAGCAGCCACATTCATTGCAAGTTCACTTCACAGGAATTGCTGAGGAAGTCCAACCAATACTTCACTTCCAGTACAGCCAGAAGCCTGTGTTAAGTAAGGGCAAGGTGGGAAATTCACTGGGTGGGGGTGGAAGTAATGCAACTCAAGGAATGATGCTCTACTCTCAATCAGTGCAGGGTAAAAGAACGTTCTTGGAGGCACACTACTTCAGCAGCCAGCACCTCGCCTACTTCATGCTTCAGACCCTTCTCCAGAGGATCTATTGCAACATCCGAAACAGAGGCTCCCATAGCTCTCCTAAAACGCCTTCTTGAGCTGTTACCTCTCCTGAAATGCCTTCTTGAGGTGTTAAGTTACACACACCAAGTTATGAACTTACTTCTTAACACAGCACACAGTGAGTCCAATAGCTGCAAGAACTCCAGCCCCAGCCACCACAGCAAGTATCACTCCTAGGTCTGCAAACAGACATGGTACAAGGACAGTGAGTGAGAGAGTGAAAATATACAGCTTTCTTCTAAACACCAGATGGATTTGAGCCTCCTAAAGAGTCTCCAAGCCACCTCAGGGTAACACAAACCATTTCCAAGAGGCTGGAGGCCAAGCAACGACAAACTCCTGCTGCTAGCAGTGGGGCACAGCCAAAAAAAACCCAACCAAAACCCACCACCCCACCCTCCAAGAATTTAATACAGCTCACAGGCTGCTAAACCTACCTGCAACACCTTGTGTGCCTCTGGCAGAGTAGGCAGGGAAAAGAAGAGAGTGCAGAGAGAGACAGAGAGAGATTCAACAAAGGAAACTGACATTTCACAAACTTCCCCTCAACACAATCCTTTCCCCTGAAATACAAGAATTGTCCTGACCTGGGGTTTTCTAAGAGTCATAAATTCATCAGAAAAGTCCATGAGCAAGCAAAAAAAAAAAAAAAAAGCTGCTTGTTTTAAAATAAATATACATTACAAAAGAGGAAAAAAAAAAAAAAAGAGGAAAACAGTTAGAAATTAATTTGATATTGTTTCAATTCTAGCCTGCGTAGCCAAAATTTCTACAGGCAGCAGTCTCCCACAGATGAAGAGGGAGTGCAAATGGGAAGTAAATTTAAGCCTACTCTAAAAAAAATCTCTTATTTTTAATCATTTACATTTGAGGAGATGAAAGAAAGAAACCAAGAATGCCGGTTTTGTTGTTAGCAGTCAGCACACTCTCCACTAAATGGTCAGACCAGCCCAAGGGATGATTTCTTGTTCATGTGAACACTAAGCCTAATTGAATTGCTAACACAAAGTAAAGACAACTTGGCTGAATATGTTTGCATAATCAAATCTCAAGTTGTTCACCGAGTCTGTGACCTCAGGAGGTGAAAAACATCACTTGATATTTTTATACCTTCCAGCTGTGTTCTCCAATTAGAAAAAGCTAAATTAAAGAAAATAAAGTCCAGTCTTACTCCCTCAGAGCCCTATAATCCTCCAACTCATAAAAAAAAACCCAAACCAACCACATTTAAAACCCTCTTTCCTTCCCAGCCTCTAGAGGCACTCAGATGTAACGCTCAGATGTTTTTGAGGGACAGGTATTTCCAAAGGCCGGGATCCCACACCCAAGGTGGGCCAGCATCCATTACTCCTCTCCAAAGGAAAGCAAGGAAACAAGCGGAAAGCAAACCACCACAACCTTACAAGGACTCACCTATCTGCTTGTCAGCAAGAGTCACCCAGAACTGCAAGGTCAGCTGCATCTTGTCCACGGGTTTACAGTTGGAGACGTTTACCCAGAAGTTGTGATACATATTTCGAGGCTTCGGCAGAAGCTCATCCTCACGGCGCACAGTTTCCTCTGCCCCCATAGTCTCCTCCTTTATGTTGACATAGGCACGGCCCGTCTCACAAGCGATGCCCATGCGGTCTTTGGAGAACCCTAGGCGGGCAACTTGCTTGCTAGGCACAACAATGTACCAGGATATGGAGACGTAAGGAGGTAGACCATGCAGCCAGTTGGGAGTCTGCAAGTAAACTTTAGCTTTTGGACCTGGACTCACAGTGAAAGAACACTCATCTGTAGCAAAGGAGAGGAATGAAAACTCAGCATCACTTATACCTGCCACCAGCAAATTTGTAACAGTCAACTGCATCTCAGTGCCAGCAATACAACTCACCTGTCATCCCTTCTATACTGGTAATTATCCCAACTAGCACAGATATATTTATCAAATAGAATACAAAGTTCTTTCCTTCTTCCCAGAATAAACCACCTCATTGATTCTGATAAACATCAATCCTAGCAATGGCTCCAGGACTAGATGCTAAAGAACTGAACTCTTATTTCTATTTAGTCATATGTGCATTACCAAGCTTATTGAGAAATCCCATACTGCTCAAAGTCATACAAACCATTGCCTTACCTTTAATATGTGGCACAAAAGACATTTTCAGATCCTGATGCTTAGACTCATTGAGGAATCCTTTACCAAATGTTTTTAAGGATATGGTGACGTTGTTTCTCATCTGAATCTTTTCAATGGATCCACCAGGACAGAATAAACCAACGTCCAACTCCTTCTCTGGGGTGGCACTAACAATGCCGTAACTGTAGCTTGTGTTGCACCTCTGGTCTAGGACGTGTTGCTGAAGTTTCAAGGACGGAGATGTAATTTCTATGTTGATCAGATCGGAAGCCAAGAGCTTCCAAATAAACCGATGCAGCTGAATCGGCAATTGGGTAATAGCCTTGGGCACTGCAAGGGAATAGATCTTCCTCTGACACCACTGAAGATTGACACAGCCTGCAATCACAAAAAGAGGCCCAAGGGTTGTATTTTTCTTGCAGAGGAAGTATCTAGGAAAAGCAAGTTGTCCCGGTGTACCAGAGTACACAGGCACAAACACATAGTACCATCAGATTTGTGTTACAAACCCAGACAAACATCTGCCTGAGAAAATATTATGTCGTAGGAACTTTTAAAAACAAAACAAATTATATGAATTAGGATAAAGAGCTTTCCTTAAAAGTGTGCAGGACACCATAAGAAACATCAGATACAGAAGTGTTCACAGTCACTCACTCAAGATGCTAGTTTTGCTCTATCACTTGCTGACTGGGACGCTGTTGCAGACTAGCTAAGGTCCTGATATACATTTTAAAACTCTTTCTCTACTGGTAGTTGAAAGCATCTGTGAAAATCCTACACCAGGTGGACATGCAAGCGACACAAGATGCACTCCTGGTGGTCACCTTGACCCTGCATTTATTGGGCAAGTTTACAGCTCTCCTGCTCCATTTCCATATTTCACAGTTTTCCGCAAGAAGATTCTTAGATGCCTTCTGTCCTTTCCCTTCTAGGGCTAGCTACAGTTTCTGTTTTTAAAGGTTGAATGGCATATTGAACAACAAGGTTGTCTCCAGATTCATCGTAACCTTCTCCCAGCCGGCTGGAGTCTGGTTTCCAACCTCACTCTAAGCCCAATGCAGAAAGAATGTTTGGTCCCCAGGGAACAGCACACAGAAGTATTCCCTAGGAAACAACATTAAGCCACTTTTGTCATACTTATGCCTTTTTCAGCTGTGATCCTCAGACGGGACAAGTCCTTGCACACAAAGGAGATCTTGTAGACGGTGCCAGCCACTAAAGTCAAGACGCGGTCGCAGGTGCGAGGGTCCTTACAGATCAGGCATATAGGTTCAGACATGACTGGGACGTGGCTGGGCCACCCTTCGAAGTGTATCGTTACAGTCATATTCCATTCCTTGCTCAGGTCAACCAAATGGGTGACATCTGCAACGAAGAACATCCCAGAGCAACTACTGGCAAGCAGCATGGTGTGAAGCACAATTTCCTCCCTCTCTTCTCGCCCCATTAGACAAAGCAGCTGTTACAGCTATTTCTACATTAGCTAAGAAAACATTATTTACTTCTTTCCATCAGCGTAATACAGACTCAGGCAGTATCACAGCACTCTTCTAATTTAGGGAGCTGTGCTTTTCCACACACAAAACCCATTTCCCTACCACTTTCCAGTTGTAGCAGCATAACACGTACACTAGCCCCTTTTTGAAGAGGTTGGGCTATAACGTAAGGAACTCAACCACCTACGTTAGATTTGTTTCCCCCAAGAGGTTTCTCTTATTCCTTTTCAAGTCAGCTCTACTGATCACACAACAGTTGATCAAAAAAGAAAGAAATTTGAAAACAGAGGACCTATTTCCACCTAGATTTCCATCTCTGCTAACTTTTTGTTGGTTTAGGCTTTTTGGAGCCAAGCTGAAGAAATCCATTGGAACTCAGTAATTAAGCACATCTGGTTGTCTGGAGTCAGTTATAGATTAAGCTAATTTAAATGCAAGTGCCAATATAGTTCAAAAGAGAAAAAATTACCAAGTATTTCAGCAGAAGTGCTGGCATTCATTATGAAAGTTACTGAAGCCTTCAAAGACACTTCCTAAAATTCTTTTCTGTTTGGCTGTTAAAAACATACAGAGATGCCACAAATGATCAAAGTCTGTCAGCGTGCTGATGGGAAGGCTGAGGATCATGCCTTGCTGGACTGCTTCATCTACCTCAGCAGCATAACTGAACTACCACACTGCCCTTACATTTGGTTGCTCAAAAGCATTCTTCCAGAAATATTTCCTGACTAGCTGTAGAAGGCAAGCTTGAGAGCTGGCAGAGTTAACCCTGCCAAGTAAAGAGCACCTTCCCCAGCACCTCCTTAAACTCAAGGGTGGTCCAAAGTTCAAGAAAAATGACTGAAAAAATCCCCAGTATTTCTCTTCCCTGTGGTGCTCAGCCCAGGCATCATGGAAGGGGCAGGCGGGTACTTACTCTCATCAACCTGTGGGTGCTGAACAACAACTTGGAAGAGCAAGCGGAGAATGCCAGGATTCTGAGCATCCTGATCACAACCCTGCAGGGACAGGTTGAAACTGCCAGCGATATTGGCAGGCTGGCTGTCACTCAGCCTGAACACCTCCGGGTTGCTGGGGGAGCCAGGGATGTAGTACTCCACCCTCTCCTCTTTCCTTTCGCAGTTGGAGAGGCTGTAGTTGTGGAAAAACACGCTGGCTCTCATATTGGTAGGAATCACAAACTGCCACGTCATGAGCTCATCTTCTGGAAAGCCCAGAGGGTAGTTTGGGGACATCAGGGTGGTTGAAGATTCCTCCTTCAAAATGGATTCAATAATGCATAACCCTAAAACATGGCGGGGCGGGGGGAAGCACAAAACAAGATGCAATTAAAGACAACACGCTGGCATATGTAGCAGCCCAGCAGCAAAGTATTTTTGTTTTGACAGTGAGATCATGCACTTCAGCTACAAGTTAGGTTTTACAAAACCCTCAGACTAAAACATACGTTTTGACGATTTTGTCTTCAGTTACAGAAAGGGCAAGGGACGTATTAAAGCTGTATTTTCAGTTTAGGGGGTTTACCTTTCAAACACATGAGCAGAGAGGCCTTTGGAGGTTGGTTTTTTTTTTTTTGGAAAGGAAATATCCTAGTTCCTACTCTGGTCCTCACTTTAGAAGAACAAACCAGTATGTCAAGAAAGTTCATTCTCCCTTTCTACTCTGCACTGGTGAGTGGAATACGGTAATACTACACACTGGAATACTGTATCCAAACCCCTCTCAAATCTAACAAGAACACACCAGTAGAGCTCCTCAAATACACAAGATAAAACCCAAATGCAAACTATGGAGGCTGTGTAAGACACTTCATGCTTGGATGACTCTCAGCAGCATGAAGTTGGGTACACAGAGATTACGGTACCACTCAGACTCCAGTGATGATTTGCTACTGTGAGGAGTGCCAGGAGTTACAAAAACTTGTGTTGTAGAACCTCAAACCTGGACCACATTCCTTCTATAACTGATGGCAACAACTGCAGAATTCAAGTAAAGAGCAATAACATCCCCTGAAGAGGGTCTGTCATGAGATTGCAAAGTAACCCACTGATTGTTGTAATAATACTCCAGGTATTTTGAGAAGATTACTGCACAACAGCTTCTGTTACTGTGCAGGTTGAAACAGAGAGCTGTATGTAAGCAGCTTCAGGTGCCTTGCAGACACTACTTCCCCTTTGCCCACCTTCCTCTCCTGAAGAGTGGCATTGGTTTGAGACTCCAGCAAATCAAGGAACTTTATTTAAAAATAAATAAACCCAACTACACACTGCAGCCAGTAAATAGCACAATTAGAATGAGCCAAGAGTTATCTAGTCCCACCTAGCTGAAAAATAAGAACAGAGCAGGCATGTTTAAGTTTTAGGAAATTGAAAGCTGTTGAAAATTAGTAACATGCACCAAAAGAAGCTTCAGAACAGGTTCTGTAATTATTAAGTTAACCAATCAAGCTAAGATATTTTGATGCTAAAAGAGCAACAGCTGCCAAACTAAAAACCACACAACAACAGCCCTGAGAAAAGCTGAAGTGGAAGGGAATTAGGGGTTACAGCATCGAAACTAGAAAGTTACGTGAGAAGAAAGGTTTAAAGAATTCTGCTGCAATCTGCATGAGGCGATTACAGGTCAGGAAATATTCTGTACTTACGTTTTATGGAAGCCCTGTTAGCTATGTTGAAGCCTGAGGTGGTGAGAGATGAGTTCCACGGGAGGTGCAGAGACATGACGACTCCTCCCAGCAGCTTGACACGAGTGACTGAGCCGCTCCTGCAGAAGGTGCCAATGTTGACAGTGGCCTTATCAATGCAGCTGTTGATATTGTAGCTAACAGAATCTGGGCACGTCCCTCCAGGTTCAATCTGCCTTAGCCATGGCTCTGAAAATTTCAGTTCAAGCCCAGCCTTAGTACTCGCCATCACATCCCAGATGAAAGTCCTGTTAAGGCGAGGTAGCCCCAGTGGGTAAAGATGAACATCTCCAAAGGGACACGGACCTGACACACAATCTAGATGCAGAAAGAGAACAGCCATGATACAGTCTGGAAAGCATTCAAGTGAAGAATTTGACCCTTTGATTGCTATTTTCACAATTTTTAGGTTGCACTTCGTTTCTATGTGCATTGAAAGACACTCCTACAACACGGTCACATGTTAGCTCTGAACAGGGTTCCCAGCCCAAACAATAGACAGGATAAACCTGCTTTTGTCAAGCTGACTAATAGAAGGGATTCATTGTTGCATGCCTCCCACCTTGCTTGGTGAAGAATTTAGAAGGTATTCAGCAAATAAGGTAGAGAGCTGAATGGGCAAAAGGGAGAAATGCAGCATCAGGAGCAGATGGAAATCATCAATCTAGAGAAATTTTATCCCATCTCGCTCAGAGAATTCATGGCACGTCAATCACCTATGAAATTCTCCACTGCTTGCCATAAACTTCTTTTCCTTGGTGCCCTGATGAAAAACCTGGGCCCCAGCTTTTGCAGAAATGATGAACAACTGCCACTGCAGGATTCTGGGGAGAACCTAGAAAACTTTTCTTTGAAAATTCCAGAATATTGGTACTTCAAGCTGGACACTAAAAATAAGCATACTTTAATCTATGTCTAGGCTCCAACTTAAGAGAAGAAATAGCACAACTGCATCTTACAAATATATCATGAAATATTGTGAACATGACTATTCATATGAACCACATGAACAAAACTCCAAAACGTGAAGAGAACTATCCTTCAACACCACCCCAAAAATATCAAATACTGAATACTCAGTGAAGTTTGGGATCTTGTTGCGAAGTAAGATGTGTCCATGCCATTAAAGAGTACACCAGGGATGACCTTCAAAGCAAATCAAGGTTTGGTTCCAACACTAACAAATTTTTGGTGTCCTGACTTCAATAGCGTTCATTAAACGTAAGGAAACACGAATGTCTTTGATGTTGCACATTTACAATCAAGCTGCTCGATGAAGAATGTGGGTAATATATCATTATCAGTGCCAAGAAGTTTGGAAAGAAAAAAAATTTTTTTTTTTTCCTATAAATTGTGGGAGAAGGAAAGGCAGCAAGAAATGGAATTGATGCAACCAACTATCGTTTAACTTTTTCTGAAACAGCCAAGTTCACGTTCATCCTGCCAGCCATGATACTGACTTCTTTAGCTTGTGTAGCTCAGTGATTCAAAAGTTATTTATCAGTGTTCAAAGATTTCTTCTGACCCAAGATTACAGAGGATACCTTAATAAAGAAACAGGAAAAAAAGGTACGTGGTTTTACTGGAGGAAAGATACCACTGGGGAGAAAAATTAAAAACTTGTATCTTACCTATATTTTTCTTAATTTCCATGATGAAATACTTCTCTGGAGTACTACAAGTGAAAGTAAAAGTCACATTCTCCCCAGGCTTTATCTTGAGTTCATACTTGAGGAAATTTTTGACACGAATTTGACAGCCCACCAAAACACCAGGTCTGAGATTAATCCTAACTGTGATGTTGTCGGCTGTACGAAGAGAGATCCGAAAGGAAGCTGAGAAAGGAAAAAGAAGAACCACAAACAGAGGTGTTTTGTCACTCACATGTATGAGTATCACCAGCCTCTCCACACGTCCCTATAGACGCCACATTGTCAGAAGGAATATTTGCATCCATGTTCTCAAAAGCTTCTATTGTTGGACCTACAGACGTTGCCTCAGCTCCCCCAACCCAGCACAGGTGATACAGGAATACACTGGCTGCACAAGCTCAGAGAGAGGTATTACATGGAATTTGTGTAGGACCAGTTCTGCTCCAGGTTACCTTCATGGGTGTTATTTATTTTACATTTTTAAAGTAGCTCACCTATTCCTTCCAAATTTCTGTTGTCCAAGCTTTGGCTTTAGGTCTGTTATGCTGATCATAGAGCTGGCTTCATTTCTGAAGGCAAGCATGAAGTCTTGACTCGATTGAGGGATTTTTATTCAGCAGCCAAAAAGCAAGGCAATTCTCAACTTCCATTGCACCTGATGGTAACAGGGGAATCTCTGGGTACGCCCCAACTACCACTGCAGGCCAGACTAGGTCCTCTGGCAATACCAAAAGCACATACTAACAGACATTTATACTTGTGGTCACGGCCCTCTCCTACCCTCCCCAACTTTTGCAACTTGTTTCCTGAATCATAGAATTCTCTAGGTAGGAAAGGACCTTTAAGATCATCTAGTCCAACCATCAACCTAACTCTGATTAAAAAAAACCAAACAACCCATCACTAAACCACGTCACTGAGCACTATGTCAACCCATCTTTGAAATAGCTCCCAGGGTGGTGCCTCAGCCACTTCCCTGGGCAGCCCATTCCAAGGCTTGATAACCCTTTCAGTGTAAAATTTTTTCTTAATATCCAATCTGAACCTCCTCTGGTGCAACTTGAGGCTATTTCCTCTTGTCCTATAACCTGTGACTTGAGAGAAGAGACCAACCCCTGCCTCTCTACAACCTCCTGTAGAAGGTACAGGACATAGGACATCCATGCAATGCTGTTCAGCAGCACCTGAGAAGGTGCAGTGGCACTTGTGGCCTGCAACAGACCAAGTGTGCTTGGATACAACAGTGTACAAAACAGACCAAGTGTGCTCTATCCCCAACACGACCATCATAGACTTACAGCTTTTGGGGAATACATAAAAGCCTCAGCAGTCTTCACATATTTCAACCCATCCTCAAACAATATCAAAGGCAGGTGCAGCTCTCACAGGAGATACTGGAGCCACAGAGTAAACACCTTGTTGAATTATCTTCTCATATGGAACAGGTAGCAGTTTATCAACTAATGGACCGAACCTGACTGCCTTCTAAAGACATAAACACAATGTAAAGACACCAAGGAGAATGATGATTAGGAAAGTTATTGGCATCAGTGTGATCCTCAGCAAATACTGAGCCCAGCCCTGGCTGAAGTGAGCAAAGTTTGCATGGAAGTCAACCACATCCCAGCCCCAGGTGACAATCCGAGGACAGGTCAGTTCATAAGTTTTCCACCATTTGTTATCCCTACTCTCCTTTCCTTATTTCACTGTATGAAGATGCAATTACAGTGTCCACAGCAACCTGTGCTTTTAGTGTTTATAGAAAATAAATATTTATGTTTAAATAAAAAACAAAAAGATATCTAGAAATAGGGGCATTCCAAGTTCTGTTCAAAAAGGTCTGTTCCTTGAGTGGGGACATCATGCAGAGCTGCATGACAAAGCTTTGCCCATATGCCAGGTTGGGAATCCTCTTGATCATTAACCCCAATAACGAGAGATTTTTCCCTCACAAACCCAGCAGTGCAGCACCCTGGGAGAGCCCCCACAGCCTTTGCCAGACAGCGTGGCAGGAAGGTGCAGGAGAACAGCCAGCTCAGAAACGGGTGTATGAAGGGTGCCCCAGGCTTCACCTGACTGCTCACCATCCTTTAAGTGCCTAAACTTTGGTCCATGCCAACTGCTATTGCCACGGTAGCAGTAAGGATACTGGCCAAAGCCCAGAGACCCAGGGACTCACATGGTGAGGGTTGTGGGGCTGAGCACACTGTGGAAACTTTTGGTCAGCAGAGCCCTCTCGTGGCAGATGAGCACACCAGAGACGCTCAACCAACCTCAACACCACCCAACTCAAAACCATCCAACTCAAAACTTCAGCTGTCACAGCTGCAGAGGGGAACCTACAGCTTTAGTGATTAAAGGTCCCACAAAACCCACCAGTCAGATTTTTAAACTGCCATTTTAAAATCTCCCGATTTTTACAGCAACCTCGTGGTTTTGCAGGGCCCGACTTTCCACTGCAATGTTTTGTG
Source organism: Jacana jacana (assembly GCA_013400555.1). Lineage (NCBI taxonomy): Eukaryota > Metazoa > Chordata > Aves > Charadriiformes > Jacanidae > Jacana > Jacana jacana. Next base: position 99,823 of record VZTM01038153.1, read on the forward strand.
AAAGCCCCAGGAATGGAGCAGTCGGCATGGGCTATCGTCCCTCCCTGCCGCTGGGAACACTGCAGCTCTGGGTTGCTTTGCAAGTATCAGGCATCAAAAAAAATCTCAGTGCTAGGGGGAGCAGGGCACAAGAGTGCTCAGAGATATCCCATCCTGCTCTTATTTGAGTTTTGTTGGTCTTGAGCCCTTTTCCAGCCTTTCCGGCATTTCTATACATCCTTGGAGTTAAAAGGCTTCATGAGCCCTTGAAACTGACTCACCTATTTGCTTCCAGGATCAAAGGCTTTAAATGAAAACTTCAAAATCTGTGAGGCTTGCCAAAGTCCTGCACATGCTTGTAATGAGGAGTTTACCAATCTTCTATACCATTAGTAAGAGCCCGGTCACTTAGTAACTTCCCTACAGCTCGTACGCGATGGGACAGCCCTCCATCCTCAGCATCTACAAAGACTTTTTGCCTCTTCCAGTGGCAAAATCTCTTCATGACATCTGCATTTCTGCCTTAGAAGTGCTCTCACAGAGGTGTTCCCAGAGGGGGGAAAAAACCACAACAACCCAACCAAAAAAACCCCAACCATACAGTCTTGTGCAACGACCTTCAAAGCACACACACAACAATCACAGGAGCAATGGGGTGGGGAAATGGGGTGGGGAAATGAAAAGGTTAAAGCACAGCCAGCAACCAAAGCTGCTCCTTGTGCTTCTGGAAGAGGTAGTTTTCAGAAGAGAAAGTGAAACTACTTCCAGCCTTGCACAGAGTTTCGTTTTCCATACCACCAGCCACTTTTTCGGGTTGAGGGGCTTTATTTATCATGCTTAGGAGCACAAAATATCCTTGGTCGTCTTTTTTTCTGACTCTTGCACCACCCAGATATGAAGTGTTAACAGCATAATACCAATAATTAATAAGGCAAAAGAAACTTCTTGCTTATGTAAAGTAATTATCAAACTTGTCCACAGTTTATTACTATGACTGAAGTCTGTTTCTCACTTCTGGTCAAGCAATTATCACCATTCCTTTTCCCACCCCTGGGACCTTTGCAACTACCTGAAGGAGGTTGTAGAGAAGTGGGTGTTGGCCTTTTCTCCCAAGGGAATAAGGACAGGACCAGAGGAAGTGCTCTGAAGTTGCAGCAGGGGAGGTTTAGATTAGATATTAGGAAGAATGACTTTACTGACAGAGTGGTCAGGCACTGGAAGAGCCTGCCCAGGGAGGTGGTGGAGTCACCATCCCTGGAGGTATTTCAGAAGTGTGTAGATGTGGCACTTCAGGGCATGCTGTGGTAGCCAAGATGGCTTCTTGTGTGTGTATGGCTGGACTCTCTCAGAGGTCCTTTCCAACCATGATGATTCTGTGACTTCACAACCACACAGCCAACCTGGTAGGATGGAGAGGCCACTAGGGCCTTTAACACCAAGACCACTAACAGCCAGTGCTTCTGCACCAAATGCCTGGGCACAGCTCTAAGACCATTTTTAGTCATGAGGATTAAGTTTAAGCATAATCTTCAGCATGTGACTAGCTTAAAAACAAAACAAACACACGCCTGAGCTGAAACCAAGAAACAAAGTTTTCAACATTTTAAGCGGCACTGGGAAATGAGCAAAGGGTCAAAACAAAGCATTGTCTTCCCCAGCCCTTGAAAGACCTGATTTCTGCTCCCTAGGGCTTTTTGCCTCTTTTCAAGGCTTCTTGACCAGAGTCATTCATTTGCTCTCCCATCCAGAAGCCCAAATCCCTGTCAGATCAGTGACACTTTCCAGCTCAGATGTGGCCTGTGCCTTAGCTTTCCAAAACAGGACCTGCCCAAAAATGGCAGAAGTGCTGCAATGCTCCATTTATCAGCATCCCAACTGGCAACAAGGATGCAGAACCATACCCAGTTAGGCTCAGCAAAGCTGTCTGCTAGAAGCCCAGGTCAGGATAAACACCAACTGGATCATTGCAGAAACAAACAGGTTGCCCATGATGAAACTCCACAGATAATCATTCTGGCTAAGAAATAACAGCACTGTGGCTTAACATCAACAGCAGCCAGCTGCAAGGAAATGTACTAAGCTACCTTAGACTATCAGATCTCATTTTCACAGGAAAAAAAAATGGGGAAAAAAAAAAGGTTCATGTGGAAAGTATATCCAGTGGCCATAAAGTCACTAAAACTAAATTACTAAATGGCTACCACCCCCCACAAACTATAACCACACACAACACAATAGAGAGGCTAATTAAAATCACCCTTATTGCAGAGCTTTCATAAACAAGAGTGAGTCTCTGTGTGACTCACACTGCTCTGTCATTGTCTATGATTCCCACTGCATGCCTTTTTATTAGGATTACCAGTAACTGTCCGTGTTTCCTATAAGGGAGGAATTTCCACGCCTCTGTTAACGCTGCGCGGAGATGATGCACAGGATATCCAAACCAACAAGAGGAAGCATTGCCAAGCCAGATCCACTCTCTGTCTACACAACAATGAAATCATTGGGCTGGAAGATGCCAGAGGTAAAGCCTCCAGCCCCGAGACGTAGGCATCCCATCTCACCCCATTTTCATTTTAATTTTTCCTCTAAGCCATTAGCTTTGCAGCCTCTCGTGGCTATCGCTTCAACTGCCTGATCTCAATCTGAATCTGCCCTGCCACAACTGGATTTTGCTACTGCTGACCCTCGTTTAAGACTATGCCTTCACAACAGTTGTCTCACCCCTTTATTACTAATCAGTGCTCCTCCCTGGCTAGCTTTTTCTCAACAGCAGGACTTTTCTAATCCTTTCATCAATTTTATTACTCCGAGCTCTCCAACTCGAGGTAGAAACAAGCCACATAACTCAAAACAGGTCAGATGACTCTACAGATCTTAGCCTAAATTCATCTACTGTGATTGCACTTGACACTAAGCCCCTAGTATTTTTTAATATGTGAATATGAATGTCAGAAGGGCATTTTTCCTGTACAAAACAGGGGTGTGATGTAGAAGGCAGCTGGCAGGCAGTACATCCAGAGGCACTTATAGTATACACATGTACGTACAAGGAAAAGGACTTGGCAGGACAGCAATTTTTATGGCTATGTACAATGCCTTGCTAAACAAAGCAGGAGTGAGAAGAACAGAGTCCAAGTAGTTTTAGCTAGAGGGCTGCATTTTATTGCAGCAATTTATCCATAAGGATCTATGGCTTGTTTCACGACTTCACTAGATGGTTGAAAACAACCAAAAAAAACCCAGACAGACCACAGGACTCACCATCACCACCACCAAAAAAAAAATCCCAGATATTTGTTTATTCCAAACTAATGTACAAAAACTGCTGGTTTGGTTGTTCCGGTTAAATCATGGGCTTGTTCCACTGCAACCATTTTTGTAAAAACCAGTTGGATGGGGCTGACTCAGACACCATTCACAAGCTGGTGGCAGCGGGAGGAGACAGGCTGCTGTGGAAGGCGAGTAGCAGCAACACTCGCTCCGGATGTGAAGTACCTGGATCCAAATCCCTGTTGTGCCCAAGGGGGATGTGAACTCACACAACCAACACACCCTTCTGGAGAACTGGCTCATCCATCACAGCACCTCATATCACCACCTCAGGAGAGGGATAGCACTGCAGCACTGCTTTCCTCTACAGCTGGGAAAGTACTCCTGGAAAGCTCACCATCTCTTCTGAGCCCTTGCATGGCTGCTGGCCCACAGGAATGCTCATAGCCTGCTGAGACTATTCCACTACACATAATCTACTGCAAAGGTCACAAGCAAGATGGTGAGAAGCAAGGGGTATGACTCACTAATGCAGTGACCTGCCCATAAATTGAATTGTTTCAGTTCTAAGAATTCTTAAGAATTCTTATTACTGATCTAATGGACAACCTCAGTGCAGGAGACAGCAGCATTGGTGAGGATACTTCAGAGCAATCCATCCAAAACACCCATTGCCTAGCAAGGGTACTTCAAGGCCATCTCCTGCATGATGGGTTTTGTAAGCTTCAACATCCTGAGTGAACACCCCAATGGTTCAGCTAAGAGATGCACCAACAGCTATGCCTGATCATTCATCTCCCCATCATCTCCAACACAATCCACTGCAAAGTTGGCTCAATTTTGCCAACAGCAGGTCAAAGGATATGTAAAAGAGTAAACTTCTCCCTTCTTAGCCAACTCAAACAATTTGTACCTGCCCTACCCAATCTTTGACTCCAACTCTCCAGCTTAAGTACAGCACCTGATTGCCCAAGCATCATCCACTCCAGTTCCACCCACAATGCCCATCCAGGTAATTGCCTTTGTAGTCTTCAAGCCCTTAGCAAAAGTTAGTCAGGGACCCATACACCATTTACACTAAGTGGTGCTGTGAGCAAAGGGAGATCACGATCACAAGTTACATCCAACTCTACCTGCTGCAAGCTGCTGAAACACTGTTAGACTTCATCATAAGCAAACAGGTTCTCTGTTTACACATAAAATGTAAACTAACTACTCTACATTGCCCAGTGACCTCCTTATGTTTGGACCTGTCTTCCAATACCATGCTTCGCTTGGGATACGAGATCCGTTTTTGGAGAAAGGATTGCTTTCAGGGAATCACCCAGAAAATTAAAGCTTAAAACCCACAGAGTTTGTAAACACTTACAGATAGATGCTGCCAACGACTATTGTGTCAGTGTAACCATCTACACATCAGGAGAGGGCACCTGGGGGAGAATATCAGTTCCTCAGCCACCACAGTAGAGCCCCCTCATCTTCACTGGTGCTTTAAACCGATGGCCAGGACAGGGATACGAAGCAGGTGAGATGTCACACATCCCGTTCTCCTCATTGGGAAAAAGGGGTGGACGGCTGTGGGGCAGCGATGTTACAGGCCAGCACAACTCACCAGGGCAGGTCTGTCAGAACCTGAGGCCAGCAGGAGTTGTTAATTCAAAAGTTGTTAATTCATTAAGTTAATTATTAATGCCTCGCAGGGATAAAGTACCCTCAATTTAAAAATGGTCTTTTTAAAAAAATAAGTAATTACAGATCTCAGTACTTCCACCACTTTCTCTAGAACCTCTTTAGAAGGATAAACACACTCATAGAACTTGTGTAAGGGACACCAAAGTTGGGAAAAAAAAAAAAAAGATGATACTCTGGGACTTGACAAGCTTAGCTGTAATTAAGGGAGAATGTTGACTCCGCGCTACCTTTTCTTAATTATTATTTTATAGATATGAAGCTTGGTCACTTCTGTAGAAGCGAGACACAGAGTTTAGTGACACTGCCTGCAAGCTGCCTGCCAACTCCCGCACCACATCCAACATGCAAGATACGTGGGTCTCCACAACTTGCCCAGAAAATGTCACACTGGCATCAGGAACACTAAGACACCACGCAAGTCACAGCAGGAGCCTCCCTTGATCAAAGGGGTGTTTGCTTGCACAGTTCGTCCCTACTTTGATGGAAGCCAAGGACAGCATCTTGGAGCATGTCTGAGCAGCTCTTTGGTCTTGGCTCTGGTGAACAAAGGTGGAAAAGCGCGTTTCACAATCAGTGGTCCCTCCCATGCCAAACACCCTGCAAGCACCTCTTTGTCTCTCACTTCTGAGGATCTTTGGATGATCCCTTTTCACCCCTCACAGTTTGCTGCCTTCTGCCTTTGTGCACTAATCTCTCAGCTCCACCCACGGGCACCAAAGAGCCAGGGCCAACTCCAAAACGCTGGTGTGATCATACCCCTCAAAATAAGCATTTGCTCTGGCAGCGAGTGACCACACTTACTTTGTTCCCCCCAAAAAGAAAATCAGCAGGCACAGCTCAAAGCAGGCTGTCCCATGGCACCCCTGAGGATAGTTGTGAAGAGGTGTCCAGTGGAGCAGGCAGAGGTGAGACTATCCCCCCTAACTATATATGAAAAAAAAAAAAAAGAAAGAAAAAAAGTTTCCCCACAGTACTAGCAGCCTGGAAACTCAGCAGCAGACCAGACCTCACCAACACACATGAAATGCACATCTATCAGACATTATGGCACAATTCTTCCGCTCCTGAAATTCTTTCAGGAGGTCCCATCAATACTATCTACACCGGCTAGATTCAGCTGGAGGCTCCTCTCTGTCACCAGAGAGGATACAGATTGTGTGTTTGTGCTGCTGTGGACAACAAGCTCAATTCAGTGTATAAAATCCTCAAGTGTTTTTATCTTCCTACCACCTCGTGTTCCCACTTGGGCCATCACATTACTTCTGCATCCTTTCACACTTCAAAAAGACAAACAAATGAAACCCGCGGGCAGACAAGGCTCACAAACATCTCGAACACCCAAAAATGTGGAACTGAGGAAAATTAAAAAAAAAAATTAAGGGTATTTTCTGGTGGAAAATTTAAGGTAGCAGCACCAGAACAGAGACACACAAGAAACAAGTAATTTACTACACACACGTTATTTTCTAGAGAGCAAAAACTAAACACTCCAGATTGATAATGGCAGGAAGCAAGCAGGAGAAAAAAACCCACACAACAAACCAACAAATCCCCTGCCCCCCTCCCCCCCCCCAAACAAATAAGAAGTACAACCAAACACATATTACTCTTGGTCTTAAAAGGAGAGGTCTTGATCCAGTGAGTAAATGGTGATTCAGAATGGAAATCATGCAGCTTTCACCGACTTCCAGAGGAGCACGAACAGCCCGGTTATACTCTGTCAGAAGACCAGAGAAACCCTGCTAGCAGCTCGGGTTTTTTAATTTTATGAAAAGCAGGAGCTTTACGTGTTAAGACTAGGATGTGCCTCAAATCAGTCAGTTGCCAAGAAGAAATTAACTGGAGGTAGAGCACGAAACAGCGTGGCATTATCTGCAAATTCACTTATTATAACAATGACATTTTAAAGAAACCCTCCAAAATGCATATGCAGATCTTATGACAGAAGGATACTTTAGATCCAAAATATTTGTTTGTGTTTCATGGACATCAAAAAAGTTTGACTGATTTCACTACTAACGTTTCAAAGAAACATAGTTTTAGTTGGAAAAATACATTTTCAAAGGTCACATAGGCAATACTTCTTTCATGCTTCCATGTCTGTTCGCAACTATTGCACCAAATAATACTTCTTCCTGCAGTTTTCCAGCTAGTTTTTGCTGGAAACTTAGTTTCTTTGATAATTACATTATGCATGAAGTTGCATTGGAAGAACCACCACAAGCTCCTCTGAAGACAAGGTGACCAGCCATGCTCCATCTACACCTTCCTCCAGGAAAGTAAAGACAACACTATAATACCTTGGGTTTTCAGGACAAACCTTTGCCCAGGAAATGTTCCAACTACAGTTTTGGTTGTGCAATAACAAAAGCAACTCCCACAGGGATGGAGGCCCATGTGGAACACGACATCTGCCAACAAACTGGGAAGGCACCATTCCCCTCCCTGGTCCTACTTACACCACTGCAACCTCCAGCCTGCCAACCCATGCCACTGATGCAGCCAAGACCAAGCCACCTTTTTTTGAAGAGACTGGGGGTCCACAGTGAGAAGGAAGGCACCAAGAGGCTGACAGGATGCTGAGGACCTGGCACATGAGAGGGGTGGTGCTTCTGCAGGGGAGGGACAAGCAGGCAGAAGCATGCAGCTAGAAGGTAGGAAAACCGTGGCAGTAAACCATTGGGTCTACCAGTGGTGTTTTGTGCCACCTCGCCATTACTAACTTCACAGAGCAACTTCACGATTTGCCCAAGGGCAAGGTCACCAGCTGGTGAGAACCACCTCCCCATTCCTGTAGATGGCTCTAAGAAAGCCCCAGATCATGCAGACACCTTGGCTGTAAAGAAGGTTTGCACAATAAGGAGAGACTACACATTCTTGTCGGACTCACCATCTTCTTTCCATTTCCTGCACCTTCCATCTGATTTGGTTTTGCCACCTTCCTGACAAGAGCTATTATGATCACACACAAGGCAGGCTTGTTTGGCTCTCCATGGTCACAGCTTGCACCCACTGCCACCACACAGCCGGTTATCCTCCTTGCTGCACCCAGCCAACCAAACCCTGCGGGCTCAGCCTTGCATAAAGCAACTTTTTTTTTCCTTTCTTTAATGCCAATGCAAATGCATAATTAATTTGGATGCTTTGAACGTGAGGGGGCGGGACAGAAGGTAGAGCACGCGATGACAATAAGGGGAAGTCAAAGACACTGGCTCAAAGAGCTTTACCTTGCCTCAAAAGCAAGCCCATGAAGTTTCATGCGAGGCATCAAGAAGATTTGGAAGCACGGGGCAATAAAAGGAACACGTGATTTTGGTAACACAGTTTGACCAGCAGGCGAGGACAACATGTGGATGTAGCATTGATAGGCTGCTGTGTCTCCCAGTCAAGGTCTAGACCTACGCATGAAAAACCTGATGCCATAGAGGATTTTTTCATTAGCTACTTCAACAACACAAGGCTGTTGGAAAGTCCTCTCCTACTACCACTGACCCATCTGTTTGAAAACCACACACGGTTAACCCCAGTATTCTTCTCCCTTTGAAGAGGCTTCAGGTAGTTGAAGCAAGTAGTTGTCAATCACTTGAATTGGAGGCAATGCATTCAGTGCAAGTGTTTGACTTAAGACTTCATAGCTTGAAACTTAAACCTCCATGCTGTCCAATTTCACAGTCAACATTGAAGCTGTAGATATATAGATATATAGAACAACCATGGGTGCGAGCCACACTTCAGCATAACCAGCACAATTCAAGGTAATGGAAACGTTTAATCATAGAATCATTTTGGTTGGAAGAGACCCCTGGGATCATCGAGTCCAACCATCGTGCCCTTTAACAGGCACAAATGTCATATTCAACTCGTTAGGTTATTCATAGTCACTGCAAATAACTCAGCAGTTATTTCCTATAGAAGGCCTCAGACTTCAAGAGTCTTTAACAGGACTAATAGCTAGACCCCAGACTGTTTAGATTTGCAGATGACCTTTTTGTGTGAGGTTTGGGGTTTTTTGCAATCAAGCAGCTTTGGAAATAGAGGAAAATCCCACACACTGTCTCGGTGTTCATAAGAATTCTTTCAGGGTGGCAGGCAGGATTTGGGAAAATTAATCACCCGTTGTATACGTGGGATTGCATCGAGCATCCAGGAATTTCAACAGACACAGATTTTATAGTGAGCAGCAACCTCCCATTAAACCACCTGACCCGGCTGGGCATTCAAGCCAGGTCTCTTCCCTGCAGGTACCGTTCATCCATTCCTCTGAAGAAAAAAAACCACAAAACCCATTCTCTTAAAGGGCTGCACAGTCTGACACAGCACAATCCTGCAAACTCCCTCTTCTTGCAGATAATCCAGCTGCCTCTGAGGTCCTGGGAAAAGGACTTTGTGAGGTTATTTGCATAAGCAAGAGCCTACTGAGAGAGGATGCAAAATTCAAACCATCTCGCTCATTCGTATTTAGTATTAAAATTATATTCCCTGCCCAGGGAGGTGGTGGAGTCCCCATCCCTGACTGTGTTTCAGAGTCGATTGGATGTGGTGTTGAGGGATCTGGTGTAGGGGAGAACTTGTAGAGTAGGGCTGATGGTTGGACTCGATGATCCCAAGGGTCTCTTCCAACCAAAACGACTCTATGACTTCACAGGGAAATAAAAAAGGAGCGTTCAAACGACGGGTACCGACACCGGCTGATCCCGTTTTTAAGGGACGCCCGAATGCCCCGGCAGAGCGGGTCCGCCACCTTCTTTGCGGGGCGCCTCCCGCCTCCCTGACACGCAGCGCCCGGCCGAGCCGCCCTGAGCTTCCCCTCCGGGAAGGAGGGAGCCCGGC
>VZTM01038153.1:109655-216620 GCA_013400555.1 Jacana jacana
GGGTCCCCTCCGGTGCCAAAGTCGTTTCCTGCTCCACCTGGCACCTGGCGGGGCGGGACGGGGCAGGTGAAGGCCCTCCTCTTCCTCCCGAGGGGCGGGGAGGGGAAGGGATGCGGGCGGCCCCCGGCTCTGTCCCCGCCCCGGCGAGGGGGGGTAGAGCCGGTCTGGGCGGGGGGGGTCTGGGGCCGTAGGGAAGAGGTGGTGATGGTGCGGGTCCTGCGGTGTTATTTCTGTGTTCCAGCTTACTCTAAACCTTTCCCTCTTCGCTTCCGACGTTATGAACTGCTACGGAAAGTTAGGAAGAATTCCAAGAGTTTGGAATTGTTAGTCAGGAAGCTCCCCTCGCATTCTCGGCTGTTCCCAATCTGTTAGCCATCCCAGGTCTCGCCTCCCAAAGCGTCTCTGAACTTAAGTGCTTCCTCATCTAGAGGTGCATTAGCGGTGGGGAGACCTTATCGCCACCTTTAGGTACTTAAAGGGGAGTTATAAGAAAGATGGGAGCAGACTTTTCCAGCAGGGCCTTTGGCAAAGTAGTGGTTTTAAACTAAAAGGTAGATTTAGACTGGATATAAGGAAGAAATATTTTACAACAAGAGCTGTGAAACACTGGAACAGGTTGCCCTCAGCAGTGGTAGATGTGCCATCCCTGGAAAGATTCAAGGCCAGGCTGGATGGGCTTGGAGCAACCTGGTCTGGTGGGAGGTGTCCCTGCCCCATGGCGGGGGGGTTGGACTGGAGGACCTTTAAAGGTCCCCTCCAACCCAAACTGTTCTATGATTCTACGTTTGGAAGTGCCACGTTTCACACAGACGTGCTTGTTTGGGGACTTTGCAATGAAAACCTCCCAGCAAAGCCCATTGTGCCATAGTCAGGAGTAGATGTTTGCCCAGTGAATAAATACATTAGTAATATCAGACAGCTCATCTGCCAGCAATTCCACGCCACAGCCGTGGAGCATTTGTTTCTTTGGAAATACCATTGCAGAAAAACCAGTACATTTATCCTAGTCCACAAGTGCACCTGGCCATGACAGAAACGTGCACGGGAGTATTCATGTTCAAAGAAGGAGAAAGGTCAAAATTATGTCAGGAGTTCAAGACCTTTTACAGATTTAAGACTGGGATTTAAGGAAGCTTAGCAGAAGGAGTCCTTGCCCGTGACAGAGGGTGTTGGAACTAGATGGTCCCTTCCACCTCTAACCATTCCATGATTCTATGATTCTGTGCCCCTTTGCCCTTTCTGATTTCAGCTGGCCACAAGGGTACTCCACTCTCCTGGGAGATCTTCACACCTCCTTTATAAATAAATCTATTGTTCAGTGGTCTTCTGCACAACATGGCTTTTTACGAATCTTAATGAAGAATATGCAATTAAAAGAAAATGTGTATGGCAAAAAAAACCCCCAATTGATCTTTAGAAATGGATGTTGTTAATAAGAAAGTAGTTAACTGATTGCATGACTGCAGAGAAATGAACAGATAGGAGCAATATGGCTAAATGAGGAGGAGCAGAATGATTTCAGAGGGGCCCAAAGCAGTTCTGATGCCACTTCATTAACATAAGGAAATAAGGAAGGGCTAGGATTGTTTTGGTTTTTTTCTCCTACTGAGAAATAGGAAGGCTTTTTGCCAACTCACAGTTTTTAATTTGCTGATTGTGTCTAATCAAGTTTCACTGAACTCCTCATGAATTTCAGTACTTTCCCACTGAAGGTAATGCTTATCTCAGCTTTATATTACCTTACAATTCCTTTTTTCTTCTTTCCAGGTCAAAACATGGAAAAGGTGTGGTAGACTTCCTAAAATAGATGTGGGTTTAAGTTGATTGTAGCTCTTAACACTATTCTGTGATTTTTTAATTCTGATATAGGAACACAGAACCAGAAATCACCCGCAGTCTGCCTGCTCTTCTGTTCTCCTCAGCCACCCCTCCGGTCACCAGCATTTCCAAACGAGCACATCACCCTCTAATTCCCCTCGGAAGCTCCATAAATATTACCTTGCCAGTCTAACAGCACCTCTGTGAGACAGCTAAGTTCAGTTCCCTCTGATTTGGAGATGATGGACTGAGGGTCAGACCGTCCTTATGACTTCCTCAGTCTGACCAGACAGTGAGTCCTCCTCCATAGGGTTGAGAGGGCTGTGTAATGACAGCCTGGCTAGTTATGAGAGTCACTTCTTAGTGGATTTGGACATCTGCTGTTGCGTAAGTGGCATAGATAGCTGGGTTGAGATGCTTAAAATATTTGGCCTGGGAAAGCATGCAGAAACGACCACTTCAAGTAAAAAAAATAATTGACTGTCTGTACAGATAAGTCTTTGGGAAAAAAACACCAACACAAAATGAAGGCATTTTCCAGTGACTTCATTAAGGCTTGTGCAGCTAATGCACTTCCTTACAAGGGCAGCAAACCTGGTTGCTATAGTATCAGCTACAGTCGACCTTCATCGGCACCTTTTTGCCGAGGTGCATTAAAGTCAGGGCCCCCCCGTTAAATGTAGGCATGTACTTCGATAAATTTGTAATCAGTGTGATCAACATCTTACTGACACCTGACTAACTCTAGTCCTCTAAACCCTGGTGGACTCAGGATTAAGCCCCCCCTCAGGATCTGTCCTCTGCAGGATAGGACAGAATTTCTCCCAATAAAAGACAATTACTTGCACGTACCTAAATCCCATTGCTTTCATGTAAGGCACTTGCTTAAAGCTGTTCTCAAAATAAAGTTGAAGTGTAGCTGTGTTACAGCTGTGAAACACCCGCTCACTTTATTTGGGAGTTATTCTGTTATGGTGTTTAACAAGGATATGTGGGATGCTAAATGAGAAATACAACTCTGCATGTCATAATACGTACATTATCAGTCATAAAAGTGGAGGAAAGAATTAGACCCAGCTACAACAGTGATCCATGGAAAAATTTTCGAGGCAAGAAATCAGTCTTCCACAGACTGAAGTCACACAGCATAGAATTTTGGTCAAAAGCTCAATTATTTTCATGTTCTTAGGGGTGGTTAGATGAATTGTGGGCAGCACAGGGACTGCTTGCAGCACCTGAATATGGATTCTGGTTAGGTTTTGAATATGAGTGAGATTCAGTGGCGCTTGAAGGCAGAGCTTTGAGCCAAGGCTTGTTACCTGAAAATACACCCACAAAGCACTCAAACAGCTTAAAGTTTTCTCTCGCCAGAACATTTGAAAGGCTCTTGTTGGTATTTCTGATTTGACTTGGTGGGTATATTGTACAGTGAAGGCAGCAACGTTTGTTTCAGCTTGTTTGATGATTTTACACTGAAAAAAAGCAACCCCAGTCCAGCCCCTGCTCTGGCTGGAGTTACCCCTCAGTCAATTACTCAGCACAGGGCTTTTTTTTTTTCTTTCTTTCATCCTAGGGGTGAGGCAATTCTGAATTGCACCCTGGTTATTAGACATGCAGGCTTACCTTCAAGGTTGGAAGCTATGTGTGCAAGATCTTCCCCTGGGATCATTTGCCCCTTGCCAGAGACCTGGCAAGCGGGGCTGGGTGGATGGAGAAGCACAGAGGGGATACAAAAAGCTGCACCCTGGGCATAAAAAGAGGAGGTGGGTCCCAAACTGCGTGGTAACCCTGCCCGTGGCCGGAACTGCTCATTCAAATAAGGATTACTCATTCTCATAGAGAGGGCGAGTAAGATTTATCCTTGAACATGCTCCAATAAACAGGTAGCTTGCAATTTTCCTGTGAAACTGGGTGTGAAGAATGTGATTCTGTTACAGTAGCATGGGAGAGAAATTACTGCCTCCAGTACATTTCATTTCCCTTTGGTATAAAGTTATTGTTTTCTTCTTGCTCATATTTCAAAGGGAGCTTGCTCAGGAAAAAAATAATAGAAGCAGGACTTCATGAGGGGCTGCCTGCCCCCCTTCTACTTTGTGCTATTTTCCTGGTTTGAGGTCAAACAGAACCAGTTTTCTGTTTTAAAATGTTACTTTTTTTAGCTGGGCCTCTTCTAACTAACTAAACTCTTAAATTAACAGCATGTTGTTCAGAAACTGCTCACTCTCACAGTGATAAGACCCGATTATCCCAAGGGATGGTGCAGAGAGGCCCTTGCTTATACTTATTGCTAGAACAACCAAGGGCAGGGAAATTCATTAATTGCCCCATTGGAGGGTAGCCTAGAGGGATCCCACCTGTGGGGAGGACAGGTAACCCACAACCAGCCAACAAGGTATTCCATCCCATCCACATCATGCTCTGTAGAAAAGCTGGGGGATCAAAGGGTCAACTCTCTTTTTTCGATGGCCGATGTCTGAGGAGGACCCTGTCTGTTCATCTGTCTCTGACCCTGCTCCGAGCATTCCTGACTCCAGACATGGAATCCAGCTCCTGTCGGTCACCAAGTCCAGCCTGGGACTTTTCCCGAAGCTGCTGGTGATGTGATCATCATCCTGGGAGCTTCACACGGTTTTGTATATATTGTATCTATTTCATTATGTTCTTCTTACTTTTAGTATTAAACTTTCTTTGAAGTAATTTAGTTCATTCTAAACTTGTACATCTCTTTATCTCTTCCTCTTTTTTCTTTTTGGGGGGAGGAAGGGCCATCTACCGGTCTGGTTTTGGTAAATGTGGCTGAAACCGTATCAGCTATGCAAAATGCAGGGGAAGAAAACCCAGCAGTAAGCCGGAGTGGCTATTGGCTCGTTTGTATCCGTCTGCTCCCAGGTGGTGGTCAGGGGTGGTTCAGCATGAAATGTAGTGCCTTCCCACGGGAGACACGGTGGCCCGAAAGGAATAACCTGCTTGCGTAGGAAGGGAGCGCTCACCATATATCAGGCAGACAAGCAAAGGAGACGGCAGAGGCAGTCTCGAGGCTCAGGCATTGCTGAGCCTCTGGGAAGAAACCCAATTTTTTGTCAGGGAGAAGTCATGTTCCATCATTTTTATCTGTCACTAAGCGAAACCATAACAAACCGGCCTAACAGCAGGAACATTCCCCGGCGTTATTTATTGCATACTGTGTTTATCTGTTTGTCAGTTTATACAAACATCTCTGCTGCAGCCCTTCAAACTCTGATAACAAAAGGCATAAATAGCACATGTAGTAAACAACTTGTAGAGTGAGATGCCTCTCCCAAACAATGTGTATGCCCCCATGTATCCTTAGCATCCACAGGGACAGCATGAGTGACGTAAGGAACTGCACGGAGAGAGCAGCCTTTCCCCGTGGCTCCCACGCTGGCACGTGTGCTCTGGGTCCTGTACAGATGGGGGCATGTTGGCAATGTGCCTGCACTATTAGCTGTTCTGGTAAAAACAGTACATTTGGAAAGAGCTTGAGACATTGAGGTTTCCACCCTGAATCGTGCACGTGCTCTGAACGGTCCCACACCTTCGCAAAGGTCTATGGCTTCACCAGGGAAGTGAGTCAGGTGCCTGCTGCATAATAATCTGCCTTTAAACAGCTTTTGGTAGGTACTGAAATGGCCCAGTTCACACAGACACCGGTTGTGCCTGGCACTGACAGTCTTCCCGTCACAGATTTATGAAGTTCCCAAGCAGGAGCTTTGCATCCCAGGATTTTGTTGTTGTTGTTGCTCATACCCGATCCCATTCTGGGAAAATATTAGCTGTCTTGGTTGGACAAGTCAAAAAAAAGGACTAAGTCAGTGATTCAAGACAATTGTTGACTTTAAAGAGATTTTGTGGGGGTGTTCTAGGTGAAATTGCAGCACGTTGTCCAGGAAACTGAGGCTAAAGTTCTTATTCCACATATGAAACTGCTAAGAGTTTCCTGGAAATGTTTAATGAGGAAGAAGGGAGCATATGCTGCAGCTGTTTTAAATTATACAGAATGTATCCAAAAAGTGTAATTCTGCCCAGCAGGATACTGTGAAGTGTTAAAGTTTGGGTTTGTCTGGGTTTTTAGTTTAGTTTAGTTTGGTTTGGTTTTGTTTTGTTTTAACTGCAAAGTTTGCGGGTGGATCCAGTTGTCCCCAAAGCCTGGGAGGGTTGAACGTGATGCTCCCGTGACGTTGCATTTCCGCTTCGATCGTTCAAGCGGCTCCCGAGGTACCGATTTCTGCAGGCGACAGGGTGCTGGGCATTCAGCTTTCCAGCAATCCGTGGCACGTGGGTCCAGCAGCCTAACTGGGGTTTGCAGGAGCAAAGTGTGACATTAAAAAGCCTGCTGGGGGAATGGGAGCACAGCTGTCAGTCCTTCCATTTGGCAGGAATTAGGCGTCTGCCCATCGTTTCCCACCCACCCTCGCTGTGCCCCTCATCTAACTAGGTGGAGAACATACTGGGCTGTACTGGGTTTTGTGTTACCCTCTGGGATCCTGCTTGTTGAGAGCTGCACTGTGTTGTACAGAGGTAGTTTTAACCTTTCTGTGCTGGAATTGCCTAATGCTTAACAAGGAAAAAACCCCAAAGAGCAGCACTTTTGTCATCAGAGCTGAAAAGACTAAACACACTGAAAAGTGGGGGTGGTGGGGCGTTCTCTGGTGCTGTGGCAATGGGGATTGTGTAAGCATGAGAAATTTTCCTTCCAGCTGACGTTAGGGACTTTAGGTCTCTCGTTTTCAAAAGCAGCTGGAGAAGAGGCTGCTTTGCCCTCTGGGGAGAGGAGATGGGTTTCAGAAGAGCTGAACCCTCCCACCAGAAGACAGACAGCCTGGATGCTGAAAAGGGCACGGAACAGCAGAAACTTTCTGTAAAACCTGTTAATACTGGGAACGTACAGTCCTGGGGCGAGGTCTAGCTCTATTTTTGTGCCCACAGACCATCTGCTGCTCTTTTGGGTGCAAAGTTTGTCATACATGTCATTGTACTTCTGCCACAGAGGCGAGACATTCACACATCCCTGGGCTTGTACCAGACCAAAACTCAGGTGAAAGGCAGGGTAGCTGTCATCACTAGAAAATCGGTGTTTCTCAGAAGGTAATTGCCACACATTGCCTATGGTGATTGATCCCTCAAATACCCTGGGATCTGCAAATCAGAATGTGTTTACCTGGGCACAGATGCTGTTTTTTCCAAGAGCAAATAATGTTTCCAGTAAAGAGAACCTCTCTCCTAGGAATTGAGAGCTGGATTTCAGAAAACACTACTTCATACTAGAAAGGCTTATCAAACCCCTAGGATAAACCTAGTCTGGGTAAAAAATTACTTACAAATATCCAATTTATTGGACAAGGAGAAGGTACTGGTGATGGCGGGCAATGCAAGATCCTTCTGCCTGGAGAGGCTGAACATCTTTTTTCCTGACCGTTGTCTGTGCATTCAAGCTCAGCAGAGGGCACCGAGCTCTCTCAAATGAGCCCTTACAGGCTGAGCCTCCTACCTCCTGCCTAACAAAGCTGTACAAAAAACAGGAGGGAGAATGCATTTTCTAGGACACTGCATCTGTACCAGGAATTAATCGTAAAAATCAGTTGGTTCTTACTCCACATTTAGCAAAACATCAATTCACATCTCCCATCTCAGAGAAATGCCTTGAGAAAAGTAGGTGCAGAATGTCTCCATTTGACTCTAACAGGACACAGCACAAGCCCTTGGTATATGCTTTAAATTATATTCTTTTCCTTGCTTGATTTTGTCTGACTTTTCTTTTGTGCTGTCAAATATTCCTGCTGTTCCGCACAGGTAGAGTCAGCTGAAGGCAAATGTCACCGCTGCTGGAGAGATCATGCACAAACCCGTCTCCTGCTGGAATCACAAGCTCTCTGACAGCTTTTTTACATCAGGGAATTTCACATTCTTAGAACGTACATAGGGGCAGATCTTGGCATGATATTTATACCTAGCCCCTACTTAGGTGCTTAAACTAGAGTCTCAGCATCAAAATTTGCACATTTGATTCTGCAACACATCCAAAATAGAGGTTACAGCAAACATTCTGCAGAGCTAATGAGACTAAAATGCACTGGATTCTGTAGTAAGAGCAGCACAAGGACGTGTTGCATCCTTGAGTCCCCAAGAAAGAACAACAGAGCTGAGGAGAGGCCTTTGGTGCAGGTTTGTGGGAACAAACAAGGAGATGAGACACCTTTGCAGTTCTCTCCTTCCTGACAGCATGCAGCAAATGTGAAAAACTCCCTGGGTTTAGAGCTGGGACGCAAACTCAGAGTGTTTCTAGAGCTTAGCCATTTGGGACCATCCAGAACACAGATGCTCATTACCTCCTTAAATATTCTGGAGTATCTTTGTGCTGTCAGGTGGCTTTTTTGTGAGCTACACAAGATGCCACAGCTTACAGCATCCTTTTGTGTCAGTGGTACCTCCTGAGCACGCAGTGATTCCTTATACACGGTCCCTGGGAAACTGGTGAGGTCAGCAGGTTTCCTGGAAGGGAACAAAGACTGCTGGGGTGATTCAGACTGTCTGCTCTGTCGAATGCCACATTCACCGTGTGGAGGCTGAACGCCCCTCAGGTTGTTTCAGCAGAGCAATCACATCAAATGATGGCTAGTTCATTTTGGAGGGAGACTACGTCCAGTGGAAAGGTAGTTTCTTGTTTCTCACTAGCCAACAGCTGCGAGTAGAAAAAATTATTAGTTCCCAACTGTTCACAGGGACATACGTTCCTCTGCAGAAGTCAAAAGTCTTATACAGGCAGAATCATAGAATCATTTAGGTTGGTATAGACCCTTGGGATCAAGTCCAACCATCAGCCCTACTCTACAAGTTCTCCCCTACACCAGATCCCTCAACACCACATCCAATCTACTCTTAAACACAGTCAGGGGTGGTGACTCCACCACTTCTCTGGGCAGCCCATTCCAGGTACTATAAACTAATGTTGGACCTGCCAAGGGTATACTTCTGGCAAGTGGGGTAGCGCTTCTGTAATAGAAGTCCCTGATGAATAGCTGAAGATATAACTATACAGCAAGGAAATCATCATCATCGTTCCCATGAGATCTATGATATTCACCCATTATAGATTGGGAATGGCATCTCTCGTTAAGATTATCTGATGCTTCCCTCTCTAAAACGTTTTTTGATTGTTTGTAAGTGAATCAGACTCTTCACACTGAAATTTTTCATGCCAACTGTCTGCTTCAATCTGAATTCTTTGAGTACATTCTAGCCAAATTGATTTAACTAATTCAATAAACTTATCATCTTGTAACCTGTAAAAATATATGGTGAGCTTATTTCCCCCCCAAAAAGCTCTGCTGTTCACATGCTTCGGAGTAAGACCCAGAAATAGTGCAGGGGCAGTATGTCTGTCCAGGTTTTTCCCAGATTTCCAGCAGGCTGAAAGCTTTGTGGCTTCTGTTGCTGATGCCACTTAGTGAAATTAATGCCCTTGCTGGTTTTGCTGCTGATACCAGAAAGCCATTAGAAAGCTGCCAGTTACTTTGTAGAGCCACTTCATTTCCAAAACAGTGACCGAGCAGAGCCTGGGTGCTCACATTTTCCATGGTTCTTTGGCTGATGCGGTTCCTTCAAATTGGAATTTTGTCCTCAGCAGCAGGACATCAGGCTTGAGGATCTAGCTGCACAGTCAGCTCAGTAATCCAACTGAAAATTAACCCTTCAAAACCAGAAAAAAAAAGAAATTAAAAAATCAGGTTTTGGATGTCCTGCTTTGCCGAGCCAATGATCTTCTAGGGCAGCAAGGTCTCGAGGTGACATGAGAAAGGGAGCAAGGGAGGAGATGGGGCAGTGCTGCCGTAAGTCAAGGTAAGATGTTTCTAAAAGCATCTAACCATTTTGATAAGTTAAGCCATATCCCAACGCAAATACCAGAGGAAGCCCAGGAGGAGATCAAAAACAGTGCCTGGTGAGGAAGGCAGACAGCTTTGCCCATCCTGGTGGGGAGAACAGGAGGAGGATCAACACCCACTTACGTGAACACCATCCCTGCTGCCCTCTGCATTCAACATCTGCTCCAGGAAGGAGGTCTCAGAGTCTCCAGGGACCACCACTGCTCATGAGCAGCTATCGAAAGCTGCAGGCTCTATGTTGAGAAGTAGAGTAATCTTAATTTATTTTTGCTGCACACTCTTAGACCCCCCAAATCCCACACTTTCTACTTGCACATCGCTGAGGATCAAACCAGCTCACCAGGCTGCTGCAGCCACGCACACACGTACCGTCTGTAGAGACCAGCTATGCCATTTATCATCAAACCTTTCCACGGATTCTGTGTCATTCTTCTTCCAACCAACATTTTAATCGGTCAAGTTTTCAAAAAAAATGTCTATTAGAAGGGTAGAAAGAAGACAGAGAGAGCAATGAACAGCAAGATCTCCCCAGAGCTTCCAGACTTCTCAGTTTGTTCCCCAGTTTTGTTTACTTTGCCATTGTAATGAGAAGAAGCAAAATTTGTTTGTCATCATTCTTCCTTCCCTGAGACAGTGTTATCCATACTTACTGCAGCCGAGCAAATAATTGAAAATGAGTAATTTATACAATTAGTGCAGTCTTTTCTCCCGTTTATGTAACTTCCAGAGGATCACACATTTCTTTTGAATTTATTCCTCAGTTAAGTTTATTTGATACATCTTAATGATCCTACTGCTCCTTAGATTAAATGTTAATTTTAAGTAATTACGCACATTCATTAATATGCACATTGTTTTCTAGTGGCTGCTCAAATAAATCAAGTTAAGTCATTTTTATTTTCTGGCTGAATAAATCTGCTGTCACTTCCAGCACAAACCTTCATCACACAAATGCAGGGCTTATTTTTTTGAATAGTTAGGCATACAAACTTTGAAAATTCTCTGCCAAGTTTATCTGAACTTGGAAAGTGATGATTGGAAACTCCGTATCTGCAAGCAAATGAACACAAAAGGCACTACAGCACATCTAGAGTGAATTTAAAATTCAAACGGATATTGACTTGTGGTTTGTTTATTTGTATGTCTTTTTCTAGTCTTTCAAATGCAGCTGATGCACGGAGGCCTCTGCAGCAGGCTGCTATATAAAAGACACTATTACCTCCAAATTCTAGCACCTTCCTTTCTCTAGAGCATTCCCAGCAGATAAACACCATCCTTTTGTACTGCTGATAGGCCTTTAAGAGCATCTTTCGCCAGTTTCCAGCAGCAAGAAATAGTACGTAATGAGAAATAAAAATTGCTTTCCTGATGTTGTGTGGCCAGACCACAACAACCTACTTCAACGCAAGCTTTTCTTTTGACTTCCACAGCAGATGGATCTAGTCTTGGCTCTCTTTCAGCAGATGGTTACTTTGCTCAGAAAATCAGCGTTTCTTTAGCCCCCGCCTGCAGCCCTTATCAGAGGGAGAAGGGTATCCACCTTCCCGAGGTCTCTGCTGTCTTTAAGACAGTATCAGTCTTCAATAAAATCCCTTCTCATTGGCACAAAGCTTCTGGGAATATCATAGCAGCAACAGTGAGTTGAAACCCAAGGGTGAGGGTTTCCGTTATTTCCATTAACCCTTGTTCTCTGTGAGAATTTCAAGTGTGATTTTAAATTAAAAAAAAAAAAAAGGTCTAACCCCCACTATAATACAATAATAATACAGCCAATATAATATTATGTAATGTGATATAATTAAATCAGAAAACTATACCACCAAAAAACTACTTTAGTATGAAATCTACAGGTGCTGAGGAATGGGGAAACCCCTCCCTCTGCATGCCACAAAACCCCTTTGTTCAAGGAGTCTCTCCTCAAAAGCCCACCCACGGCAGTGCCACATGCCACCCTGTTGTGAACACTGGGTATTACTGGTGCGGGGGGAGGCTTTGCTGCTCCGAAAGAGCAAAGACAGCTACAAAATTATTTCAGCTTTGTTGATTTGCAGGTGTAGGCTTCAGGACAGCTGGAATAGGTTCTAGCAGGAGGAGCTACGTAAGCACCGGGAGGTGCTACACTGGCAGACAGATGTGATGATTTTAGCACAAAGTGATGGTTTTAGCCCCAGTTCATGGGTTGCCATGGTTAGTGCAATCTGCTGCCCAAAACGACCAGCTTAGTGGCATGCAGGCACTTTGTGTTCCAGCCAGGATTTTAAGCAATGGCTGTGGGGTGCTGAGCTCTCGCCCTGACTTCAGCTTCTCCTGCCCAACCAGTACAGAGCTCTGGCTTTGTCCCTACCTTTTGTTCTACGCAGATTTTTGGTTTGCCACAGACATTACTCACCTGCCCAGCCTTTGTTTTTCCTTCTATTTCTAACTCACTCAAATATCCGCTTGATAAAGCATTTCCCCTCTGATTCTGCCTCCCCCAACTGTTACTCACTACGTGCTGCCTTTCTGAGGGTGCCCAGTTTAACTGAGGTGCCTGCTGGGATTAAGCATGGGAGACAAGCAGGACAGCCTTGCGAGGCTCTTCAGCATCTTCTTTGCAAGTCTGACTGCCCTGCTTCTATTTGTCCATTATGGGTTGGGTTTTTTTGCATTTTGGCTCCTTACTGTTTTTGCATTTGTTCTCGTGAGTGCCAAAGCTCTGTCGAGAAAGGCTTAATGCTTGTTTAAGTAGGTAAACTAAAGGAGGTTTCTGTGATAATATTAGGTATCGATTGTTTTAACGGCCCAGTTGGCAGCTGAGACAGACTAGGAGCAACTTCCATGGTAACCCAGGTAGGCTGAGGCCAAGGCAGAGTCCCCAACCGGCTGAGGACAAAGCTCAGTCCTTGCCTTACTCACAGCAAGCCATGCCCTCTCCTTGACTAAACAAGAGGATTTTCTTGCCATGCATGGGACAGCAGCCTCAGCAACAGGTTTGTGATGAAGCTCGAGGATAAAGTGGGTTGGTACCAATTATTCTCTAAATATCAAGATTAGTCAGATGAAGAAAAATAAATTCTAAAGAGTTTAAAAGTCAGGATTAATACAGAATCACAGGATCTGCATGGTTGGAAGGGACCTTTGAGATCATCAAGTCCAACCATAACAAAAAAACCAAACAAAACAAAACAAAACAAAACAAAAAAACCCCACCACACACAACACCACACCCCCCAAAAAACCCCACCATA
Source organism: Jacana jacana (assembly GCA_013400555.1). Lineage (NCBI taxonomy): Eukaryota > Metazoa > Chordata > Aves > Charadriiformes > Jacanidae > Jacana > Jacana jacana. The sequence continues at coordinate 122,602 of VZTM01038153.1, forward strand.
ACAACAACCACCACAGCCAACAATCTCAGGCACCACAGCATGCCCTGAAGTGCCACATCTATGTGTTTCTGAAATCCCTTCAGGGATGGTGACTCCACCAGCTCCCTGGGCAGGCTGTTCCAGTGCCTGACCACTCTGTCAGTAAAGTCATTCTTCCTAATATCTAATCTAAACCTCCCCTGCTGCAACTTCAGAGCATTTCCTCCGGTCCTGTCCTTATTCCCTTGGGAGAAGAGGCCACTTCTCTACAACCTCCTTTCAGGTAGTTGCAGAGGGCAATGAGGTCTCCCCTCAGCCTCCTCTTCTCCAAACTAAACATGTCCAGTTCCCTCAGCCTCTCCTCACAGGACTTGTTCTCTCGACCCCTCACCAGCTTGATGGCTCATTAGGGGAATAATTTAATGAGCTCTGGAAAAAGTAACTCGAAATAACATAGATACTTCTTCTCTGTGTATAAAATGACTAAACATCCTTGAGAAAAAAAGCAAGCAATTTTTTTCAAACAATTTGATGAAAATATCATAGTAACTATTCCACTTTGTATAAATGGATACCACTAATTTATCACCTCTAACTTGAGAGAAGAGACGGACCCCCACCTCTCTACATTCTCCTTTCAAGGAGTTGTATAGAATGAGAAGGTCTCCCCTCAGCCTCTTTCTCTCCAGGCTGAACACTCCCAGCCTGGATGAACCTCATCCCTTTGGCCTTGGTCCAGCCAGCCAGCCTGTCCAGATCCCTCTGCAAAGCCTTTCTACCCTCCAGCAGATCAACACTCACACCCAACTTGGTGTCATCTGCACACTTACTGAGGGTGTACTCAATCCCCTTGTGCAGATCATCAATAAAGAGAACTGAATGCCCGAGACATCCTCCAGCCTTCACATCCTCCACAAGTCCTTCTCTGCTTACAAATAGGAGGTCCAGCAGGGCTCCTTCATAGCTGGCTCCCTCACCAGCTGTGTCAGGAATTTATCCCCAACACACCCCAGGAAGCTCCTGGACTGCTCCCTCTCAGCTGTATTGTGTTCCCAGCTGATACCTGGTAGGTTGAAGTCTCCCACAAGGACAAGTGGGAGACTAGAGCCTTTNTCTACCCTCCAGCAGATCAACACTCACACCCAACTTGGTGTCATCTGCACACTTACTGAGGGTGTACTCAATCCCCTTGTGCAGATCATCAATAAAGAGAACCGAATGCCCGAGACATCCTCCACAAGTCCTTCTCTGCTTACAAATAGGAGGTCCAGCAGGGCTCCTTCATAGCTGGCTCCCTCACCAGCTGTGTCAGGAATTTATCCCCAACACACCCCAGGAAGCTCCTGGACTGCTCCCTCTCAGCTGTATTGTGTTCCCAGCTGATACCTGGTAGGTTGAAGGCTCCCACAAGGACAAGTGGGAGACTAGAGCCTTTTTTTTTTTTTTTGAAGAGGGTGCTTGTGCTGAGGGAAAAATTACAGGGTTAGCAGGTCTCTAGATAATGATCCCAAAGGGAGCTTTTAGCAGAATAGTTTTCCCGTTATTGTAACGCACCTATTCCATGGTTATAATTGTTCCGGAGAGATCCTGGTGCTTTCCACTCTGCATCGCTCAGATTGCTTTGATAAACAAAGCATTTGCTCATGTTGATTGTAAAGTGACAAGGAAACTCACACCCTAATCCAGTTTAAAATATAGCCAGGAGGTGGATGTTGATTACAGAGTGAATATAGCCACCACCACATCAGTGCAAGCCCAGTGGCCGGATTAGAGAATGAGCAGCTCAGTACCCACAGTGCTGGGGGGAAAGAAGAGCAGTACCCCCTCCCAGCACTCCCAGGAGTCTCAGGGCTATTGATTTTCCCTAATCTCCCTTCCTTACTTATTAGAAATGTGCTCCTCGGTGTGTTGATGAATTCTGCTTATTTCAACCACCTAGAGGTGGGACGGGAAAATTGCATTTGGGTTACGTGAGCACTGAGCAGGAGCCACACTTGGTGAAAAAAAAGGGTTGTGATTTTACCTGTTACCCTCACTGTGAAAAACTCAGTGAACTGAAGGATGGAAGGAAAGAGAAACAGGGAATTGAGGGGGAAAGGGTGGAAAGGAGACAAGTGAAAGGTAAGGGAAGGCATTATTGGGGAGCAGCATGAACAACAATGGGAAGTGATAATCCAAACCCCCACAGAGAACCAGGATTCCTGTTCACAGATCAAACCTCTTAGAAACACACAGCCTTTACTCTTTGTTCAGTTGCTTTCGTTAAGACAAAGAAGCAGGTGGTCTCAGTTCATTTCAGGTCTCATTGCAGTTTTCACATCAAAAAGCCACCTACACCAGTGGCCTTTTTGTTACCAGCATAGGCACAGATGTCAGGAGCTGCAAGATCAGAGAGCCTTCCTCTTGCTACAGGCTCTTGTCAGACCCCCATCCCTCTAAATGCCTGAGTGGAGCAATAATCCCATCTGGCAGATGGAGAATGGAAGCAAAAAGATGCTCAATTTTGACCAGGCAGCCCGAATGAGAGCAGGGATTGAATCCCCCCAGCCTAAACCCAGTCTTCCTTTCAGCCACCCCTTCTTGGCAAGTTATACACAAGCTATAGCCTCTGTACCTTCTGAAGACAAAAGGGCTGGTCCTCCTCATGGAGCAGCAAGGCACCAGGAAAAGTCTTGTTTACTACCTTTCTAAAGGAATTTTACTTGCGGGGGTGGGGAGTTGGTTTTGGGTAGCTGGATTACTGAAAATATTATGAACCTCGTATTAAGGGAACTGCCTTTGTTTTCCCTAAGAAACACATTTTAAAAACAGTGTAGATAAGGTCCCATGAGCCCTACTGGCTTGACTGCTGGCCAGATTCAACTCTGAGCTGGTATAAATGGAGAGTAACCCAGCTGCTCTCCATAATGTTGCTCCAAACTCCCTCTCAGGCAGGTGAGATCATAATCTGCATTATCCTTCCACGTGTCCTTGCAGCTTGCACGACAGAGCAGGCTGGGCATGCCATGAGATATGGAGGCAACCCCTTGATGTTTGCAGCAACCATCTTGGACAGAGCCAGAGATGCAGCCCTGTGTGGGGACTGTCCTGCTGCTAGAGCCTGGGAGCAAAATGCAAGACCTCATGAGCTATGAACCAGCATCCCTGGTCGAAGGTTGCACTAGGGGAGCCAGCAGTCTTGGTCTAAGGTGGCATTAGGGGAGCCAGCTTGCACTGATGGCTCAATTTGGGGCTGCTCAGAAGCCGTGATTGCTGCACAACAGCATTTTCCAGTTTCTAAATCCCAGCAGTTATTAAAGCTCCCCTACCTGGCGGTTGTTGCTAGGCAAGAGGCATCCTGGAAGTGCTCCATCACTGAGGTCAATTAAATGCTATCCTCAAGCAAGCTATTTGAACTGAAGCCTGTGTGAAAACAAAGAGACAAGATCCTTGTTCTCTTCATTAAAGAATGATTTGAGATGTTGATAGAGATGAGCCTTAGTCACAGATTTTAATTTCCTTGTCAAAGTAGAAAGGAGGTTTGGACCGTAATTTTTAGGACTAAGCAAGGACACTGAATTTTTAAAGAAAAAGAAAATTCATCCAACATAATGTACATCACTTGAAACAGCAACACAGAAAGGTCTGCCCAACCCCTCCTCCTTTGCATCAGTTTTTCATCTGAAATGAGGGTCAATGTTGAATGACAGGGTAGTTCATACCCATGTAAATGGCAGTGTCACTAGTTGTACCAAGGGAATGAGGCCCATTTCTGTTCAGCCTTGAGATTTACTGCAAGAGAATGAGAAGGTTAGGCAGGTTGCTGATGTTTGAAAGAGGAAGTGAAGCAGAAAAAGCAAAAAAGGGAAGGAGAGCACCATGGTTAAGCTTAACGGTAAGGATGTTTTCTCACTGATAATAGATGTGCCAGGAAGCCTGAATTCAGCTTAAAAGGGCATTTGCAAAAAAATCAGATGAAAAATGGCTTGATAACTTGAATCAAAAGTTTTTTGCATATTATTTCATCCCAGTTTTCTTTCAGCTCAACCAACCAGCTTCTGGGCAAGCAGTGTTGCAGCCTGTAAAGGAGCCTGTCTCAGAGCCAGGGCCCCTGGAGCCCTGCTGCAGCTCCCTACAGTTCCGTCAGGCAGCACAGCTAGGGAAGGAGCCTTGGGCTGCCCAAAACCATACGATAACCAGGGAACTGCTTGCCCTGGGGTTGGGGGAACATCCTGGGCTCAGCTAAAAAAGCTGGAAGTAGGATTGTAGCTGAGGTTCCCCTCATCTCAAATCCCCTGGATTTCCTTTCAGCCATGCAGGTAGAATTTTATTTTTAAAAATTAACATGTAATGCTAAATCATTTTTTTAAATTTTTGTTTGAGAAATCCCAATTCCAGAATGATAATGCAACAGGCTATTCATGCCTCATTCAATGCTAGTGGGCACATAAACTAATTTTTCTCACAGATAATTTTTTTTGTCAGAGAGAGACATTTTAGGAGCCACTCTGATTATTCCAGTTTCACATTGAACTTAATAGTTCGGGCAGAAACAGATATTTAGAAAAAGTCAGATCATTTGACTCTGAGGTTCTGGTGTTTCATTCTGCTGTAGCACTGCAAAGTTAAAGAAAGCAGAAGAAAACACTTGGTGGTGGCAATCCCTTCACTAGATTGGGCAGTGGTGTGGAATAATCCATATCTTACTGCTCAGTGAATTAGAAGCTGGAACCCATCTGCCCTTCACCCACTGAGCCTGTCACCATCAGGTTACAGAGCTGCTGGCTCAGTCCAATTTCAAGTATTCGAGTGTGCTTTTAAAGAACTGTATTTTGGAACTAGAGCATTCACCCCAAAGATGAGGAAGACCAACTTTGCTCTCCTGCATCTAGGGTGCATTCCCCAAATGCTAGGCCTCTGTGCGAAGGGGGAAGAAGTATCATGACCAAGTCAGTCTTCAGAGTACCCAGAGCAAAAAGAATGATGCTGTGCCTGGCTATAAATAATTTTGGAAATTTTTAAAGAAACAGGAATGTCACCTTTCCTCTTGCTCCCTCCAAGCTGTGTTCCACCTCCTTCTGCTCAGGCTGCAGCAGAAGCTGCAGAAGGCCTCTGTGAAATGCTCTATAAATGATTTTATTTAATGTGAAATGCAGTTTCACAACTTCTTCTTTTGGTGTGAAAACCAATGCTTGATTCTGTGTCAGTCCAAAACTGATACCTCTTCATTGTATTATAATCCTATAGTAATACAACACATTACTTGACTCCCCCCTCAAACAACTTTCCACCAGGAAAAAACAAAACCCTTATCCTTCCTCTGATTTCTGGGCAGGCATCCTGCTGGCAGTAGTAGGCAATTTGCTATTTGTCAAAGGATGGTGGCATATTGAACGCCTATCTCAGCTGGTGAACCACTTCTCTTTTGAAATCTATGTTCTGCACCCTCTGGATATAGTTGACACCCCAGCCCAGCACACTGGAACAACGAGCTGCCTGCCCTCATATCTGCCTTTCCAAAAATGCAAAATATTTTTGATTTGTGTGTTTGGTTCTGATCCAAAAAAGCTAAGACCTTTTGGTCCTTCCCTTGGTCCTCCTCCCTCTCTGAAGGACCTTTCCCAGCTTGCTGCAACTGTCTCAAGTAGAGCAGAAAGCACTCACAGATTCCTTCAGCCAGGCCCAGTGCCTGGAAAACCACAGCAGTGTAGCCAGAGGGTGGTTCTTACTGACTTCCTTTCTCAACAGTAGTTTTCAAGGCTCTTTCCTCGATGTTGTGAAAATCCCTACGATTGACATGCCATAGGAGACCTTCAGACTGCTGGCAAAGCCTTACAAAGAAGCCAGTATAATATGAGAGCCAGAGTCAAGGCATGGTTTGCTCCTATTTCTAGGGTTGCAATCCCGCCCTAGCAGGAGAAGTGACAAGCGTTGCCCATGAGAGGAGACTGTAGTGCACGAAAAATCCTTGGGTAAGAGAACAAACGTTAATTATGTAAGTTGAACCCTACACATACACACACACATACACCCTGCTGCACAGAGGAAATCACAGGCAACTGCTGAGATTTCCTGCTACTGCATCTCACTCCCTTTTACTGGTACAGCTTCCCATAAGAAGAGCTGAGCTACTCAGGTAGGTTCGAGATTTTCTAGGGTTTTCATCTTTTCTGCTGTGCCAGAGGGGCCAGTGGCAAAGAAGGCTGTCAGTGGTTTTATCCAGCTTTAACATGAAGTGGAACAATAGCGCTCTGGCAAGGATGCTAAATGGGGGAGTCAAGTTGTCACAGCGTATAATTTCTCACTCAGCTTCCTTGTGCTTCCCTTTTTTTCCTCTCTGGACAAGCTACTTAACTGCAGTCATCTTTAGTTGCCGTATTCCTGTGTTGAAGACAGAAATATCTGTGCCACGTTTCCATGCCTACTCATATTTACAGAATTTGTTCTGAAATCCTGAGCTGAAAAATCAAAGGAACAGGTTGCCAATAGCGCAACAGCAAAGCAGTCCACCCCCTGCATCCCTTGTTTTGCCCAGAGTCTTAACTCCCAGGAGAACAGTTGTTCAGAAAGGGAGGTCAATAAAACCCTAAAGACAAGCTAACTGAAAAGTTCGTATTTCTTATAGTCTTTAATGATGTTCAATGACATGAAACTGTTGCCATGGAAACTAGTTTAACAAAGGTGTTAGATGTGCTATTTCCACAGTTCAGACAAGGCTTCTGCCTCTCCCAGTGAAGTTTGTTAGAGGGGATGACTTTTCAATGCCTTCATGGGTCAAAAGCAGCCATCTGAAAAACTGCAGGCCAATAATTAGATGTTTGCCTGACTTCACTCAGAGAGGATATCTGTTGTTCCCAGCTCCTCCCATTTAAGTATTCAGTATAAATTTAAGATACTATTAGTTGAGCATTTCTCATCAAGAAATGCTGGAATTGAACCTAGCATGAAACTGGACTTACCAAATAAATTCTATTCTATTGCTTTACTGCAGGCTGCTTTAGAACAGAAAAGATACGATTTGGACATTCAAGATGGAGTTCATCACTTTCATTGGATGCTCACAAAACAGAACACTCAGCATCCTTAGGGGTTTGATGATGAAACTACTCCTATTGTCAAAAGATGTATTTCTGTGGAGTGTGCTTCTGCATTCCATCCCGAGTTTATACCAGGTGATTTACTCTTCACAGAATATAATTTTGGTTATAGTCTATTCCTCTTCTAATCTTCATAGAATTATATTAAATAGCATGAAGAGAGAGAGAGGAGGCCTTTGGCAGTCAAGATTGAGATATTTGCTTGGGTACTCCAACACCAGCAGTGGCTACAGGGTAAGGACAGTGGCAAGACCATCTGCTGTACCAAGGTGAGCACAGCCCTGCAGAAAGCCTACTGAGGTAGAGGTCTGACGACCGCTGAATTGTGTAGGTATGCCCCACCCAAGGATGGACAGCCTTTGGGGGGGCCAGCTGCCTGAAGAGAGCCCTGATGGCTCAACTTTGACAGTCTAGAAAATAAACCCTGCAAGGAGAAACTGAGGGATGCGTGATTCTTTAGCTAAAGAAGAGAGCATGGAGGAGGGATGTAGGAAGGGTCTTCAAATACTTCAAGAGTAGCTACAAGCAGGATGGGATTATTTGGTTGAGGGGGGGCGGGGTGTCAGAAGAACGAGGAATAACTTGCTTAAATTACACCTGGCAAAATTTAGATTTGGCTTTAGGGGTGGGATCCATCTAAGCATATGTAGACATCTACCATGTAAATATCCCACCTAGGCTTCACCCATGCAAGTGGAAAGAAATAGTCACAGAGTCTCATTCATCCTAAAATAGACATCTGAAATAGTGCTTTCACAACACCTCGTGCTTTTCATCCAAAGTAATGCCAACCTGCTTCTTGCACCCAGCACCTCCAAACCCGTTCCTGCTCTTGCAGCCCTAAACCTTCAAGTTTGTGACTCTGCCATAGATGCAGGACTAGGAGCCAGGGGCTGTTGACCTGCTTAATCCTAGTTTGCCAGGATAAAGAGCAGACCCAGGAGCTGCCTGAACTGCTACGTCCAGTTAGCTCTGTGACCACAAGCCATGTTTAACAGTCATAGCATATCACTAATGTTCATGTCAGAAAGACTGCACATTTATGCAGATCATCAATGTCCCCGTTTCCAGCTGTCATGTGCTCTGGGTCATGCTTCCTATGAATCCTTTCAGGAGGACAAAGGAAAGAAAGGAAGAGGGAGCATCTCCTTGGTGAAAGGCAGGTTTTTGCTTGCAGTCCAAGCTGACTGCGTGGCACAAACGTCTGTGCGAGATTGCGGGTTTGGAGATGTGAGAATTAGTGTGTGATGACCAGGTTTTATATAATCAAAGCAAAATTATAGCTTAGGCTGTCAGAGGGTAATAAATTAAATGACTGCATCACTCAAAATAATGCCTTCCCTTCACCATATTGAGTTCTGTGCCAGGGACACTCCTTTTCCTCTTTATGTAATTCTTCATTCGAATATTACCCATGCAAAAGGCCAGCAGGAAGATTTGCTTCCTCGCAGTGAGCTGACGTACACACACAGACACCAAAGCTGCTCCTTGTTTCTATTCCTTTGACAGTCCCTGTAACAAAAACACAGAGACACTTGTAAGGGCTAATGGCAAACAGGAATAAGAGTGCATATTGGTACATTATTATTGTCTTTAAAGAAAAAAAGCAAATTGCAACAGCTGTGCCATGAGGAAAGGAAAAAACCTCTCCAGACAGAGCAAATGGGAATGACTGCACTGTGCCCATCTGTGTTCTAAACCACAGAACTCAAAATGGCTAAAGGTTGGTTTTAATGAGCTCTTGATGAAGTGCAATGAAGGACAACTTTTACTGCCCAGAAAGTCCAATCCCACAGCATATTTTGCCCACAGAACGTTGAGCTGTGGATAACCTACCCTGCCTTTGAGACTCTGGCAAGCTTCTGTATATTTTATCAGATACAATAAATAAATGCCAACCAAAGGAACAAAGAAACAGGCAGGGTCAGTACACAGAAATCAGGTCAGCTCAGTGGTACTTGTAAAACACAGTAAACATATGTTACACCTCCAGCCTAGGCATTAAATCAATACACGAGAAGATGAGGTGTTATCAGGAGGCAAGCAGCTATCTTCTAGTTTAATTGTATTTCTGCACCTCTGTAAGCTATTAGAGGTGAGTAAATACACCAGCATAAAGGCTTAATGGTGACTTACTCTAGCACTTCTGTAACACTTTCCATCTTCAGAATGCCACCCGTCTGAGACATGTAGGTAAATATTAACCCCGCTCTGTAGCTGCCTTATAAATAAGCTATCTATCAGGAGGCAGGTTGTGCTGGCGGGCTGCAGAGATGAATTTATAGCTCAGCCATGGGGAGTCACTTGGTTTGTCTGCACCTCGGAGTAACTTCATACTGTCACTCGTCCTTCCTCAGCTTGTGGATGGAGACTTCCTTGTCCGCCAGCTCCTGTGGTGGGAGGATAACGGATAGCCGGCTGCAGAAGGCCCCACCAACCTCCCCTCCTCTGGGTTTCATGGCCAGCCCCGGGCTCCTTTGGTCCAGTCTGCCCCAGCTTCTTAGCAATAGCTGGGGATAGCCAGCAGCACTTTATTATTACCGTTGGAAGAGCCTTCTCTTACTTGCCAGAGAAAAAAAAAGGCCCAGACCTCATATTCCCAGCTGTAAGTCTGGAGAAATGATGCTGAAACCACTGGGGTTGCAGCATTAGGGCCAGAGAGGTGACAAGGTAGCTGATTCCTTCCTATGTATCGATCAGGCAGAGGATCTGATTCTTGCTGCGTTACAAAGGGTCAACCAGAAAGAAAGGACATTTCATTAAGGAAATAAATGTTTGGTGTTGATTGTCCTAGAGGCTAGGAGACTGCATAACAAATGATTTATGGACACTTTTAACATCTTCCCTGGTAGGCTAATAGCAATGTAACATACATCTATCGTTTCCTAGCTCACCAAAACCAGTTAAAAAGCGGGTTTTTATAGACAAATAGGTGATGCTTTCTGGGCACTGGCTTGTTGGCATAGGTGCTCCTGTTGCCTTGGAAACGGGATGTCATCGATCAAGGGTAGGTGTGCAGGGTCTGTGGGGTGGATCGCACACGGCAGAGCCGGAGCTGTGGGACGGGAAGCAGTCGGAAGAGCACAGCAGGGCACAGCTCTGCTCCCGATGGGGAAAGAGCCAGCACCAGGCTGTGGTTTGTATGGTTAAAGCACACACATACTGAGGTAATAAAACTGATTTGGGTAAGTCTGTTTAGCCTGTGTGTACTGAGATGTTAATGGCACTATATGGCACTCAGTACTAATGGGATGCCCAGTGAATGATATTTTCATTCCCCATCTGCTATTTAACTCGCCAGTGAGTCAGTTCTGCTCATCCCACAGGCCAGTATCTGAGAGCATCACTAGACAGTGTGGTTGCCTCATAAATCACACTGCTGTTAAAGCAAATCCCCAGCTCCGTAGAACAGACACAGATGTGCCTTGTGAGTACCTGTCTGTCTGTGAGTCTCTGCCTTATCTTCCCTGGAAGTACAGGTTACATTTGGTCCCATTCTTCTCCAATATACTTTACCCTAAGAGAAACCTCACATTTTGGTTGCAGTGGCTGCCTACACTTTTTGTTTTCTCCTTTAACTTTATGAATTACTTACATGCAAAATTAATTACTGTGACAGGTCACGATGAGGTCACGAAAAGCTCTCTGCACTAAAGGAACAAGCCCTCCCATCTTCCAAGTTTCCCATCTGAAAAACTTACTTCAGTCCCAAGAGTTAGGTCCAGGGCATGGTACAGCCAGGAAGCCAGTGGTGAAGGATGTAGTCAGAGATCAAGCAAGATCAGGGGAGGCAGTCAGGAACAGAGAAGGAGGTTGAAGCTGAGGAGTTCAGAGGCAGAAGCAGCATGCAGAGCAGGAGACTGAACTAACAACCAGGAGCAAAATCTGGAGCATATCGGTAGCCAAGAGTCAGGCCAAGCAAAGTCAGGGCATCCCAGCAGCCCCTCAAGGACAGACTGTAGCTCGACTGCCTGGGACTCACAAGTGGGGCCCAAAAAGCCTCTGACATTTTGGCTTTGGGGCAAGAGGAGCGGTGAACCAGCTGGAGACCTCTAGCAAAGCTATACAGCAATGGCACCCCACCTCTTACGTTGCACTGTGGTCAGCTGGAAACTCAGTGAGGATCCCATGAGGAAGCGTGGTGATGCCAGGAGCTGGGTATTCTGCCTTAGGTGTTGACTTGTGCCTGCAGCCCTTCAGGGTGGGCTTGTTGAAGTTTCTACAAAGAAGCACTCACACGAGCCTTCACAAAGCCTGGGACGAAGCTGTTCACTGCCCACACCCTCGCACCGTCGTGGTCAATTTGGTGTGAATCACAGTACTGTTCAGAGACCGTGTGGTTTGTCACAGAGGCCAGCTTTCATCAATGCTGCCTCCAATTATTATTCAAACACATGCTTTTACTATCCACCTCATACATTTTTACATTATTTTTTTGCTTTTCTTAGTATGCAGAAGGTAATAGGGAAACAACTTTGACCTTTAAGACACAGCATAGCTTGTTCTTAAATGCCATTTCCCGTATAATGTACACAAGACTGTAACCTTATCAGATACAATTTCTGGTTATTAATGACGTGAAGCATTAATATCCACACTATTAGCACACTATCTGAGCCTAAATATCTGAGATTATTAGCAAATGCCCTGCTGAATTTAACTACCAGTCATGTAGCTAATGACTCAGACCTTTTGGGCACAAGCAAAGTTCACATAACACTGCTACCGCCACAACCAACTTGCAGTATTGGCCAGGAATGGGTTCCTCTGTGAGAACAACACTGCCAAGTGGTTTATCTTGCCTTCAGCTTCCAACAGGAGCTCGGAGAACAGAAAAGTCAGGATATGTAATGAAATACACAATATACACTTATTCAAAACCATTGTGTCCGGAGCACTCTGATACGCAGGTCAATGGAAAGAGGCAAGCATCCAAGTCGTGGTGGGGTCTAGAAGCCAAAGTGCCAATGGAGAAAAATAACTTAAGGAAGTGTGAAATCTTGAAAATGCAAGAAGCCTGGAGTACTGGAACAGGCAGTGTCAACACAGATACCCTTCAGCCATGACATCTGGATTCCACTTGCACAGCACCTGAAAGTGCAAACAAATGCAGAAAATCTTACTTGATCAAAACACTATTCAAAAATTCTGGTAACTAACAAAATGAAGACTTTATTTTAGTAACTAATATTTGTTAAACACCCAAGGTACTCCCTGGGTAGCTCCCTTCAGTGGTGGAGAAGAGCAAGAGTCGAGAAAGCATGACTGAGTGCACTGAAGTCAGAGTCAGCCAGAGCAGCTCCAAACGACCCTTCAGACCAGCTCACATACCTGGTGATTTGCTTTTTCTGAAGCTCCATGCTAGCACAACTCTCACCAAGCAGCCACAAAGAGGAAAGCAGCTTCTCAGATTTGCTCCAGCTACTTGCTCCACAGACATGTGCCCACGGCAATGGACCTCTGCAGAGGTTAGTGACTGCTGCCCTCGGCCCTTGGCCTGCCATCTCTCAGGGGTTTCACCTTCCTGCCCACCAAGGAGAAGGCTCAGTTTTTCCAGTTGTAGTGGGGTTAACTGGGAGGTGCTGCAGTGCTGTGGGGTGAGCGTAGATGTGGTACTTATGCCAAGCTGCGTTGATGTGCATTACCATGCATTTTCAGGTGGTCTGTTCTTTCTAGGTGTTCTCTGCATCAATCAACCCCCTACATTCCAGTTCTCTGAACTAACTCAAAACCCTACAGTAATACAGAAACTTACACCCTGCAATACATTTATTTATTAAATTAATCAATTTCTAACAACTGCCAAAGCTCAAACTAAAAACAGAGGAGCTGATACATCCTCCTTTCCTTCTGCTTTACCCAGACTGACTGCTCAGTGCTTTGAACTGATGAATAAAGATCCATTTCCCAAGACCACTGCCGCCAGCATTGATTTCACTCTTCCCCGGAGTCACGCTCTGTGCTTTGCAGCGGCAACGACAGACAGCACGGCAGCTCTAGGAAATAAAGGCAAGAAACTGGAGATGGTCAATGGGAAAGGACATTTGTGGACCTTTTAAATTAAACCCTAATATTCAAGGCAGGTTTATAGGCAGATGAAGTGTGCTGGTATCATTGAGGAACTCAGAGCAGTAGCTTGAAAATTCTTTATGTGCATTGTCACAAGTAATTGGGTTCACCATGGATGTGGGGTTGGAAGATATTTGGAAGTAGCTAAGCATAACTAGTTGCCAAGTAATAGCAGACAGCACATGCTTAGGAACTTGCTGAGAATGCTTTCTGTTGCTACAGTCAACCTGGTATTTCAAATATATTACAGAAATATATTAACTCTTTGACGTTTTCCAGCTTACAAACTCTCTGGATATCTTTGTTGGAAGGATTTCAGTGGCATTTTAAAAAGTTATTTAATCAGAAATGTCATTAACATTATTCATCATTAGAGGTTTCTCATTATCTTTTCATATGTAACAGAAGAAAGACAGGAGCTGGATAGCCATGAAGATACTAAAGATAGTGCAGGTATCCACTGAATCACACATAATTTGATGAAACTAATTGAGACCTTTTCAAAACGTGATCCTATTCCTGGCACTATGGTAAAAGACCCTCCAAGCACATGGTGATCAGGAGTTACAGGCACAAAGAGCAGTTTTGGGGGTAGTTTTTCAAAGAACTGGTTCATTCAGAGCCTGCTTCGGGGGAGCTGTTTTTCTCTTACACGGGTAAAAGCGCTGATTTCGCTGTGCCCTGCACATGTAGGAAAACAGATCAGCCAATGTTCTCTTTCTGTACATTGTGTGTGGGAGGAGAGTAAATCTCCCTGACCCATTCCACCCACGACACTTCAGTTAGCACTGGGCAGCACCATTAGCAATCTCGCCAGCTGAATTCAGGGAACTCAAAATTGCCACAGGCGTGAAACATTCCAGATGTTTGGAGGAGAATAAGAGCTGCTGCTCTCTTCTGCTCCGAATGGCTTTCAGGCTAAAACCTCATTGACTTGCTAAATGGTGAATGTGGTTTCCCTTAGCTGCCCCACAGGGACCGATGAAGAAATGATAGCTGCAGAGTGCTCCACTGGCACAGACTGCTGTTAGCTGAGGGCAAGGGGAACAGAGGTCTGCTGGCAGTGGTCATCTCCAAAAACTGTCACCAGTACAGCTGTATTAATTTTTGTGACAAACTGCCGCTTGCATAGGCTTCCTGTAAATTTATTCCCACCATTAATTGTACTTCCAGGACAGAGGGAAAGGTGATGCATGGCTGGGGTAGAGCACAGAGGTGTAAGGCTTCCGCCTTCATGGTCCTAGCCCCAAAATGATCCTACAACTACACAGTGGGTGTTGGGGCACCACGGGGGTGCCCCATCTTGGGGAAGGGATGGGACATTGCAGGGCTGCATTGGGCACATGGTGAGGTAAACACCGTGCCTCAAAAGCGGATTTCTCTGGGTTAAGAAAATGATGTGACCCTGCATTGTTAAGTGCTTTACATGTCCTGGAGGAAATGGAAACATCTCAAGAATTCATAGTGAGTATTGCCTGAAGAAAGTAGTTTCCAGTTTCCATTTAGGAGCAACTACATTGCTGGCATAATTAGGCACAGCTCACATTCCCCAGAGAAAATGTGATGAAACACTCAGTGCAAGAAAAGAAATGAAATAGCCCCATGATTAAATCTCTACCAGCTACCTCTACACTATTTTTTTTTCATATATTCACCTCCTAGAAAGTATTTCTTACACCTTGGGGGATTCTTTCATATACTTCTGGATTAATGAGAATCTCTTGCAGTAACATTCATCACTTAGTAATGATTTGTTTTTAATATATCAGCTCACAGCAGCACCTTTCAATAGGAAAAGCATTTCCAGAGTACAGCCATCCCCTGGCTAAATTGTGGGTAAAATTGTGCAGAATACCTTAATTTAACAACTTAAGGCTTAAACCATGCCCTTAAGTGCAAAACAAAAGAACGGAGAAAGAATAAAATCATGTTAACGTTTTGTGTTTTCATTGTGCTTCACATGCTCAAAAGGCCACACGGGATTTAGCCCACTAATCCTTTCACTCCCAGTACGAGAAGTGCAAGTATTGCTGTTTCCTCCACAGCTGGAGAGACACAGACAGACTTGTTTCTCAGAAGGCTTGAGCACGCACAGACTCTAGCGTGAGCTGTCCATATTGAGCATCGTCCAGAAGCAGGGCTGCAGCCAGTTGTCCTGGCCGCTCAGTCAGGGACTGGTGATGCCAGACTGCTACTAGAAAGATCTGTCAGGACCCTCTGCTTGTACCATGTCTCCATCCTGGCAAAGGACTTCAATTTCTGCAGAATCCAAGGTTGACTTAAAAGGTTTCGGTTTTCACGCTGTAGTGACACAGCTGAGCTGAGTGTAACTTTAAACACCAATCCATCCCTAAGTGAGATCAGTGCTTTTCTGGCTGTGCAGAGCTTTCCCAAGATGTGAGACACCTTCCTTCACTTAGAGAAGGCAGAGTGAGATGCACCCTCACATTGCAGTGGAAGATGTTTGGGAAGGGTGGCATGAAGGAGCCCCCACAATTCATGAGATAGGGTTTTGGGAAGGTGCATGACTATTCAGAAAAAGGACTTTGAGGAATTAAGGTGGAAGGAAGCTCTTCATATGGGTCCCCTTCTCATTTCCTAGAAGAAGACACAGTAACTTAGGGTTCCTGCTCAGTGGCTGGGCCAGAGATGTGTACAAAGTCCTCTGACCACAGAACTGGTGGGAAAGACAACATGCACTTGGGTTTTGCCCTCAGCACAAGGTTTCCTGTTCATCTTTGGCTCGTAGGTGCCACAGACCAAAAGCGTGAGAGGTATGGTCTGAATGGGTGAGAAGCAGAGTGGAAAAGCAAAAGAAACTGATAGCAGAGTTTCCTGGGGTACTTTTTATAGCTTCATAATACAAGACCTCTCCTATGAAGACAGGCTGAGAGAGACAGGCTTGTTCAGCTTGGAGAAGAAGGCTCAGGGAGACCTTATAGCAGCCTTCCAGTACCTGAAGGGAGCTACAGGAGAGATGGGGAGGGACTTTCAGGAACTGTGGCAATAGGATGAGGGGTAATGTTTTTAAATTGGAAGAGGGGAGATTTGGATTAGATACTAGAAATAAATTCTTTCCTGTGAGGGTGGTGAGACACTGGAACAGGCTGCCCAGAGAAGCTGTGGCTGCCCCATCCCTGGGAGTGTTGAAGGCCAGGCTGGATGGGGCTTGGAGCAACCTGGTCTGGTGGGAGGTGTCCTAGCCCATGGCAGGGGGTTGGAACTTGGTGATATTGAAGGTCCCTTCCAACTCTACCCATTCTATGATTCTATGATAAGACATGCTTGTGCAAAAGACAGGTGAGAAATCTCACGACAAAAAACGTTGAGATAAAAACATGCTGGGGAAAGAGAGAAGGAAAGATGAAGATTGTAAGTAAGAAGGAGCAAATCTTAAGAATGATTAATTTTAAATGACATAATAAAAAGTGGAGTTAAGCTCGGGAGACAATGAAGATAAGGACAAGACAGGGAGATTAAGTAGGTAGTCTTCAAAATGTATGAGTGAGAAAGTGCTGGCAACATAGATCAGAATGCTGTAAGTAGCACACCAGCACGTAGTCTTGTCCACAGCAGTGGTCCAGCCTGGGAAATGCAGTCACACCAGCACTACTTCAATTCAGGTGAAAAGCTTTAATACACTTCTGATTAACATTCTTGGGCTGGACAATGAGAAATGTGTATTTTACACAGATCAAAACAAGGTATGATGGAAGAACCATATCCATTCCATAAATACAACTTCTATCATGTTTTCCTTTCAGCCTCAGAGAATATCTGAAGCAAAATTAGAGTAGATAGTATATGCAAGAGAATACCTTGCCATCTTGTTGTTTGATTTCTAGCAATATGGAGAGTGATTTATTTTCTCTTTTTATTTATGTGGTGGTTCCACCCCTAATTTTTTCTTGTTTTTCCCATTTCTTCCCAGGCTTTTATTCTCTTTTGCCATTACTTTCACCATCTGGGGCCAAACCTGCAATCAATTATTCAAGCAAAGCACTGAAAAATGTGATTGAAGATGAAGTATGGAGTCAAGTTCCTAATCCATCTTACATCAGCTTTCTTTTTTGCTCTATGATCTTAATCACTTTTTCCCAGTTGATGCCTTGCGACTTCTTTGCAGAATGTGCCAGCACGCACTTGTTCTCTCTCATGCTTTTTCAACGTCTTTTGTTCCCTTTATTCTTACGTGCTCTTCTGTATCTCCATCCTAACCGCTTCATGTTGCTTAGCAACATCCAGAATGACACCAACAAGGTAAGGTCCCACTGCTTCTAGCAAGCCTCGCCTCACAAGGAACAGAAATACCATTTACCTTCACGCTCGCGGTGAATTCTCTTCCTCGGAAGAGCACTGATCTCCAACTCAGGCCTCATTAATAGCATGTTTTTCTATGAAAGCGAAGACAAGTGCAAAGAAACACCCAGTGTTTCACAGGATATTTGCATCTTCCCGTTTTACTCTGGTTTCTGTAACCTGTTGAGACAGCACAAAGCTAAAATAAAAGCTAAGGTTTGTAGACGGCGGCTTTCCCAGCACGCAGAGCCAGAGGCTCCTCGGGCACACCGGTGACCGAGCTGCTACGCTCAGTTATGAATCCAAACTTCACAAACGTTGGAAGATGTTTGGATTTGGAGACTTAGTCTGGCCACAAACCTAATAAAACGCCATCCAGACATTTCCAGTAAACATCTTTAATATCCCAATTGTTACAGCAGGCTACCTTCTCCCTTGGCATAATAGAATAGAAACAAAACATACAGGCTAAGCTACTTTTTCCCCCAATTATTTTGAACTACTTATTTAACCAGAACTATTATGAAGGAAGGACAGGAAAAGTCATTCCTTGTCTGTCACAAGCTGCGATCAATTCCAAATTATGGACAAGAACACCACAATTAGAACATGGCTATGTATAACACTTGAAACAGGACTGAAACCCCCTGTTTTTTCCCCACAAAACCACTTTTGCAATGTAGGACACTCATCTGCACTTCTGATCTTCATTGAAATGTTCTGCTTCTGAGGGAAAAAAATGGAAACATGGTTTTGTTTAAATTTTGCTTTTTAAAATCAGTTACTGGTTAAAAAGATGTTTTGAAATCCGAATGCATTTGGGATTTCATATTTAAACATTTTCCCACAATCATTTAAAATGTTTTTGTGAAAAAAGAAGGCCTTTCCCTGAAATATGTAGGAAAAAAAAGGACATTTATTCCGTAAAATTCCTTGAAAAATAACTGGCATTTTCACATTAGCTTCAGAAAGAAGTTAATTTCCAAGCTAGCAAGGCTGTACATTGGACTGAGAAACCCTGGGTTTGGATTTATAAACTATGTGTATAAAAGCCAGAGAGGATCAAGAATGTGATACCTACTCTTATATCCAGATGTGTATCTTTAAAATAGATTCTTCCACCTTTAGTCATACAAAACTTCAGTTAACTATTTGATTTCACTGGGCTTTTGTTCAGCCCCTGGAATCATGTAACGTCAGCCCTGGAGATACTTTTATTCAGCAAGCGGAGGTCACGATGAATAATACTTACTCAGACAAGGCTTTTAATTAGTATTTTTAGGGCCTGGTTCAGTAGCCCTTACTCATCTTGAGTAATATTCACTGCACAAATAGTACTGCTGTTGCTGTCACATTAATCATCAAAAGCACGGGTGAACTAAGCGCAGAAAAAGTGACAACTCTCACGTTTATCCAAGTATGGCAATTCTGCCCCAAATACCCACGTACCCCCTGACATACAAAGCTGCCCCCGATTACTGATAGCCTATTGAACAACAGTATGCTTACATAGTGCCTAATTATTACACTGTACTACATTCTATATTTTCCTGGTGGCAATCAATACGGCCCCAAATAACAGTAAGACTGTGTCCATGCTAAAACTACACATTGATCTGTATATTTCTGCTTCTAACATGGATATAAAACATAACCAAACAAGTAAGGGAGGGAAACAGTCCAATTCTGAGGTCTACAGCAAAAAACGTACCAGTCTCACACTAGTACACAAGCCTAGTACCTTCTAACACGGAATCTCTCTAGTGAAAGCTCCTGGTTCTTGGAAAAAAATATCTTCACTATACTGCAATTACATAAAAAGGAAACTGAGAAATCACCTCCATTTCTATGTATCCCTTGCTTTCCAACAAACACACGTACATAAAGGCAGGATAACTTACCAGGAAACATGATCTAACAAACAGTGAAGGAAAACCAGTATTACTTGTTCAGTAACATTTGCTTCTCACCATCCTTTTTCTCCCTTTTGTTTTGACTTTCTGTTGTACACGGTAAGTCCTCAATGTATAGATGTATGTATATATATGCCCGCCCTGAGTATACAAAGGATTATATATAGTGACCAATCCCACTCTTGCACTGACCCTGCTACCAACTGGTCTTAAAAAAAAAAGTCCAAATGAATAAAAATGGCTTAGAATCATCCCCAGTAAAGAGACCATAAAGCTCCACTGCCAGCAAAGATAAAATAAATTTGACACTTTGGTGTCTCCAGTCAAAATGTAAAGCTGGCTGGTGTGGAGATGTATCATTTCACACCGCTCTGGGTTTGAATCTTCTGGGTTTTATTCCCATGGACACGGGGGAAAGCTCTGTGTGTGCCTTGGTAGTCAAAATTATTGGCTATTGGAGTCACAGTAGCAGCCACAGCTAAGGGAGCAGGGCTATTGGTGTTAGATCTGTTCTGCACCACGCACTTCCATTCTCTGTCCCTTACAGGAGAAACCCTGCTGCCACCTCACCTGCAAGGAGCTAGGTCCAGGCTAAACCCTGTGCATCAGGTGAGCCCTGTGCCCTCCACTGCGCTTAAACAACCCCTTAAGGCACAGAAAGGCAGACTGTCCTCTCTCTACGAAGGGGAAACATGCCCACCCCATGGGTTACTGCAATCCAAGGAATCACCCTCCCTAACTCAGAAGTGCTCTTTGCACTTTGTAGCTGAGACCAGTACTCCCTGAAAATGCTGCAGGTTTTGGTTTGGGTTTTTTTGTATTCTGGACAAAATTTGCCTTTTGGGGAGTTGTTTTGGGGTTTTTTTTAATGCCATCCCCATTTTAAACATTTCACATTTTAGCAGATTTTCAATAGCAACTCCCTTTACAAGCATATTTACAGAAGCAAACCCTTCTCTTCTATCACACTGTTAAAGCGAAGCAGCAAAATACTCTGAGAGTGGCATTGCCTGTTCACCAGGTTTCAATTCAAGCTGATACTGACAAAAGCTAGAAGACATATGCCAAAACCATTCCAAAGCAGATTTGCTGTTGTTGGTAGTTGTCTGTAAGAACTGCATGTAAAAAACCCTGAATATCTGAAGCTGCCTGTTTCAGACAGCTGATGCAATTCCGGAAAAAAGCCAACAGCAAGTCACTGGTGAATCCAGGATAAGCAAAAAAAAAGATTCCAACCTTGACTTAAAGCACAGGCTCCCTGGATCACAGCAAAGACCATGCACTGTATGCTACCAAGCCAACACAGCTTCCAACAGGAGCTCTTAAAGCTCCAACTAAAAGCACCTTCATTTAAAAGAAGAAATTCTTTTCTGGCACGGCAACTGTTCTGAGGGTTATTCCACGTGTAGAGCTTTGCTTTCTCAGGAGGGCCCTAAGATTAGCCTCGTGTTCTCATGCTAGCCTTGCCTTCCAGGACAGATGCTCCTCTCTCCCACGGGGCATTTCAGGCAAAGAGCTGCTCCCCAGAACCGGGTGTTCCCGCGCACAGGAATTTGCACAAGGTGGAACTGGTGCCGGTGTTGTTCACACCAAGGGAAGAAAAGCGGGGTTCTGTAAATGAAGCATACAGGCAAAGGTGCCCTTCAGATCAACAGGTCAAATGAACTTTTCCCACAGCCACCGGACCCTCTGCTTTCTGAAAACAACGCTACTGGCAATTGTTTGCTCAAGTGAGGTGCCCACTAAGACCAATAGGAAAAACGGAGGCTGTAGAGGTAGCCCAGTAACATGGAACATTTTAAAATCTTGATTTATTTCTGCTGCTGTCGATCTTCTCTCTGCACTTTTTTTCCAGATAGTATACACATAAAGCATGCATTTATTTTCTTCTCAGTTAAAAAAATAGGAATCCTAAGAATTTAACCCTCTCAGACTTTTCATCCCGGCGTTTCCATCAAACATAGGGAAGAAAACAATATTACAAAGACAGCAAATTACCCCAGAGTGAGTTCATGTGTCACTAACAAATTAACTACATTAATGTTGACAAAGGAATGAGAATTCCTATCGCAAACCTTTCTCACACAGTCTGCATTTTGGTTTTAGAAACTTCAGCTGGACTATTCACATCTAAGGCAAAGGAAAACAACTTCTTATAAGGCTGAACAGTTGGAAGTATACGACAAACAATATTTCAGGCTACGCAACTGTCTGCTTCAACGAGAAAATCTTGCAAATTCTTTCTTCCTGGCACACTCGCACAGTGTCAGCTGTCATCAAGTTCTGGACCTTCTCTCCACCCCGCAGGCTTTCTGTGAGCAACTCCGGCAGATGAAGAAGAGGTACGATATTACCATGCCTTCAACAAATACACTGTGCCTGAGTTGTTTTTGAGAAATGCGCCTTGTGGAAGTCAGAGACTTGCCTCTGGGCTGCTTTTAATACATCTCAAAGAAGACACCTTCTCTTCCCAGGACCGAAACCACCCAAGCTAACACCCAGGAGAAACCCATTGCCTGTGGAGCAGTGCTAAATCACCTTGGGGAGCACAGCCGTGTTCCTCATCCCACCCTGATGTAGGCATCTAAATCTACTGTAAGGATAGGACAAACCACTCTTCAGAAAGGGCTTGAAATTCTCCCTTTTCCACCAAAAACCTTAGTAATAGCATCTCACGGGGAAAGGAGCTTTACAGCCCTTTTGTACATGGGGAACTTGGGCAACCCCTCCATTCCACCCTGGCGAAAACAGACCCACCAATGGCTACAGGGGCTCCAGAAAGAAAAACCTCTGTATTAAAAGCCAAGAAACGCGGAGCTACAATAATAAATGCACACCATCTCAACTGGGAAATACAGTGTGAAAAGTTCATTTAAGTTCAGCTTTCAGCAATAACAATATATGTGTGTGTATATATATATACCACTTCAGTTCTCCATCCTGCCAACAAGCCTTCCCTTTCTGTAAATAAAGAAAAAAACTAAACCCAGCGGTATTCATCTACAAAAAAAAGCTACTCCAACTACAACAAAGGCGGTTGAATGGGAGGGGAGGGTCTTTTATTTCTTGCGTGGATTTGGTTTTTTCTTTTTTATTTTTTCCTTCCTTTTTTCTTCTTTTTTACTAAAAGGTTCGTTTAAAACGGATATTAAAGATATAAAACGAGGATCTGGCTGTCCCCGGCGGCACCAGCGGGCTACTCCCCTCGGGGCCTAGGCCGCTCCCCCCAGGGCCGGGTCCTGAGGCGACCCCGCGGCCGCCCCGACACGCGTCAGAGGAGAAAATGGCGGCCGGGCTCGTCCCTCCACACCACACAACGAAGAGGAAAAGAGGGGTCAGTCACCAGGGGAGATGAGGCTACTTGGCGGCGGCGGCGGCGGTGGTGGTGGCGGCGGCAGTGGTGCTGCGGCGCTGCTCCATGCCGTTGGGCAGGAACCCGGCGATGATGGGCACCGGCCAGATGAGGGCGGCCACGCTCCACACGATGATGACCAGAGTCATGAAACACGCCACCAAGGTGGACTCGATGGGCTTGCGGTTCAGCCGCCAGCCCGGCTCCCCCTTCAGCTCCTCCAAGCTGAAATCCAGGCAGCAGAAATTCAGCGGCTCCCCTTGCAGCCAGTACTGGCCGGGCTCCGCCGCCGGAGGGTAGGAGAGCGAGGAGGAGGAGGATGAAGCAGCGGCGGCCTGANAGAGGCGTAAGTCCTGCTGGGCGCCGCCGGCCGCCAGCCCCAGGTGCTCGATGAGCAGCGGCGGCCCCACGCGGTGGAAGGCGGCGGAGAAGAAGGCCCGCCCGTGGCTGTTGGTGGAGAAGAGCAGGAGGTCGCACTGGATGCCCAGCGGGCGGCTCCAGCGCACCAGCAGCGAGCTCAGCATCTGCCGCTGCACGCTGATATTGCAGTGCGGGTCCTCGGCGGGATGCGGCTGGGGACGCGGCTGCTGCTGCTGCTGCTGCCCGGAGGAGGTGGGAGCGGATGGGAAAGGCTCTCGGCTAGGGGCAGCCGACGTGCCCGGGCTGCTGGTGGCGGCGGTGGTGCTGCCTTCCTCCTTGCTTGCTGCCCCGTCGAAGTCCGTCTCCATGCTGGGCAAGGAGCGGGAGGAGGAGTTGGCAGTGGGCAAGAAGAGCTCTTGCTCTGGCTCCTCCTGCCCGCCGGCGGCCGCGGAGGGGCTCCAGCCCTGGCCGGGGTGCAGGCAGGCGGCCAGCAGTGCCGGGAGGAGCAGCGGCAGCATGGCATTGACTTAGAGCCGGAGAGGAGGCAGCGGAGGAGGTGGAACGGGAGGCTGCATGGCGCTACCGGCTGCCATCTGGGANGAGGTGCCGGCCGGGCACCCCCACAGCTGCTCTCTACGAGGCAGGCAGCGCTTCCCTGGACCCCCCCTCCCCTCTGGCGAGGACCGCTCTCCCTTGCCACTCGCCGCCACTGCCATCTCCGTGGGGGGAGAGCTGAGACCCCCGTCCCCGCCGGGTCCCTCCCGTCCCGCTTCTCCCTTCCGACCTGTGCGGGGGCTGCGGTGGCAGTCGCCTTTCCCCCTCTTCGGGGGTAGGGGAAGGGGCTGGGGTGGAGGCAGAGCAGCCCGGAACCGAGCGCAAACACTTCTATTTAGACTTTATAGGGAGGGAACGGCGGAGGAAGGGATCGCGGGCTGTCCGGCAGGGTGTAGGGGCCTGGGCTCTTCCAGCGATGCTCGGCCAGCCCCGGGCTGAGCGCCGGGAGCTGCTCGGGCAGCCGCAGCCTGCGCTGGGCTTGAGGCTCATGGCATCCCACCGACGGGCGCGGTCGGTCCCCGTCGCAAAGCTGGAGCTTGTTAGGAGGAGCACGAAGCCACCGAGTGTGGTAGCTGTGAGCCTTGGCCGCGTCTTTCCAAAGGCTGCTTCGTAAGCCCGGTAGCTCATAGTAGAGCGAGGTACTCAAGCTTGTCTCACGACCTTGTGCTGGCCAGGGTGTTCCTCGTGGTGCAGGCTGAGGCTTGCTGTGTGTGAGGCTTGGAGCTTCGGGGAGAGAGAGAACGGGGTGACACAAATAATGAGCATTTCTTAGCTCATATCATGGGCAGACAGCTGAACAAGAGTTACATCTTTCCTGGTAAGCATCCAGAACTGAAACAGAAACTCTCTTCTTTAACTTTGCATTCCCTTTTTTTTTTTTTTTTTTTTTTTACCAACAAAACCTAGGCTTTCCCGGGAATATGTGGGACAATTTATGTAAATGACAGAACTGAACTCTGTAAGTGTTAAACATGGTCTCACGTCAAAGTGACACACGGACACGTTCTCACTCGGAGAATGAGTTCCTGTAATACCACCCTCAAGTCTTTCAGACAGGTGAGGGTAGTGAGGAAATTTTAGATTTGCTATAATTCACCATGAATGAAGGTAGTGAATCAGTTTTATTTCAAAACCTGCATCTAAATATCCCCAGAGTTGCTTACCTTCTATTAAAAAGAGACCTGAGCACCAAAGTTGACTTGTGTTTAGTCCCAAATTAGCTCAAAGGGTGTTGTCTACCAGATGTCTGTAGTTTGGCTAGGTTTTTTGTTTGGCTTATTGCAGAGAAACACGCCTGATGAAGCACTCAAAGTGAGATGTCTGGTTCCTGCTGGGGGTTTTTGTTCAGATGTCACAGTACAGTTAATACAATATTCAGCACTATTTCAATGTCTCTTATTTAAGACTTCTCTGATACTTTTTGTTGTCCCTACATGTGTCTTTGCATGCATCTCATGATGGTTTTTGTCAGATCTACAGTCCCACACGTTTGTGTGGCTGTAAGTTTGGGGTGGTTTTTTTTGTGATAGTATGTCTGCAGATCCCAAACCAGATTGAGAGAGGGCTCGTGTGCAGCAAATAATGACAAAGCCACGCGACCATTCCTGTGCACAAATTACATTGGAATTTTGGCACAAAGGGCTGGAAATGAAACTAAGCTTCATAAATAAGATTTAGCTCGTGGACACTCTTGTAGTATGTGGGTGGCAAATGTTTCTGAGGCAGAGCTTCAGTTCTTCTGGTCGCAGTTCCTGGTGCCCAGATGAATGCAGTCAGGGGTGTTTGTGAAGAAGTTTGGTGAGGGACAGTTGAGCCAAGGTTCTTTTCCTGCAAGAAAAGATAACTTGCATTTAGCATTGTTTAGGCTGCCATAACAAAGACCTAAAAGAGGGCAATTTATTTCAGGATGGAAATGCATGGGTGCCTCGTATCTATTCCCCTTCATCAAGGAATAATTGAGCAGGGGGTAGTAGAAGCAGAAAGCATGTTAGATCATTGGGTGGTAGCCACTGCCCAACAGGGCCTTTTGCACGTATTTCATTTATAGGTCTATCAGATATAATTATATCTGGGCATGGATTCAGTCATTCAAAAGAGGTTGCAGTACACTTGAAAACTCTGTAGAATATTAATATTTAGCTCAGTTCTGCATTTTTCAGCCATAAATCTCAAAGAGCAAGGCAGTTTTATGGCTGGGGAGGCTGAAGCATAAAGAAATCAGTGGCCAGCCAAAGGTGACCCACAAGTCACAGCAAGATCAGCATGTAGGTTGTGCGGTTTTGATTCTACAGATATAACTAGAATTACAATGTGCACCATAGGTCACAGTAGCATTTGGCAGTGTGGTAGAGGAGGTGTGAAGTGGGCTATAATGATAAAATTTTAAAGGGAATAATGAAGTAACAAAATAGTAGGAGTTTCAGGAGACAGACTGCAGAGCTGTTGGGAGGATGAAAACTAATGGTAAAGGACAATCAGGATCTTTGGGAGTTGTTTTAATGCCATTTTAACTAAACATATATATATATATATTTAAACTATCACTTGTGAAATATTTCTAGTATGATGAAATGAAGAATGAGTATTTCTGCCCAAGTGCCATTAGAGTTGATCTCATGAGGGTGTGGGTTTAGAGCCTGGAGTCTTGTTGCAGTGGGTGGAAACTGACCCTAATCAGGTACACATTCCAGAAGGAAATCCATAACTGGATGCAAGTCAAATCTTGTGATCCTCAGCAGCGTTCCTCAATTCAGCAAGCTTATGCTGATCTGCACTGAGGGAAGGGAATAACCCTGGAACTTCCTTTGACAAACAAGGCACTTCTGAGGTGCTTGTTTCTGAAAGGTGTTGTATGTGGGAGAGAAGATGAGAAAGTTGCAGAGCAAAGGGCTGGCTACCCAGCTGTATAACATCACAGAGGTATTTTTCAGTGGAAAGACACCTGCTGTCAATTATAGGGAGATGCTAGGAGCAAGTAAGTATAGCAATGTGTTACTGATCTCTGTAAAAGTGCCAGGTAAATAAGGAGAATTTCACAGTCAACAGCTGAAGAGGGAGGTGAGGTCAGGAGAAAGAAGTTGGTACTTGACTCCGTTCAGAAAAGAGCAATTTCAGTTCCGTGAAAGGAGTAGGATCCAATCATCCTGGGGATTGTTCCAAGACAGGTACTTATTCCCAGCTGAGGAAAGATGTTTCTTTGATGTAATTTAGAAGGCTTGGTTGGCTCGTGGTTTCGCAGCTGATGTGGGGGGAGGATCTCAGAGTAATGTAAGGCTGTGAGCTGATCTCATGGTGTGGCTGTGGAACGTGCTTTTTGAAGAGTCATTGATAATCAATGGCTTGCTGGTTGAGGAAGGAGCTAAGGGATGTTTCATACTGCCCACCGACATGTTGCTTTGACTGTGAGCACAGTGATCTTCTTACCCTCTCCTTCTTGCTTGGTATTTTTGTGGGTTTGTCAGAAAATATTTGTGATGAAACTTTTAGTTAAAGGCTTCTGAAGCTTCAGAAATGGATACTTGAAGCTGGTTGGGCTAAGCAGCTTGTTGCTGCTACATCACATCAGAAAGATTTATCTGCAGAAAGCAGAGATCATGTGCTGCATGGAACAAGCCAGGGTTTTGTACAACTCTGTGTGTGAACATCAGGAGCCCAGAGGAAGGGAACAGCCAGTTGGCAAGCAGGCGGAGAACAAGGGCATAATCTCTGCAGAGAAGTCAACGCACCTATCTCAGCACAGACATCGTTTGACATGCATTTCTGTCAGCAGCAGATACTGCCTTCACACCACCTGCTCAGCGATACAAATGCAGATATTGCTGAAGCTGTAAGATGACCCACGTCAAAGAGCTGGGGCAGATGACTGCTATTCTAAAATACCTTTGATGGACATGCCCTTTTCCATTAAGACACCATAAACGTTTTCAGCCTGGTCTTTAACCCCTTATCCAAATCATCACACACCCCTGCCGAAAGCTGTATCTGCGTAGCCAAGGGAGTGAAGCAAGGCAGCAGGGAAGGTGAGAGGGCCTGAGCAGTGAGGGCTAGGCTAGTGCTACTTAGCCACTGCATGTCAAGATGGGCTCTAGTGGGGCTCCTGTGGTATGCAAGCCACACAGCTGATGGAGTGTGGATCAAGAAAAAGCAGCTGCCATCAGGAATCTAAAAGAACTGAAGGAGTTTTCCATGGCAATTACTCTGCATTAATCCATCTGCAGATACAATTGCTGGGAAATACTGGGAAAACACTGTTCAAAGCATCAGGTGGTATCAGTAAGATTGAGGGCTCTGTGAACTTTGAGAAATACTTACAAGCTTGTGTCCTCCATTAGACTCTGCGTTGTACTAGCACAGACTAAAAAGACTGCTTCAAATCTAAAGATAAGTGTGAAATATATGCAGAGAGTCCTAAAGGGAATGTATTAATAGACTTTCAGAGCTTTTTTTGTAGCCTACTTTATATAGGTTGAGGCTTTTAGACAAACATCAAAAAGAAATGACAGGAAAAGAAAGCTTGGTGGAAATGGATGTAAGAGAGAAATGGTCCAAAGAACAAACTTTGCACCTCCACAGCTGAAGGTGATCTTAAAACAAGATCAGGCTGGCTTAAGGTAATCAAAAAATAGTAGAAAAACCACTATGACATAGGTTGGTTAGATGTAGTTGGCCTACAAAGAGTGATAAATGCAGTACTTTCATGTATTCCATTTATAC
The DNA here is from genome assembly GCA_013400555.1 of Jacana jacana. Classification (NCBI taxonomy): domain Eukaryota; kingdom Metazoa; phylum Chordata; class Aves; order Charadriiformes; family Jacanidae; genus Jacana; species Jacana jacana. The sequence continues at coordinate 150,918 of VZTM01038153.1, forward strand.
AGTGAAATTTTTAAGATGTGTTTTGACATGAAGCAGTGTTGCAAGAAGGCTGGATTCACGTTCTTGCCTAGGTTCCCACTTGCAGGTTGAAAAAGACCCTCACTCATGTGAGACTTCCTCACAGCTGAACTTCTACAGCTCAGGCAAGATTCTGTCCTGGACTATATCTACAGAATCACAGAATGAATATATATGGTTGGAAGGGACTTCTGGAGATCATCTACTCACACCCCCCTGCCAAAGTAGTTCTCCTAGGACATGTAATTTGTTTTGTAACTACCATGCTTGCTTATTTTAAATTTTATAGGCCAGGATGCTGAGTATAACTGTAACCTATTTTCCCTTGTATTTGTTTCACCAGTATACCTATCCCATGCTAGAGCTTGGCTGAAATGGGCAAATCTCAGATCTGATATGTCGATAAATGTAATGAATCCAAATGACATAGTGTGTGCTGGCAGAACTGGGAGACTGGTGATCTGAGTTGTTTTTAAGAAACCTCAGATCGGGTTAAAGGGGAATGTAACATCTTTATTCCCACCAGATTATACACGTTGGAGGACTTGGGACCACTTGCTGCTAGGTTGCTAAAGGCTGTTGTAGGATGGGTTTGACCAGGTGTCAAGCTTTGTGTGTTCGTGAAGCACAGCTGTTCTCAACATCTGGATGATCCCCAGGGTTCTGGGCAAAACCAGACAAGTCACAGCCATTCTTGAAGGAAAAGAGATGTCAGCTAAAGTAGTAGTTTAATGCTGATGCTGTGGAGGTACTAGGAATGCAAAAAACATTTTGTATGATTACATATTAAATTGTTCTGCAAAATATTTGTACATAAAATAGCATTCCCTAACAGCTGTTTTATGGGTTTGTCTTTGGAAAATCTAAACATTTACTACAACAATACATTGAAAAATAGCTCCCTGGAAAGCATTTAGTTCTGCAAATGCTTTGAGTGTTTCCCAGCCTGTTCTGAACATGGCCCTAGGGCTTGCCTTTACTGTTATTTATCTCTGTACAGAAAAGGGAGACAGGTGCTGAAGCCTGGTGTTATTAAGCAGACACGGGTTTGGCACTCCTGGGAGCTTCCCGTGTGGTCTCAGTCTCTCTGTGGTTTTAAAATCCAGCTATAAAATATAAAATTCCACTTCCCTGGGAAGCTGCAGGACACTTGGACTGTGAAGCAACCCTGTTCCACAGGAGAGGAAGACAAGCTAGTTCACAGGTCATTTAAGAGTTGTTTTGCTGTGCTGCACAGAAGACACCCAAACACAAGGCATTCTCAATGAGTTTGGATCTTGAAGAACTTCTTCAGAAAGCAAGTGTTTGAGAATCAAAGTTCAAAAGAGAGGGTGTGATACAGATTGTGCGTGCAGCTCCTTAGCCAGCCTACAGCTCTGATCATCCTCTGCCTTGCTGCAATTAGCTGGTGCTTCAGTGCTGTGTGATATATGACAGGGACATTGTCTGCAGCAGGGAGTTTACTGGTTTCACTGCAGGTTTTTGTCCCGAGTCATAAAGGGAAGTGTGTGACTGAGAAGCAGAAACGGTGCCGGCAATCGACAAAGCCAGGGTTGGTGGAAGAATAACAAATGCTGTGGTTGGTGGGAGGCAGGATTGAGTTGTGAATGGCTTTCAAAGTGAAAACAAGGAGTTTGTGTTTGGAGCCGTGGAAGAGTAGAGAAATGAGAGAGAACTGTGGAAAACTCTGTGATATGCCCAAATGAATAAACTTGAGACAGTTCCAGGTGCTCTAGCCAGAGAGGAGATTACAATAGGGAGGATGCACAGACCTTGGCTAGGACTTTTGGCAGAGCAAGCTGAGACGAATTATACTTTGGAGATGCTGCATGAGACAAATCAGTGACATTTAAAGCACAGCAGTATCTACATCATCAGTAAAATTAGCAGTAACAAATAAACTCCTCCCTGCCTGCATCCAGACTGTGCATCAACACCTTCAGCTGGGGCTATCAGAGCTGCTGTAGCTGTTGGTGCACAGAAGCGGTGACCCTTGAGTTCTGAAGCGGCACTTGGGTACCTCTTGCAGTGGTCTGCATGCTAGTCCTATGCGTGTCCCTGTTTGGGAACCTTTGCCCACTGTCCCCTCTCCAGTAAGACAGTTTTAGCTGTATATCAAAACGGGGAAAAGAGATTCATGTGTCTCCGTGAGTCAGCAGAACCGCGTTAACTCTTTCCAGAAGTGTCAGTGCTGGTGAGTGGGGCTGAGTCATCCCAGCAGACACAGCTAACCTGGTGCCCACCCTTTCCTCCAGCTGGGAGGCAGTCCTAGGGTGCCAAAGAGAAGGTGGTTACATTTCCAGTTCTGCTCATCGGTCCAGCATCATAATTCTTTGCAGCAGAACAACAGACAGCCTGGGCTTCAACTAGTAGATTCAAAAAACCCTGCCAGCTGCTTCTGGGTTAGATAGGAACCAGATTTAAAAGGAAACAAAATGTTCATAGTTTCTAGGGCGCTTGCTAGTTCACAGTACTTATTTTCCCAGCAATGGCCACAATCAGTATGACATTGCAACAATTGCCTGAGCCATAATTAGGCACTCAAAACCCCAGACATGTCTGTTAAACTTTTGCTGAGCTGGAATAGCTTCATGGAAGTCAGAGGAGTCAGAGCTTCAATTCCTAACTTCCAAAACACTCTCGTCCTAATCCAGCAAAGTCAGTCCTTAAACAAAGTGACTGATTGCTTTTGGCTGGACTCACAAATCGCCCTCACAAATGTAATTCTGTCTTTTACAAAGGACTGAGTCCTTAATGCAGGGGTACACAAGTAAGAACAAATGCAGCTTTCAGCCTTTAAACCTGATGCGTTGAACAAGCGGCAGAGGAACACAGGCTCTTCAAAAACAAAGGTTTGCTCGTTTCATGCAAACACTCAAGATGTTCTGAATCTGGAGATGCTTAGAAAACACATGTGGTACGAACAGCTTGCTCTCTGAAAGATCAATATTCACTCAGCTTTACCTACTCTTTCATGAACTAACAATCGCAAAACAAGTAGGGAACATGGCCTCTGATGTTGTGTGCCTGGCTCTTCACTGACCTGACCTGATTTAAAAGGTGTGCCTGGGTTTTTACTAAATCTTGGCTTGATTCTGCAAATTAAAGAGGGACATATATCAGCCCTGAGATGTGTAACTTAAATTAGTCTGGGGGATCTCTTGCTCAAGCCATCACGTCAAATGCTACACTTTCTAATACTGTATGTGAATCCATCACCCACATCATTGCATTTGCCTTTTTTACTCTGTCACTGTAGAGCACCCAGAGCTGACAATTGCCTTTTTATCTTCTCAGAAAGACTGGTAGGTGGTGATCTGTCATAACCGCATTCAGGCTCCTCTTCTTGAGTTCTAGCTGTGAATGAAGCCATTGTTTCTTTTCTCGCCTATACCCATCCGCTGTGGTTTATCAGCCTAATCCTGCTGCAGTTGGCAAAGTGCTGGTAGAAATGCCATGGCTTGCTGGTTACCTGGCTGTGGTATGCAATTCCCAAGCCCTAGAGGAAAGCACAGTTATGAGAAGACGATATATAGGCATGTTGGTGCTTTTGGTCACATCTTGTTCATAGAGGTAAAATTTGGATTTAAAAACAATCCCATGTATTCTTATTGCAGGCCAGGAGAATGTGATTAGTCTCTATGGGATTTTCATGTGCAGTGACAGTGAGGGATGCCGACACCAGTGGACCAGTAGACTAAAGAGGATAGATAGAGAGTTTATAACACTTTAATTAGCTCAATGCCTTACAAGAATATTATTTCTATTGTATTGTCTGCCTATCTGCATATTGAATTAGCTTTCATCCCTGCCATCAAATACTCAATGGCTACATTTTCTTCCTCATGCCAGATCAATAGTGCCTGCAAGCAGCAGATTAGATCAAAATCTGTTTTCCCAGCTTTGCTGAATATGTACATGTACAGTGCCAGGAGAGAAAGGGGCACAGGGAAGCAGTTTGCTCAGAAATCTGCAGGATTACCTGAATATCTTGTTTTAGAAATCCCTGCGTTTCCTTTCCTTTAACTTTTGGTCATGCCTTTGCCGTCTGATGTTGGTGTGTGTCTCTTCTCACTGATGTCTGCCCATGGGTGTATTCCTGCCTGCAGTAAATCAAACAGATGGCTTCTCCGTGCTACAAAGTGCGAGATGCTAATCCACCATCCTGTCTTCTTGTGTGGCATCTTTGAACAGATATCAGAGCTTTAAGTTTTATGTACAGTGCCATGTAATACCTACAATATAACAAAATAACTTTAAAAAAAACCATCATTAATCTTGGACTTTGGTCCCAGTTTTCTACTTCAGTCTGTGATCATCTCTCTGCAGCTTTTGTTTTCTGCTAGGCTGGTGTCAAGTCCTTGATCTGAAGGCTTGACCTTTACTCACGTGCTTATTGCTTACAGAACTTTCCCCAGGGCTAAAAAAAACCCCAAACCAAACAAACCACCATGGGTTTTCTGCCTGCAGTGTCTGGGGCAGCTCTCCCAGTCCTCTTCTAAGATTTGTGCCCATCAGTTCTGAAATGGTGTAACTGGGACTCCAAGTTAGATGGAATCCCAGTAAAATTGAACATTTTACTGCATAAAATGACCAGTAAGGCTTATTTTCAACTTTCTGCCAGCAACTCTGCTGAAATGGACATACTGGATGGCAGGTCTCGGGGGACAAGGAGCACAGCTTCAGCTTAGGGATGTATTTATCTCACTTCTATTCTCCCTACTTGTAGAGTACAACTAGGAAGACAGATTTGGTGTGTTGGCAGTGACAAGAAGGAAGCTGCAGAAAGGTTGAGTGAAGGGAGCTGCTTGTTAAGCTGGTAATTGCAGGAGAGGAAAGACAGAGTTCAGTGTCATGTGTTAACTACAAAGAAATACATTTTAAAAATCAACGTATTTGTATTTTACAGAGAAAGTCACACTATAGGGACAGAATTAGGGAGAAGTAGGGAGCATAAGCTTTGGCTGGTCAGGCAGAATCCTTGTTTTTTATGTGGTTGGAGGAGCTGGATATTAGACTTTCCAGCTGTTCTCCCTGTTGTCAAGTACACCGGTAGCTGGTTTTCTCTAGAGATTTTACAAATGCTGATGCTATTTTTGTTCTGTAATTTTATACTCTTGAGCACACACATAAGGAACAAAAATGAGTTTAATAAACAGGACTCACTGAGGCTCTGCTGATTAGTGAAGATGAATATGGTTAATTATTTAGCATTATTTTCTTATTCAAAATAGTCTTTAGCATCAGACATTGACGTGCTGCAGTATAAAGGTTTCCCCAGTGGTAAAAGCAAATTATATCCTCTAAGCACAGTTGTCCCCATAACTTGAACCTGAGGCTTAACTGACACAGAAGGCCTTGTGACAGTCACTTGTAGGAAATTTGGCACAAGAGCAGAACTGTGATTTCTTTTGTCACTATTGGAAAGAGGAGTTTGAGGTATGGTTGAAAATGGCACCTTCAAAGGCAAAATCCAAAACCCGTTTCAAGTCAATGGAGCTGCTTTTGTGAAAATTCTTGCTAATTGTAAGCAGAACTGGGTGGGACGATGGCCTCTTCCACAGGTAATTCTAACATGAAAACATTCTGAAGTAGAACTGAAAAGTGAAATTCCTCAGGAAATTAAAATTCTAAAGAAATTTGTTTCCAAGCTGTTATTGTATGGGTTTAAAAGAGTTGGCTTACTGCTGTCATGTGGATAACAAAAACTACTTTGTGCCAGCTGTACTATCTTGATTATTTTTGCTTAGACTTTGCATCGAATTAATGTCTCAAATGTCACACCTGCAATATTATGTTTATAAATTTTCTAATATTACTTAATACAAAGTACAGAAGATAATACATACAAGAGCCAATATCAAGCAAAACCATCAAAAGCGGTTGTATTTTATTAATATAAGAATTCCTGCGAGATCAGAACAAAGCTAAAAGCTTGAGAGGGTTACACCATTGAAAAACTGAACTGGAAAGTTGTCACAGAATGGTTTGATCTGGACAAAGCTACATTTTGTGCCAACTGGAGCCACGGCAGCCCAGGCCTTGGCTCGCTCACACACCCAGCACTTCCCTGGTTGCTAGCGTTGTTAGAGAAATCTTTTGTAGAGATTTTACTCCTGGTCACTCACAGATGCCAGATTCTTCTATCCCTCCTAACGTGCTGTTTCCAATGTGCCAGGGCTACAAAGAGGTATGGATATGACACTAAACAATTCACTCAAAAGGCCAGGTTTTCCTCTGAATACAGGGTTTACATCAGCGTCGTCCTGTTGATTTTGACAGTGTTATTTCTGGTTAAGACAAATAAGAGTGGAGAGGCTTGAGGCCATAAATTTGATTGCAATATGGCCAGGCATCTGCTGAAATAATGGCTTTCTCTGTGATTTCAGTGGTAATTTTTTGGGTCAGGTTTCTCAGCTACTAGGAACTGCTTTTGAAGTCAGATTCATTGAAAAAGTATTTGCTTCACAGAAAGTATTTGCTCCAGAGTTCCCCCAGGACTGTTGGTGTTGAGTGAACAGCTCCAGGAGCTCAGCATTGGGCATTGTCTGTGTAAATGCTATACCTGTAGTGTCACTGCACCTGGATCCATTCAGCTTACTGCAGAGAAGTTACAGAAGGCTCTAGAAAAAACTTATGGATAACTCTGGCAGTGCTCTTATGTATAGGTAGCCCACAAAAACTATTCCAGGAGTTGAAGGCCTATACCTGTGGCAGGGTGACCCCATATATACATATACACACATCTACCTACATATTATATATAGATATTACTCTGTTCACATGAAGACTTCTCTTTAGATGTCCACTGAGTGATGTTGAAGCCCATTGTAACAATGGAGCTCCGAATGGGAGGCTGTTCCTGGCCCTCCATACTCTGTCCCCAGCATGGTCTGGCGGAGGGGTCGTCAGAATAGGCCCTGGAGTGAATCCTAATTCTATGGTTAACCTGTCTGGTAACTGTGGACAGAATGGGGTGCTTTGCTCTGCCACTGCTCCTTCCAACTTTTACCTGTGACTGAAAGTAACCTGGACCTGTGTTCTGCATTTTGTTCTGTGTCAGTGTTCAGAAGTACAGAATAGCTTGAGTTAGACGGGGCCATCCTTGTCCAACCCTCTTGCTCTAATCTGGGTCAACTACAGCAGGTTTTTAAGGACCTTGTCTGGTCAAGTTTTGAGTGTCTCTAAGGATGGTGACTCCACAGCTGCTCTGGGCAACGTGCCAGTCTGTGAAGACCTGTATTTAAATGAGATCTGCTGTATTTCAATGTGTGCCTATTGCCTTTTGTCCTTTACCCAGGTAACACTGAGCTACCACCGAGCACCTAGCACAATGAGAACTAGCCTTGGTGGTGCCTGTAGATGCACCTGTAGTTCAAAAAACCCCATAGAGAAATAACAGTAACAGTCATGCAGGATTTCTCTCCCCAGCATTCCCAGAGGCTTCCAGTACTTTGTAATTAAATTGAATGAATAATTCATTCAACACCATAGATATCGCTCGAGATGAGCTTCGTGCTGATGGAGTGGGAACCAGGAGCATCACCACACAGTATCATTGTGAACCTCCTTGGCTTCTGGAGCTCCTTCTATACAGCCAGAGGGAAGGCAGGGAGAGAAGGACAAAGTGAGCCTCAGGCACTGGAGTAACAATGCCTGTGTGGGCCAGGAGACCTTCAGCTGTACTCTAGCAGAGCTCTGCAGGAGTGGGTTGGCTCAGCACTCCTCTCTCCCCATCCTTTGCCTAAAGTTTGCTATAAAGGTGAAACTGAGCCTTACTTGTCAGGAAAGAATGAAATGCTCCCTGAGGTTAGCAAAGCACTCGGAGACCCTTTGGGAAGAAAAGTGCTACGTAAATAGAAGCTGATTCCTACAGGTTATTAATAGATGTATCTGCAAAAGTAATGTGCAAACTACAAAGGAAAGATCATTCTGAATTAAATTACCATAATTTTTTTCATTGCTGTCTCTTTTCAGGAGACCTGGATAATACTGCTAACAGTGACAGGTTGAATAAGAGACAGGGTTTGTGTGGGCCAGAGGTGGGAACAGAGAAGGAGACTAATTATATCTTTTTTAACCTTTGCATACAGCTGGGCAGGATAAAAATGAGTTACACAACCAGCAACTGAGCTGTTATCCCAGTGGAGTCTGCAAAATGGTGCCCAGGTTATCCAGAAACATGATCTAAGCCGTCCCATTCCTTCTGGATCCAACCATTTTACAAATTGATGAAGAAAATGGATGTTTTCTGTATGCTTCACCTAGGGCTCCTATGAACAAGGGATATGGAGGGGCCTTTAATACCTGTATTGCTCAGCAAAGTAGCAGTTGGCTGACCCAAAATGGAAAGGACCTTGTTCTAGGCAGCAATTATGGGGAAATGGAGGAATACGTTCCCATGAAATAAGAACTTTTTTCTCTCTGCTCCTTGATTTTCTTCCACGAGATTCAATACAAATTCCAATTTCAGCCACGTGTGCTAGTGCTGCTATCCTGTAGCTCCGAAGGGGTTTTGGCAGAAATTGGAGTCGTATCCCAAGCAACAGATTTGACCCTTTGGTCTTGAATTTTTCTGAACTTTATTCTTACCCTTTTGCAGCATCATCTGTGCCCCACACCAAATCAAAGCTGTCTGTAGCATACAGAGAGCTTGTTAGGAACTGCTTCTTGTGTTGCTCTGCAGCGCTTCTGCCAGTCAGCCCTTTCCTGGCTGAGCTTATCAGAATTGAACTCTGGAAGCTGAGTCAAGTGTCTTTGAGAATCTGAACCCAAACTTTGCTCAGCTTTATATTAGTTCCCTATCTCTAATTTGATCCAGTACAAATTGGAGATACAGTACAGTATCGATTAACTGAGGGGCCCAGGACACTGAAAGGCATTAGGACTTGCAGCCTGAGCTGATTTACCTATTTCAAGAGTTTTGGATGCTTTTTTTTATTTTCACTTTTTGTTGTCTCAAGGAAATAGCATCAATTATGTCTGTGCTTTGTAAAGAAAGTAGAAAATATGTTGTATTGGATTGCTGTGGACTTATGGAATGGAAAGGAGTAATATTTCACTAGAATAGCTGTGCCAGATGGAATATAAAAAACTCTGCTAGGTTAAATCTTCTTGTGGATAATCTGATACCTCAAAGATTAGTACATACTATTCTTAAATAGTGTGAAAAGCCAAAAAATGAAGTGGAAATACCGTACTAAGATGCAAGACAAATTCTGTTTCTGGAAGGTCATATTTTACTGCATTGCTATTTGCCCCTGTTTATGGTCTTCTGTTCTATAATCTGTGGCGCCTTCAGTGTTTACAGTCAAAAATTGGTGATTTTCTAATTATTTAAACACTAAATGCTTGATGCTACTACTGGAGTGACTGCACCCTCACTGAACTGCTCCTAATGACCCAATTAAACAGTAGTCTGTGCCAGTATCACTGAGATAAGTATCGGTATCAGGAAGATACTGATCCAGTTTTTGCCAGACATCCCAGTATAGCAGATCTGTTGATAATTTGGATATACTGCATAACATTAATGCTTGTGTTAGAAATTTACCAGTGCTAATATCACCATTGCTCCTCTAGAGGTATCTGTCATCCATTTGTCATGCCCCTGCTGACATGGCCTTCAGAAGACAGCCCTTTCTGGAACCCTCATCAGTCCACACAAGTATCCGTGACTGGGGAACAGTCTCCAGGAACTACGACTCCTGGATTTGGCCTTAGGCCACACAGTTTGTGCACACCTAGCGTGCTTAGTATACAGAGAGTTGAATGGGACTGGAGCTCCCGAGCTTGTGAAGATCTAGCAGATTAAACAGCTAGATCTTACTTGTCAGATCAGGCACGTGAATACAGCCCAATGCCACACTCACTGCTGATACCTCATGCAGAACTGAGCTCAACATTTTAGTTTCTATTTATTGAAACCTCCATTGGAGGCTCTTGTGTCAGAAACAACCTTGGGACCTTCTGTGATAAGGAGGTGGAACCAGTAAGCCTCAAGGGATGGGGGGGCTTCTGACGTGAGGGGATTTGCCAGTATGCGTCACTCCTCTGGCCACCGATGCATACATTCCTGCAAAGGAAGAACCAATGCAGTAAGGGTTCTTACCACCAACACAATCACTACTGCTCACAGGGAGCAAATTTATTAATGATATGAGCAGAGGAAATCAATCTGGGAACCAGTGTTACATCCTGAATGCCCTGGAGGGTTACCAGCCATCCCTCTCCATCCCGCCCCAGCAGTGTCAATATGTGCCCATTTATATGATCTGTGAAGAAACAGGTCATAGCAGCAAAGCAGATTTAGGGGAGAAATCACTGAAACACTTTGAAGGACTAAGAAATCAGAAATGCATTTGGCATTCTTGAAAGAAAAAAAATTAGCAATTGTTGCCTTGTAGATGTTATTTAATTTCTTCAGGGGTCTTTTGGGTGACACTGCTGTTGGTTCTATTGAAAGGGCACTGGAGGTGAATGGGAGTGTGCTCCCCACTCTCCATTCCCAGCTGGATGCTCGTACTACCCAGAAACACCCTGTTGATCAGCGAAGCGAACGATCCCCGAATTAACACAAATGAACACAATAGGTATTTTGCAGATGACAAATGGTTTGTTTATCCCAGAGCCTGGTGGTTGGTTTCTTTGCAGAAGCCAATCTCTCTTGAAAGGAGGACGGTTTAGGCTCTGCAGGAACACGCGTTTTTCACCCCAGGCGCAAGCGGTGCCGCAGGGCAGAAGAGGGCTGCAGAGGTGGAGCTGCATGTACACACGGGGAAGGGGGAGAAGGGCAGAGCCTCATCTTGTGGCCTTGCCAAGAGCCTCCTGGTGATGTAGGGGCTGCTGGTGGGCCAGTGCTGCTCTTCCCAGCATCTGAGGCGCCCACCGTGGCCGACAGAACAGAGAGTGAGCTCATTGGGGTTTTTTAGCAGTGGGTTGATTGTCTTTTCTGAATGGGAGGCACAATCCTGATTTTATCCTTACAAATAAAAATATATTTCCAGTTTACTGTTCCAAATCAAGACAGAGAAAGCGATCCATAGACTATAGAAAAAGCAGTACATAGACAACATGTGCATAGCTCTCCTTCAAGGAGACTTTTTCCATTCTGGGCACCAGCAGAGCCTGTGCACATCAGCCGTCTTGCCAGGCAGCATTTGTAATTAAAGCTGTAACTTATCCCAAGGAAGAATCCAGAAAAATATCTGGATCTTTTCTTCATCTGCCCTAGGCAAGGAGATAATGAACTACTCACTTCAAAACAGTGCTCACCGTGAGCTAATTTATGTTGTTGTATTTTGGAGCTTGGGGGTTAGTACAGACTGGGGATTTCTCCCCGAAATGACAGAATGTTTTGAGCTGACTGGAAAGGCAAGCTTGTTTTCTCCAACTGTTTAGTTCTGAAGCAGAAGGAAAGGCATCAGGAGTATCATAGCATTTAGCAAATACATGGATGGAAAGTGCAGAGGTGCAGGTGTGTGCAGAGTCAGTGTGATGTGTGCTCCCTCCTTTCGGCAGGAGGACCTCCTTGTCAAAATAGCAACGAGTTGCAGCATGGGTGAGCTCTGCATGAGCAGCAGAAAAGGCTTCCCTTGCAAGCACCTCACAGGAGACGTGGGAAGCAGAAATACCTGTGGCTGTGCTGGACTTTCTCTCCTTGCTTGGCTACTTCCCCCTGTTCCGTAGTAATTAGCACCCACACACAGCCCATTATGGTGCAGAATTTTAAATCAAATCCAATTGTTCCCCCATCAAATTATTTTTCACTCCTAAACTTCCTAAACTCTCATCATCTAAATTAGTTCCTGTTGCTTCATTTTCTTTGGTGGCTTTGCTGGTGCAGAGGGGTCAGATGAAAAGACCTGAGGAAAGGGCAGGGGAGCTGAAGATCCTCCTGTATCTTTGTCCATCAAGAAAGTTACAGGGCCAGAGACTTGCAGACTTTCTGTGGGCATGAAGCCATAGCTGAAGCTGCTTCCCTTTTCCAGAAAATCCTACAGGGAAGGGGAAAACTGAAGGGGCAGAGGAGGTAAGAATTAAACCAGTTCATGCTGTTGCCAGTTACTATATGTGCTTGGGCTAGATCTTCTCCACTTAGTCAGGTGTGGCACCAGCAGGCATTCTCGTGTCACACTGTTGGCGTAAGAGGAGAAAGAAGATAACAGTGTATAATTCTCTCCCTGCTGAAAATAGAAGACCTGGTAGCTGATTTCCAAGGGCTTTTTAAATACTGCCGGTCTCCTGCTCAGCTTTTCACTTGTTGAGCCAACTGTTGCGGCTGAGACCTGCCCTGCCCTTGCCGTGGTCTGGCATGGAGCATCAGGAGGGCATGCAGGGCTGGAGGTGCCCCTGCTGCCACAGGGCAAGGCACTCCAGCTGCACAGGGCACTGAGTCAGTGGTGGCTTCCTGAGCACAAACTGGGGCCAGAAATGGTCCCCTGATGGAGAAACAAGGCTCATGGTTGGATGGGATTGTCTTGTCACCAGGGCAGGGAGCAATTCCCCTGGAGAGCAAGGTTTATTTCCAGTTAATGACTCAGAAACTTCTACTGCTGAAGTTAGGGGGGTTCATAGCAGAGAGGATGTGGCACTGGAGTGTGACACTGCCCAGCTATGTGACCTAAGCAGAAAGCAGACTTTTGGGTTAGGATCTTCTTCAAATTTCATCACTTCTGTGCCTGATCCTTTTTCAGGTGACTGCTGTTTGTGGTTGTCACATGAAATTCAAGGGTATTAAACCCCCGGTTTAGCAAGGTAGATGAAGGCATTTGCAGCATGACTTCCAGAGGGCTGGTCACGCTCAAGAGTTACCTACCCACTTAAGTGGTCATGTTGATTTGAGACCACGGTGGCTTTAGTTTCCCACCTGCTTGAAACCTTTCTTTCTCCTGGGGAAACATGTACACTCAGTCACTGGCAAGGGCACCGCAGGGATGTGTTGGTCCACAGGATGACAAGAGTTGCAGCACTGCAGCTGGGATGTGTATGTTTTAGCAGGCACCTAGAGGCATGAAGCCCCACCAAGAAGCTCTCAGTGCACATAGAACGCTCCTACTCTCTTTCTCTCAGCCCAAGATGTCAGAGCAGATGTCCTGCCAAGCCCCAATGAAGCCAGCCTGGGCATGCAGTACCGGGTATCACAAAGATGGAGAAAAGCTGTGCAGCTGGGGCGATATCTGAGCCCTTGGCAGAGAAGGAGAAACATATTGCATGAGGATTGACAGGTCTGGAGCAAAGAGAAGGCGATGGAAACGATCTCTTGTAGGGTGCAGACTCTGACCTCATCCCAGATCTGTTTTGCTTGAAATTATTATTCTAGATGAGGTAAACAGAAACCTGTTTTCCTCAGAAACTCAAATTCAGCCTCAGATTTGCAGACCTTCTCTGCTGATCAGAGTCTAGCACCAGGTGTGACTAGCAGATTTTCTATGCAGGATCTTTTAAGTAAAGCATATCCCTTCGGGGAAACCTGTACTACATTTGTGCCATTTTTATTGGCTAAATTTTTTTTGTGTGTTACTTGAAAGTATGTGAAACTCAGAGGGTGAGAGTAAACAGCAGGTGTCATCTGTGATCAATTCACTGCTATTTTTTCGGCTTCTGGAGCTGAAACTTCAAGGAAAGCTCACAATGGGATGCAATCAAAGACATCCAGATGCTCAGAGGAGTCTCATGAACAAAATGGCTTTATGAAGTCTCTGCTTTTGGTCTCGGAATGTGGGGAGAGTTTGTGAAACCTAAGACAGCCTTCACTGAAGCTCCAACACTGATGTCAAACCTCCTAATGAAGTCAGGCTGTTCTTCCCACACGTTGATGTTTTCCTTTAGACCCACTCCTAAGCTTTAATCCTTTTCTTCGCTGGAGGAAACATGATGAATGCTAAGCACAAATTTGCATTTGCCATTGGATACACTTGTTTGTATCACATCAGAACCAGACACAAAGAAACTATCTAATTCTATATTTAGTTTTATCTAACCTAATGCCTATATTTATGCATTTCTTGATGGGCTTATCTACATTTTCCTACATTATGATTCTCCTGTTATATATTTATATCACCCTGCAGAGTTGTCATTAACAGCACCAAACGTTCAACCTTGAGCAGTTGCAGTAGCTGCACAGGACACAGCCAGGAAATCTCTCTATTTATAGCTGAGTAAATGAGAAACCTACGTGGGAACACATATTGTAATAAAAGTGGATTCTAAAAAAAATGCAAACAGCAAACCAGAGGAATCTAAAATTATACCCATTTTGGTTGAAGGGAAAATATGAAAGAGATGGGGAAATCAATGGAAGCCTGTCTGTTCACTTGTAGGGAGACCTTAGTTTTGAAAAAAAAATGTCAATAATTATATGACCTGCTTTTTCTGAGTGAAGTATCATGCTAGATATTGCCCTTTTTTAATCAGAACCAGTGGTGATGTGAACACAAGTTCTCCATCTCTGTTTATAGAGAGATCAACACCTTGATTTAGCAGATGAGTACAAATGCTCCAGGTTTCACTTGGAGAAGTTTTCCAAACAGAATCATTACTGTCGGGTGGTCAAGAAGGTGCCAGCTGTAGAGGGAGCTCACAATCCTTTTCTGTGTTAAGGAGATTAGTATCTGCCCACAGCTCTGGGCAGATGTCCCCTCCTGACTCCAGCAATGCCAGACCTGAGGACAACACTGATTCTGCTCGTGGCTCTCCTGGGGCTCACAGCCACCAACCACCTGGAGGCATCCATTTATCTGCCCACTGCTCTGCTGTGTCAGTTCTGTTTGGTCTGGGCTGTGACTGTGGGCTTATATTCCCCCTTAAAAGCAAGATGAACCCACCAACATTGGTTTTTTTCTGAAACAGGTGGGGGAGCCCCTTCCACCAGCAAAGCTGGGGCAGTTGGCAGCCTCCAACACAGAGTGGTGACAGGCAGCTGGGAATGGTAGAGCTGTTTGCCAGGTGAATGTCTGTGTGCACATATATGTATGTGTAGATAGAGATGTATATTTTATGGCCTTGGTATTTCTCCTTTAGAAGATAAATGACTTACAGTCTACAATGAACAGAATCACCTCCATTGCCTGGTAAAAATGGCTGTTTCTGCTACAGCTGAAGGAAAACAATGTCCCGTTTTCTGAAGAAAACCTCTTTGAAGTCAGTCCTCTGTGACTCTGCAGAAGGGTTAAGGAGCTTATTCTGTTTTTCTAACACAAGACAAATACTCCCCGGTATGAATGACACCCCCTCCCCAAAATGTCATTCTTAAGGGATGCCCGAAGAATAAAAGGAGGACTGAGTTACCATTTTTAGCCTACCCATTTCCTCTGCTTGTGCTACGGATTGAAACCCTTCCTTTGTGATTTCAGTGCTGTAGGGTAACTAGTTTCCTATAATTCTCCAAAAGAGAGACGTTTGTGGTCATACCATATTACATGTGTATGAATATACTCAGGAAAATTTGCACGACCCAGAAATATTGGCCAATATTTAAGGGGATTTTCTGAACATTGAATGGATCTCTACTACAATTTTGTGATGAGTTTCTGCAGTCCAGATACTGCTTTTGATGCCAGTTCTTGTAATAAGACATCTCTTCTTGCCTTCACCTCTTCTGTGGTAAGCATAAACCCTTTTTAGTGTACATCTTACCAATTGCTTCATTTTTACTCAATGATTAAATTGTTAAGTTGGATGGATTCAGTAATATCTCCTTTTACCATCAGATTAAGTCCTGTCTTTATTTTCATTCTCCATTCTAAGAGTACTCACTATGCTTATTTTTGGCAGTGTTACTAAATTTCAGTGTTACTAAATTTATAACATATCCTTGACATATTCTGGTCCATTAAACAAAGGAATGTCTTCACAACCTCTTCCGCAGACAAACGATAGCCCTGTTTGAGCGTCTGCATCTCTTCAAGATGTTGTCAGTCCTTGCTAGTGTGTTGTCGTGGGGAGAAAAAGGCATTACAGCATCAAAGGAAAACAAGTACTGAAGAAAGAAATTAGAGGTGTAATTTGCATCTATTTGGTAGTACAGTTTTCAGAGGCGCTTTTGTTAATTAGCAGGTGTGGGCTGTGCACACCTGAGTTCTGAGAGGCTGGTGGAAGTTCTCCAGAGATGTCTCAAGGCAGTTTAGATGGTCACAGAGCAGTTCTACAGCCTCACAATTTTTCAGCAAAATGAGATATTTTTCCTTCATCCCTTGAAACTTGACAGTCAGAAGGGAGAAAGACCAACCTCTTGCAGGAGCCTGTTTCTGTGAGCAAACATAACACTGAATGCTAATCTCTTCTTCCAGCACTTTGCATAAGATGATGGTAATGGCTTGCTCCCTCTCTCCACTGGGGTGTGACCATGATTTGAGTGTACCCAGTCCTGGTGGTGACCATTTGTTCTTCTCTTGTACTGTGGGTTTTATTCCTTTTTTATTATACTTTTGTGAGTGTGCAGAGGTCTAGGTATCTGTTCTGAAATAAGCAAATAAATAATAAAAAAACCCAAACATAAAGGGACAGAGAGAGTAATTCCCTGCTCCACTGAAGTCAATGGAGACAGAAGAGCAAGCAAATGTAGCACACCTTCTGGTAGTGTTTATAACCTTAGATATTACTTAACTGGATGTTTATTTTTCATTAGCATCTGAAATTTCCAATGGCGAAAGCTGAGCACTTAAACCCATACATTTTATGAATCAAAAAAAGTCCTTGATTTTTAGAGACTACTTTCCATGTTATCAGTTCCTTGGAAGCTGAAGTTAAAGTGAAACCTAATTTTCTTTATCATTTTCTATATACATTTTTTTAAACCATAGATGTAGACCTTATCTTCCCTTGTACAGAGACTTCCCCATTCCAAATGCTTTTTGCTTCCTTTCTACCCTTCATTTCCTTCATCTGGGACTTTCTCTGGTCCCCAAGTTCTCCTTCCCCCGGTGTGTCCCTGCCCCTTCCCTGTGCACCAGCTCCATTCAGTAGGTGGATAATTGCCTGCATCTATTTCACCTGAAAACAAGGCTTTCTTCCAGTCCGATCTCTTTTCCCTGCTGGAGTCAAACTGAGTCACAGAGTCCAAAATTATCCCTGAGGACAGTGCCACGGAGGTAAACACAGTGGATTTAACTCTGTGTTTTCCTTACATTTCAAACTTTTTTTTTTTATATTTCAGCCTAGACATATGTTTTCAAAACATATTTTCTCTGAAAAGTATGAAGGGAACAGCTCGTTCACTCCCTTCAACTAATACTTACTCTTTTTCACACAGCAGCTGGACTAAATACAAAAATCTTTGGGTTTTTTTTTCAATTGAAACAACCAGACGGCTTTCACAGCATCACTTACTTCTCCCCTCGTTACCCATCGTTTTCTGTCACCGTGGGTCTATCTACAATGCCATGTTTTGTGTGTAGTAAACTTTGTGTTGCTGGATAAGCTCTGGCCAAGCTTGCCTGGGACTCTCGGCAACGATCGTTGAAAGGAGGTGGCTGAAACGGAGGTGTTTCCACCATTCCCTCCGAAGTGTAGATTGTGATGGTTCCTCTCTCCATCGGAACACTTCAGGCTGCTTTTCAGAAAGCTGCTTTTATGTAAGACGAGAGAGCTGTCTCCATGACATGATGCTCTGCTTCTCTTCACCATTAGTTGGGCGTTAGTTGTTCTGGCTGTAAATAGACAGGCACAGATGGTACCACGGCTCTCCAAGCCTCCACACAGCTTGCACTGCAGGGATTTCTGTTAGTCTCGTTATCTCTCTAGCAGCTCCTACTCTTTCCTAGGAGTTTGTTGAAAAGAAGAGGGGAAGGCTAAAGAACAATCAGTCCCTTTCCTCTCTGGGCTTGATGAAGGTTGTAGCTTTTCTTCTTTCACCGGGGAACCCGCCTCAGTGGAGCAATATTTCTGCCAGCCTCACCAGGTGGAGCCAGGTCTCCCTGGGACAGCTGAGCAGAACTAGATGCCCCAACGGCATCACACTGCAGGACTTGAACGGCACATCCTCCCTAAGTGCCCTGCAGCTCTGACCACCACACAAGATGAGCCACGACACATAAAAGAGAAGCTGGTATCTCAAAAGACTTCCTTGGTGCACAGGAATAACATTTGCAGCAGAATTGGCAATGCTGATCCTGGAGAGGGCATGGATTAGAAGGACATGGCAGAGGCCTATCCCCCCTCCCTCCCTCCCTATGGATGTTATGGAGAAGGTTAAATGGGGGCTGCTCTCTAGTCTTTCATACAACACAAGAACAAGATGTTAAAGGCAACAAATTGAAATCTGATAAAAGGAAGTAATTATAGTGAGTACAGTTAACCTCCTGCAATAACCATTGAAGCCAAAAATTTAGCGAGGCTATAAAAAGGATTAGACGTTTGTATAAATTATTAAAGTATTATTAAAGTATACCAAGTGAATAACGACAGGACCAGAGGAAATGGTATAAAGTTGTGGCAGGGAGGTTTACATAAGATATCAGGAAGAATTATTTAACCAAGAGGGTGGTCAGGCACTGGAACAGCCTGCCCAGGGAGATGGTGGGGTCACCAACCCTGGAGGTATTTCAGAAACATGTAGATGTGGCACTTCAGGGCATGCTCTGGTGGCCAAGGTTGTTGAGTTGGTGATTTGTTTTGTAGGGGTTTTTTGTTTTGTTTTGAGTTTTTTTGTGTGTGTGCTTGTGGTTGGATGTGATGATCTCAGAGGTCCCTTCCAACCATGATGATTCTGTGATTCTGTATTTAATATTTCCTCTATCCCATCTACTGTCAGGTTTTAAGCTTCTGTGTCTCTACAGAAATCAAGATACTAGCGTGAAGATAAGGAGTAGTGTCCCTTCCCTGCTAGCAGGCAAATCTCTATTTGGTTCCTACTCGTTTTTTCATCATCTTCCTTTGCAGTCTTGGGTAATGGAAGAATTAGTGACATGTTAATGGGTGGACCATTCACCTGCTCCTTGGCAGCAGCTCCTGTATTTTCACCATCAAAGCTACTAATGAGAAGAAAACTGGTAAAGGTTTGCCACTGTGTTCATGCATAACTCACCTCACTCCTGGGCAGCAGACTGTTCCTATAAACCTGTCTAACATTTGGGGGCGGGACTAAGCTTTTTCAGATACACTAATGCCAAAGCAGTAGAGAGAGTAACATCTGTAGCTGTAGAGCACATCCTTCTTTTTTATCTTTTTCCCCAAAGCTGACCGGACGCCTGTAATGATGCAGCTTAGAAATACAGGTGCTGGTGCAAAAAGAAGGTACAGCCACAGGTGGTCCCCAGAGACCTGTGAGCAAGCAGGAGCAGAGCCAGCAGGTCCTCCCAGTGGGTCTGGACCCCTTTCCCCAGTGTTCCTCTTCCCTGCTGCTCTGCCCTGCTCTGGGGAGTTCATCTACCCCTGTGTTTGTCACCCCATCACAGGCCCTATCTTAATCAGGACTGCAATATCCTGCAAGAGAGGACAGGCTTGCAGGAGGGGAGAGTGTGATGAAAATATTGCCGGGAGGAACATCCTGGCTCACCTCTCTTAATGAAAGGATTGACTGAGAACAGTCCATCAGAAGGGCTAGGGACCTAAGCAATAGGTGCATTTCCTGGAATTGCAGTGTTCTGACAGGAAAAAAACAAAAAGCATCTTGACATTTAATAGAAGCTGTGACTGTCATCTAAAAATAGATCTGTGACAGTCTAAAGAGGAAGCAGTTGGAGGACCTGAAAAGCCTGATGAGAATATAAATAATACCATGTATTGCAGTACGCCATGCTGGCACAATTGGCGTTTCCTCTGCTACTCGGCCCAGGCTGCTGTCAGTTCACCCCTTGTCTGCTGCAGACTTCGCCTGTCTCTTAGCTCTCCCACAAATGAGACCGTTTGGACGCTGACAGGTCGAAATGGGAGGTGTCTGGTTTCTCTGCGGATGCCGAGGTACGCAGCAAATGTGGGTGAAATCCTGCCTGTGTAATTGGTGCAGGGTATGCCAAGGTGGGTTGGGAAAGGCAAGCAGAGAGGCAGAATGTGACAAATAAATATGGAGTTCACATGGCCCAGTCAGTTGCGATGGCTTTGAAGGCTATGGAGCGATTACGCTGGTAGTGCGTTTGTTCAGGCTTTTTTGCACCATTTTCCCCTGGAGACCGAGCCACTGCTCCCAGGGAAGCCTGCAGGCCCCCTGCCGCAGAACACGGGAGCTGGTCGGTTCCTCCATGCTGGGAGTCTTCCAGTTAAAACCAGCTGCCTCCCTAGAACACCTGCATTACAGCTGGACGCACGCTATGAGGATCAATGCAGAGCTGCAGGGGGAAATGTATGGATATCGGCATCCAGTGCCATCTAAAAGCAACCCTTGCAGATCCGTCAGAGACTCTTGTGTACCTGTCTGTCTCACCAGCATGTCCTAGCTTGTCTACTCTGTTGGAGAAAAAGCCTGTCATCTATCATGCAGTACCACAACAGGGTGGGCCCCCAAAGAGATCACAGAAGCACAGAATCACAGAATATCAGGGATTGGAAGGGACCTTGTAAGCTCCTCCAGTCCAATCCCCCTGCCAGAGCAGGAACACCCAGAGCAGGTCAGTCAGGAACACGTCCAGGCGGGTTTGGAATGTCTCCAGAGAAGAAGACTCCACAACCTCCCTGGGCAGCTCCTGCCAGGGTTCAGTCACCCTCACTGTTTTTCCTCATATTTCAGTGGAATCTCCTCTGTTCCAGCTTGCACCCATTACCCCTTGTCCTATCATTGGATGTCACTGAGAAGAGCCTGGCTCCATCCTCCTGACACTCACCCTTTACATATTTATAAACGTTAATAAGGTCACCCCTCAGTCTCCTCTTCTCCAAGCTCAAGAGACCCAGCTCCCTCAGCCTTTCCTCCTGTGGGAGATGCTCCACTCCCTTCAGCATCTTGGTAGCCCTGCCCTGGACTCTCTCCAGCAGTTCCCTGTCCTTCTTGAACTGAGGGGCCCAGAACTGGACACCATATTCCAGATGGGGTCTCACCAGGGCAGAGCAGAGGGGGAGAAGAACCTCTCTCCACCTACTGACCACCCCCCTTCTGATCCACCCCAGGATGCCATTGGCCTTCTTGGCCATGAGGGCACAGTGCTGGCTCATGGGCATCCTGCTGCCCACCAGGACCCCCAGGTCCCTTTCCCCTATGCTGCTCTCCAAGATGCTCTTTGGAGGCTGCAGTGGAGGTCTTTAATAACGTCCCCAGCTTTGGGGCTGTTTGTCTGATTTCTGCCACCGACCACCGGTTTCTGCTGCGGAACGGAGCAGGGCTCTGCAGCCAGGTGCCTGGCTGCCACTTGAACCCTAACGCTTTGCCGCTGAAGCGAGCTGCTTGCAGGGGTTGCTAGGTAACCGTAACCTGCTCCCAGCCTGTGCCAGCCAGCGAGAGATGCTTCTGATGATGTCATGCTTCAGATTTGTATTTCATCTCTTAAAATGAGTTTTCTCTCTGTTTCTGCAAGAACAGGTGCGTGGGGGAGTTCTTCAGCGAGGCAGAACTTCCCTGCTCCATCGTGCTTATTGCAGCTTAATTTCACCCTTGCAAAATGCTGTAATAAAGCAGAGTTGGTCAGGGCTTCTCAAAGCGTGGGTTGGAGGGAGAACTTTTAGCTGTTCAGGCCTCTTATTTCTTCTAGACACCAATGCAAGGGTTAACACCTTGGAAACACAGACATCTTCACTGGCTACTCCACTGCCTGTATCTGAACAAAACAATGGCTGACTCAGTAGAAAGATAATGGAAGTTTTGTGATTATGATTTTCAAGAACACAAAAATACAAATATTACATGTCAGAAATGGACTGAAACTGGAAGTTATGCCCCTTTTAATGCTCTGTGCCAAACTATCCTTTATCAGTGAGAGTCTAGTTACGGCAATGAGTCACATTACAAGTGTGTGTAGCACATCTTTGATGAGGCAGATGAGAAAAGATTCTCAAACAAGATGCTTTGAACACGCTGTGGTGAGTATGGGACAGATGAGCAGGAAGCCACGCTGTTGTGGGAGGTGGAGCAAGCCTGGTCTTGAGAGACTTCAGCCTTAAACCTGGGCTGAACAAAGCCTGCCGAGGGGTGTGCACCCTCATTCTTCAGCCCAGAGGGGATGCAGACTCACAGCATGGTGCGTCTGAAGGCTTTCTAAGTGGCTCATCTGCCTTCCTTCTGGGCATGAAGGTAGGTGACTGGCCACAGGTGTGTGTGTTCAACTCCTACTGGGGCTCTGAAGATGTACTTGTCATTTTTCTTGGTTTCTTCCTGCAGCCTAGCCTATCTGTTTGTCACAGAAAGGTGTCATTTTGCTTGGAGGTCCTCTCTTGTATCGGAGGGTGTGCTGTCATCTCTGAACAGGCTGGTCGTCTTGTCTCCTGGTCTTTTTCTACAGTTGCCACCAGCAGGAGCATCAGCCTGCAGCAGTAGCTGGTGCAAGCAAGGAGAAATCAATCCCTTTGTCTCCTGCCCCCTGGCTTGTGACACTTGCGCATCCTCTGGGAGCTTCTGCCTTCATCCCTGAGGCTCCAAACCATTTACTGGTTGTTCTCTCCCTGTTTGCCTGTCTGATTTGATCTTCTTTATCGCTGCCTCTTGCTCTCCTTCCCCACACTCTACTTGGTGTGTGCGAATTCCTCATCAGTGCGGGGAGCGCAGGTCCCGGCGGGTGCTGTGCGGGGCTGCCGCTGCAGTCAGCTGCCCTTTGGAGAGCGCTGAGCAGCGCCATCTCCAACGTGCTGCTTTAGGAAGCACAGTCTTGGTCACATACAGCAGTCTACCTGGCAGCAAAGGAACGGAGGCAGAGCACCCAGCACAGGCTCCCTAAGCTCCGGATGGGCGCCGGTGTTAAACGTGCTGTTTAGCAGAGGGAAGAGGATTTTCTGCAGAGAGCAAACAGGCAGGCACTCGTTAGGGCAGGCACTCATTAGGGCAGGCACTCATTAGGGCAGGCACTCATTAGGGCAGGCACTCATTAGGGCAGGCACAGGCCGGTGGGAAAGAGGATGGATGTGCCCCACTGCCAGGAGGTGCCTGGGTATCTCCACCTATTCTGGGTGATTAGACAAGACCCCCCCCTCCCTCCAAGACGATCTGCAGGAAACCTTTCTGCTTTGTGTCACTGCCATGGAAATCATGGGGACAATTCCCATGAACATGCAGGTGGCAACCAAACCTATCAAACCTGGGCTGGGGAGTTCAGCTAATGGCTAATGGTCCATCATTCTCTTTGTACACACTGGGCATACAGAGCAGTGAGATTTTCGCTCTGTTTAAACCGCACAAGGTGACTGACTTGGGCAAGGACCAAAGTCACGGAAAGCACATCTTGATCCCCAGCTTCTCGGTGTGATGCCTCTCCCGGGCTGTCATACCGCTCCTGCCACGGTCAAAAAGCACATCAGATCTGCTGGTGCTCTAGCAACAGCCCTGGTCGTCTGCCTGCAGTTCTCTAACCAGTTGAAAGCAATAGGTAGAAGAGGGTGATTACAATTGCTGATTCTGTTAGGAGACTTTTCTTTCATGTATATTTTACATACCCAGACACTCTGCTAAATCTAATTTATGAGCAAGAAAGAGACTAGGAAGAATTAAGGGACTGAGATTCCTCACTCTTGACGTTTTCATTTTGTTTTTTGCTTGTTTTGATGTTCAGACCAGAGATTAACACACACTCCACAAAGCTTCCCAGTATTTTATAGAGAGTACTGGAGGGTTTGTGTGTGTGTTTGTGTCCAACAACAGCAGAGCAGAGGGCTCCAGAGCTTTACAAGATGATCAAATATATAACTTCAGCCATGTCAGTTCGTGTACCATTAAAACTGGGAACTAGAGATTTGATGATTTTTCAGAAGTGAAGTAAATGAAGACCAGAGTAAGAGCTGAACCAAAATGAGGATTTAAGTATCATTCTCTTAATTACCTGACACCCTCCTGCCATTTTTGTTTTAATAAATGACTTAAGCGCCAGCCAAAAGAAAGTCAATTACCTAGAAATCTGGTAATCATTTACTGAGTTCTCTCAAAACCCAGCGCTTCCCAGTTACTCAGTGAAATATTTATGACTTATGACTAGTGCTGATACATTCTCCAGGCAGATGATCAGATAGGACATAAAACAAATGAGTAGTTTAGGAAGGTGCCATTAAAATCCACAGTTTTGTGGCACTTTTAACTTTCTGATGCAATCACTGTGGGCAACAAAATTTTTCATTGCTTGGTCCCTTCCCAAAGTTGATTCCTTTTAGATATTCATAATCTTTCTGCCTTCCTCTCTGTGTTTGAAGAATGTGTGATATCAGCATACCCATATTTATATGATTAACGGGGGGGTCTGCTGATGGGAACACAGGGTGATACAGGAAAGGGGCAGATTTAAGAGCGTACGTGTAACCCAACATTTCAAACATTAGGGGCCAACAAGAAATGCTTTGATGTGCTACTTGATTCTGGCCACCTGATATCATCACAGAGGGAGAGCACTTTCCACAGAAGACGAATTTGTATGCTATGGTGGTTTGAATAACCTGTTTTTTTCTAAACTAGTGGCATGGTACTAAATACTTAATGAAATACTGCAGGAATTATAAGCAGGGTTTCAGAGTACCCTTTCTCAGGATTAAGGTTTGAAATTTTTCTCCCAAATTTTGTACTCTGTTCTCATCTCCTCATACAGAGACGGCTTGTAGAAACAGTTTTGATTCATTATGCTCTAAAGAAATCAGCTTGCCCGGATGGAGGCAAATTAGGTTTTTAACAGTTCGGTTTCTGTTTGGACCGTGACAGTTAGTGACATGGTTTTTGTAGGAAAAGCCATGTCTGCTCTGGCCCATACAGCACAATTTTCAGCATTTCTGTGCTGTGGCAGCTGTCCACTGGTGTGGAGGACTCAGCCAAAATCACCTCGGGTGGGGGACAGTTTGCCCCCACTCTGTCCATCTCTGATGAGGAGGCTGGAAGCAGGATGAAAGATGCTTCTCCCCTGCCTGCAACTTACATGGATGCTTTTTAGCACAGAGAAGTGAGGCTGTGAAGTTAAAACAATAGCAAGTGCAGCTTCATCTCAGCTCCAAGCATTGCTCACTGCTCTTTACTCAACAGCAGAGCTTTTCCAAGCAAAGGCTTTCTGTAGGGGCAGCTGTCCCCTCCCTACAGCACACGTTCCTCCAGGGAGCTGCAAAGCAGTACCAGCCAGGAAGTCCCCCCGAAGACCCCAGCAGCCCCTGCAGAGGGCCAAGGGACGTGCTCCCAGGTGTCCCCCCGCAAAGGCAAGTGTGGGCACACCATGATGCCACCACCGCTGCTTGAGGCAAGAGCTGCTGCTGCAGTTGGTGACGGCCTCTAAGGAGCGTGACGATGGGTTGCCTTTTATTTTTATACCCTGAGCTTTCATCTTGACACTGATAAAAGAACAGCTGCCTCTAATCTCACTTCTAAATCCCGGGATCGGTATGGCGACCTCTCCGTCCTCGCGGATGCTATCCTGAGCCGGCCAATGCGGCTCAAATGCCAGCTATTATCCTTATGGCAACTGTGTGCGGGCATTACTCAGGGCTCTCTCGCTGCCTGTTGGATTTTCACAGTAGCAGTCGGGGCTGGGGAGTCAGAGCAGAACTCCTCATTTCGCTCCTTTAGCAAGGCTAGACATTGGGATGCACCCACCAGAGGCTTGCAGAGGGCTGTACGGGGCTTGCTTTGACACCAAAGGTTTCATTTCCAGAGACTGTCACCCGGTGATGCAAACTGCCAGGGGGATTTCAGCACGGGTGATTAACACACAGTAGGGTAACCCGTGGGCTAGCTGAGGTTCTGTCGCTGCAGAAAGGCTGCCTTGAAACACCTCATTCATCTAAGAGCAGTGAGACACTCTGACCTCAGAACTGCCATGGGTTGGGTTCACCATTTCCATAACAAACGTGAGCCTTTTTGGCAGGGAGGCAAAAGGCAGCCCCTCCTGCCATGGATGAGGCTCAGCAGAGGCTGTGGGCTCTGTGGGCAGGGCTCTGCTCTGCCTGTACACAGACCTGGTCCAGCAAAGAAAACAGGCTCCATTCACATCAGCCAGTGGCTGATTTACTGCCTTTAGGAAAGTCAAGAGGGGACCTGTATTTCATAGGGCTGCAAGAACATGGAAAAGGATCTATCGTGGGGAGAGGAGAAGAGCTCAATGCAAGTGAAAGAGAATTATTTCTGTCTTCCCTCAAACTGGTAGGAATTAATATTTTTAAGCATAAATCTCTCTTCTCGGTGTTTTCTATGACCAGGCTATCGCACATTTGAAGTATGAAAAGGCATTTCCCCTTCTTTTTGCAAACTTTTAGCAGAAGTTAGGAATTCCTTCCTAGAACTTGCCCACTACATCGTTCTGTGAGGGTCAGTGGAGGCAACGCTGAATAAAGCCAACTCCTTTGGAGGATGAATTAATAACTGGGAAAGAGGGGGGTGGGGAAGCAGCATAGAAATATGAGGGGCTGGAAAGAGATCATTTGCTCTTTTCATCACAAAAAGGAATTTTATAAAGGGCTTTGCAGTTGGTGCTTGTATCCAGATAACATTTAATACATATTCTTTCTGATGGTGATGGTTCAGAAGAGATCCTTCTCCTTACATGCAATCCAGAAGGCTTGGGTGGAATATTTTCTGTTAAAGTGCCTGGACTGGACTAGTGCTAAAGGTGCAAGCTGACAGTGTGCCCTCAGACCTGGTGGCTTATTGACTTAATATTCTTCTTCCAGGAGAGCTGGCATGCCAAGTGAAGACCAGGCATCCCTTGTGTGCCTGGCTCCAGGCTGTGGTTTGCTCAGGCACCGAGGGATTATTCTCATAGGATCATAGAATTGTCTAGGTTGGAAAGGACCTTTTAGTTCATCTAGTCCAACCATCACTCTAACTCTGATAAAAACCATCACTAAACCCTGTCTCTAAGCACTTTGACAACTCATCTTCTAAATACCTCCAGGGATGGGGCCTCAGTCACTTCCCTGGCAGCCCATTCCAAGGCTTAATAACCTTTGCAGTGTAAAGGTTTTTCCTAATGTTCCATCTGAACCTCTGCTGGTGCAACTTGAGACCATTTCCTCTTGTCCCATCGTCTGTGACTTGGGAGTAGAGACCAACCACCCCCCAGCTACACCTTCCTTTCAGGGAGTTGTAGAGAGCGAGAAAGTCTCCCCTCAGCCTCCTCTTCTCCAGGCTGAACAACCCTCATGTGTTCCCTTGTCCAGCCTTCATCCCACAGAGAATACAGTATTAAAATGTGAGATGTCCTGGTCACAGCAAGCATAGAGAAGAGAGATTCATGCTTAAAAATATCAATTCTTCTCCTGCCGTAGATTCACCAGCCTTCTGGTCTGAGCCTGTAGCCAAAACTGCTGAACACCAGCAATTCATTTGAAGACGGTTCTTTTATGTACACAAATATATGCACAGATGTATGCAGGGAGACATCTACAAACGTTTGCAATTCACTGCAGTGACAGAGGACATAACTCAAATGGTATGAGGGATGCCAAAATAACTTCAGCCTCATACAAT
The DNA here is from genome assembly GCA_013400555.1 of Jacana jacana. NCBI lineage: Eukaryota > Metazoa > Chordata > Aves > Charadriiformes > Jacanidae > Jacana > Jacana jacana. The sequence continues at coordinate 178,441 of VZTM01038153.1, forward strand.
TCCTACATATTCCACGTGGCCTCAGTTGTTTAGTAACTCACAATACAAATAATTTTTAAAGAATTGTACAGAAGTCGTTTATCCCCTTTATCAGACTAGGTAACAGAAATTATAGCAGTGCCTGTCCCATGCCTAAGCAGGGCAGCACTGCATCCCTGGTGGTGTAGCCCTGAGATGTCTGCCTTTCCCCAGGGCCATGCTCCCGTGATTCATCCACTGTGTTCAGTCCACCCCGCCTCCCTTCTCTCCCAGAGTCATTAGCCTTTCTGCTCTTTGGCAGGCACGCTGGAACCTTCCACCCACCAACACTAAACCTAACAAAGCCAACAGTGTCTTTGGGTCATGTATTAACTGTGCTAAATATACTGGTTTGCATAAATAGATAAATTTCTTTTCCTCTGCTGGCAGATTGCACAGCCAGAAGTTTTTAATACTTATCATGCGTGTACTGGGAGTGGTCCTGTTCCCCTCTGGTATCCCAAACACCTCTTGCTTTCCAGGATGGGAAAGGATACAGCACAGAGCAACTAAGGAAGAGATGGTTCAGCCCCTTCCACAAATGAAAGCTGGATTAAAAGGGCAGACACCCAATCTGCTGAAATGGAGACGGGAAAAGAAGCGAAGCTTTCCCTCCATCACCCTGTGCTGAGTTCTGTTAAGGGAAAAGGTCTCCGTGCCTCCTGGGAGAGTCTGGGGGCTTCTGTCTTTACCTTCTTTTTATCATTGAATAGTCTATGAAGACTGTTTTTCTGTTGACTTAAACATTGATGGGTGGTAGGAAGGGCAGATGGAGAGGAAAAAACTAAGAGAGGTAAAAAATATTAATGAGTTTTATTATTTTTTGCTCGTGTCTAGGCTCACTTTAGGACTGAGTCTTTTTAAAGATATGAAGAATATCTACCTCAGACATAATGTAATCTTTTTTTCCCTTTTTATTATATTAGTAAATCTCCCCACATACCTTCCACTGACAAGCAAATCACTTGGAAATATATCACCTGGGCTAACACTTTGTTTTCAGCTACACTGGTCATGCTTGGGTACTCTTGGTTCCTACTCTTCACAAGTTTGTAGTTGTCAAGCAACAATAAAGATAAATATAAAAGCCCTTTACACCAGCATTATAACCCTGATGTCTCAGGACAGTCAAACCCTCGGCTTTATTTCTCTGCTATTTTTTTTTCTCAACTTGTTTGTACAATATTTTTTCCAACAATACCCTTACATAGCAAAGGCTAATCTGAAAGACTTCTTGCTCATCAGGCGTTGCTTTTCACTAATAATTGTGTCCTGTTAGAGCTGTAGTGTTTCTCTCTGGTTGTTCTTTTGCCCATCTATGAAAGCTCATACCTGGGCCGCTCAGCTTGAACAAGGAGAAAGTTGACAGGAGGCCCTTCAACACCCTGTGCTTCTCTTCACTGGTTTGCAAGCTACTTCTGTGCTAGTAATTCCTCCCTCTCCCCTCCTCCCCCCCCCCAAAAAAAAAGAGAAAAGAGTAATAGCTTTTATTTTGTGTCATTACTATAGTAGTTCAAGAAGAAAAAGAGAAAAAAAACAAACAGAGGGGGTCTGGCTATGCCAGTGAAGAAACATCTCTGTGATTAGTGAGTGACTTGTTGGTTAATTCCCAGTTCAAAACCGTGGGTTTCTGACCTGATTTCTGCAGCCAGGACTAGCTTGAGAAAGATTGAGCTGTTTACATGCAACTTAAAATGGATGTCCGTGACACTGCTTTTTTAAATAATTGTTTTGTATTGTTGACTGATTTTCTGCTAAACAGGCACAGTTACTTAAATGATGCTGTGATATTCACACTTTGTCTTCTGTTCAGTTCCAGGAAATTTGTCTCATGAGGATTAGACATGCTGCCATCTGCAATACAGACATTTCTATCAGCGGATATGACCAGGAAAACCTACTGTTTGTGAGTAATTTCTTCTAAAAATAAACACTGTCTCTTAAAAGAGAATTGGGAGAGTGACATGTAGATTTAAAACTATTCTTTGAGTTAGTAGCAGAAAATAACCCACATCTGTGACTATTTTGTAAGACCATGGGCCTGGAGCAGCATGCTTATCCCCTCCCAGCCCAAGTGCAGCTTTTGAACTTCCATCCCACAACAGCACTGGAACCATCCATCGGCTAGGACGTTCAGCTGGAGACCCTCAAACCCTTCCAGAAGCATCTGAGGGTCTCCAGATGATGGTCCCGGTTCCATTCACTTCTGGTGGGGTGTGAACCTCCCTTTAGTTCACACGGTGGAGCAGAGCTGCCATAGCAAGGGGCTGGAGAATGGCACAGATACCCAAGCTGCTGAGATGGAAAGGGAAAGCTAGTATGGGTCAGATTAAGGGGCAGGATCATACTTCTTATCCTGTAGGACCAACCTGGGCAGGTACCGAAGCCTCCATAGGTCCTCTAAATGGCACAACAGACAGGCTTTGTCGAACTGCTAACCACAGGAGTAAATCAGAGCTTATCATCAGTAAAAAACACACAGCAGCTCTTCTCTCTCTCTTAGCACTTGGCCTTTTGTGCCACCAAGACGCAACTGAACGGACACCAACTTCTTCATATACTTATGCAAATGACAGGACTTTTGTCACCTCTAGCTGCACCCTTGCTTTAGCTTCAGGCAGGGCTGTTACCTTTGTAAATACTGCTCAGGCAGTAATGCATTAGGCACAAACAGTAACTGCCAGTTATCATGCTTTCCCACAAGGGGAGGAGATTTGTGTCCCTTCTGTTAGAGACAGGCCACAAAAAGATTGTCGATTCAGTCTCTGACACAGCTGAGAGGACAGAGCCCTGTGGCCAGGAGGCAGGGGCCAGAAACGGGGCAGGCAGAAACCTCTTAGAAAGGCAATAAAAAGGTCAACTAGTTACAATTTGGGAAAAAGTCCATCATTCGACCCTCTACTTCTACTGTCGTACTTAGTCACTAAATCTCAGGTAATGAGCAAAAGCCTTCATTTGCAGCAGCGCGTAGTTCCTGCTACTCGGCAGGGAAACAACCTGAGAGGTTTTTTTCAGGCTCCTGTTTGGCTTTCAGGCAGGCCCAAACTTGTCTCTTAAGTTTACCTTTTTCTAACAGGGGCACCAGAAACATCTGGCAACTTGGGACTTACAGATCAGAGGAATAATCACCACTGACACAGAAAACAGAGAAAACATCTTCCAGTGCCCTGGGTCTCCCTGCCCTGTTGGCAGGAGCATTCCATTACTCACCCTTGTTTAGGAGTTGGCAGGGCATTTCTGTAGTCTTGCAGGTCACAAAGTCCATGGAAAAAAAAATAATAATCTTCTTTTATTCTTAGCTAACGGGGTGAACCCAATGTGAGACATTCCTCTGCTTTCCGAGAGCAGGACACGCATCAGCCCAGTCCGTTTCCATCTTCCAAATTGTCATTCTTACCCACAGGCATCTCCTAGAGCCCAACTCGTAAACAAAAAGGGAAAAGTTTTCACACCAGGGCTCTGAGCAAAGCAGGGGGGTGTCTGCTGAGTGGAGGCAACCACAGAGCCAGCTGAGGGGCACTACTTGTGCTCTGCTCTGGGCACAGCATCTTCTGTCCATCACTTCTGCTGATGAATGGGCTGCAGGGGCACTTTTTTTTTTAGTATGAGCATGATGGCAGAATCAGAGCTTTTAAATTAGATAGTTTTGGTCTGGCTTGTTTTTTGTGACTTCCCCAAGCTACAAAAGGCGTGGAAGCAAGAGAAACTCAGCTGCTGGCATAGTCTGGAGAGCACATGCCTGCTGCAATATGGGAAAGAGCTGGGAGGAACTCGTGGAAATCCAGCAGAAGAAAACTCCAATCGGTTGTCAAAAAGAGCTTCCTTACGGAGTGATGATCTAACCAAAGAAAGCTGTAAGAATCCCGGCTGCTCAGACAACTACCATTACTCTGGGTGAAGAGAGAAACAGTCTGCAGTGGCTGGACCTGTCCTTCCTCCCCTCAAACCCTGGAGCTCCGGGGAAGCTCTTTAATGAACATTTTTACAGCACAGCTTGCCTGAGGGCTGAGGCCAGTTGTGTGGCCACTTCTGTCCTTAATGGCCTGCTCACTGTATCAGTGAGAAATATTCTCACAGGGAAACTGGGGTCTTGAAAAGGGCCCTGAAAGATAGCAGATAAATCAGCAGTGGTGTTGGCATGGCGTAAAGGGCAGAGTGAATAAGAATAGCAACAAAGAACTCCCAGCATCCAGAAAGCGCGGCAGAGGTTAGAGTCTGCCACTGAGACAGTTGTTCCAGAGAGATTTACATGTTTTGGAGGCAAGCTCAGCAGGGAAGTTGCACAGGGAGCTACCAAAAAGCTCTGTTTCAGCAGCAGCCCTGGGGTGCTGGGTACTGGCTGAGGATGTTGCCAGTGAGCACAGCCTCTTCAGCAGCTCTCCATGGGTTTCCAGCAACGCTGTGTTTCCCACAGTCGTAGAATCATAGAATGGTTCAAGTTGGAAGGGACCTTACAGACCTTAAAGTTACACCCCCCCTGCCATGGGCAGGGACACCTCCCACCAGAGCAGGTTGCTCAAAGCCCCATCCAGCCTGGCCTTCAACACCGCCAGGGATGGGGCAGCCACAGCTTCTCTGGGCAGCCTGTTCCTGTGTCTCACCACCCTCACAGGAAAGAATGTCTTTCTAGTATCTAATCCAAATCTCCCTTCTTTCAATTTAAAACCATTTCCCCTTGTCCTTTCGCTACACTCCCTGACAAAGGGTCCAGCACCCTGTTGCAGGGGGTTCAGTCCCAGCCAGTATGTTATGAAAACCAAAGCCTGCTCCTCAGCAGCCTCTTAAAAGGTGTGTCTGGCAACCTGCACTCTGGCCAGTTCTTGCTCCCCTCTCCAGCAGCCACCTTGGCCATTTGCAGCTCAGTGAGGGCGTCCTTTTCCCATCAAAATTCAAGTCTGGAGCTGGAAGCTGCTACTGTCTCACCCTTCATAATCCCCTTGCAGCACATCACCAGGACTTCCACAGCTCCCCTTGCAGACCCCAGCCATGTTCCCAGTCGCCACTGCATTCACAGGAAATTCTCCCTGCATCCCTTCAGGGAAGCCTTAGGGGAACCCATCACCTCAACTACCTTCACTGTGCACTGGCTCTTTGGAGTCTGGACAGACTGCAATATTCTTGAATGCCTGTGTTCTTCAATGGATTATTTTTGAACTTCTTCAACAATGAACTCTTGGTCTGTACCCTGACTCACTGAGTGCTGTACCTCTCTTAAGTAATGCATGCTAATGATCATCTGCCCTGGATTTTATAAGCTAGTAGGGGTGAAAGATGAAAGCCCAATATTGCCTACTATACTAAGGCTGCATTCAGATATTAAAAAAAAACAACATAAAACCTCTAGGATGACATCTGTTGTAGCCAAAGTTCATATATTCCTTCATGAAAATTCAGCTACATTTGATAAAAAAAAAAGAAAGAGTCTTTTCAATATATGGAGGATGATTCATGCTTAAATATACAGCTGAATGCCACTCAAAATTCCCTCTTTTCCCCAGTCTTTGCTGTTTTGTGAGTCCACCCAGGGAGGAATTATGGTCAGTGTTCTCTCAAATCTCCGTTCTCTCACTTTGCCCGTCAACATTTCATCAGGGATAACAATAAGATCTGGTGCTCTTTTGACACCAGGCAAATAGCATTCCCCAGCACTCTCCTCCTCTCTCCAGCCTGCTGTCTCTTTCACTGCTCAGCAAATCTTCACATGAAGCTAATGTTCAGCTGAAAATGAAGGGTACGGAGGAGATGCATGGATACAGAAAGTAGCAGTGGCCCTTTTTCGAGAAATCGGCCCCGTTTCAGTGGTTAGTGAGCAGATGCATCCCAGCTGACATTTATCAGGTGATACAAGATCTAGCAAAAGTGAGAGAGCTGTGAGGAGGGCTTCTTGCTGGCTTTACTCTGGAAGTGCCAGAGCCTAGGCATTTACCCCCCAGTGAACGATGCCGGGGTGTGTATGAGAAGCAGACCTGCTCCCAACAGCTCCCAGTGGGAAGTAACAGGCCCCTGCAGCGAAGGGATGACGGTGCTGAGTGCCAACTAGTAGAAAAAAAGCTGAAGCCCTGAGACAAGTGCCCAGATTGTTGTCTGGCACAGTCTGCTGCATCTCGGTGCTGCAGAAGTAGGTCAGAAACTTTAGAGATAGTTCTGAGTAGCAAGTACTTCCTTGGACGATCGCTGATTCACAGCTGCTCAGCGTCTTCTCATGGTCACTTCAGTCTCGCAATCAGTTTGGCTAACATTCAAAGCCAAGCTGGGTCTCCTGCTCCACTGCTGAGCTGGAAGCTGGAAAGATGTGCTGGACCACAAGAGGAGGAAGGATGCTGCTGCGGCCATTGCTATCTTGCTTTCTGAATGCTGCAGCAGCAAAGTGAGGTGGGACCATCCTTCCATGGACTTGTATCTCCATTATGTGTTTCTGATGACTGCAATTCACTGTAATTCAGAATTAAGCTATTGAAGTTTTGTGGGGAAAGATTAGCTCGCTAAGATGCTGTCACACCTCCAAGGCAGACCGTCCATGAGGTGGTGGCACGTGAAACCAGGTTCCAGGAATGAGATGGGGAATGTGACACCCATGTATGTATCCTAGAGAAGCTGTGGAAGAAAAAATATGGGTCTGGGACCCCACAGACAGGAGAGCCGATGGAGGGAAGCAGGCAGACATGGAAACCATGTGTGGCTGCCCAGGGTAGTCTGGGGCTGAGCTGTGTTTTGTGCAAGCCAAGCTTTTAACATCTCGCTTATATTGCTGGTTGAGCTGGGAGGTTTCGTCTGCCAGAAGCAAAGCAGCACTACCAAACGCCTAGATTTCTTCTTATTATAGCATTCAGATTGCACATACCCGTGAGTTTCCCAGCAGAGCCCAGTCCTTGGGGAGGATGCATGAGCAATGTCCTGCAAGGGTCCCCCTCGGGACCACAGCGGTGATGGAGTCCATGCCAAATACCCCACAGGAAGCAAGGCAAGCAGGATGCCAGCCAGGAACTGCGTGTGAAGACTACTTTAAAGTGAAGACCTGTGGTTTTTTTGGTCCTTCTTTCATGTCTCAGGATGCTCTGACTACTGAGGTTTTTATGGTTGCTCTGGTAATGGAATGATTCTCTGCGGGAATGAAAATGTTATTTACAAAATTTCCTCGTGAAACAGTGACAATTAACCAGCAGCAATTTTTGTAATGCGCACTGCAATCATAGACACCAGAGCACTGATTGAAACCAAGGGCCACTCCTGCAGATACATGGGGAAAATCACTCATGGTCTCTTGCAAATTGCAATTTCTCATGCTGGCAATCCACCAAAGAGCCCTGGCTCACTCCTGCCCGGTAAAAGCATGGGAACAGGTTGGGTTTTTTTCACGTGTTTCTGCACTAAGGTTTGGTGTTAATGGAACAGGGGTCAGACTAATTCAGTGGTTTGGGTTTGCAAGAGCCGAGCTGCATTATGATACACGAAGAAGTATCATAATCCCCTCTATCCCCTGCATAGAGGGGAGCAGGGCAGTGTTTTACACTGTTTTCCTACAGCAGTTGGTATAAAAAGACAGATGAGCTAACTGGCAGGGAATTCAGCTTTCTGACAAGGGACCAAGGGGGCAAATGCCTGCAAGCTTGTTGTCTCTCCTTGGCATCACCAGTCCCTGAGCTTGGCTGCACCTGCACAGCCCCAGTACTATCACCCTGGGATGAGAGGAATACATGGGGATGAATAATTCAACTGCAAATCAGCTCTCCGACTGCACAGCATCTTTTTTCTAGGTTGCTATTTTTAATATAGATACTCCCACTTGTGTGTTTGGTGGAGTAGAGACATATGAGAAATAGGAGAAGGCGTCTGACGCAGGCAGGTAGGAGAAGCCTGGGGCGTGTGTGTGTGTGTGTGGATTTGAACCAGTGCTGGCCTTGAGAAGGACCACTGTGGCCTTCCCACCGAGGGCAGCCAGGGGCTGAGCACCTCTGAGTCCTATTTGCTTCGGTGAGAGACGAAAATGCTCAGCACTGCTTGCTTGGATTCGCATCCCTCTGCTGGCAATCACAGGGAAACAGCAAAGCTGCCTGTGTGGTTACAGCTGGGGCCGGGTGTCAGGGCAGCCAGGTGCAGTTTCCAGGCCTTCTGCTTCTCTCCCCTGTGCAAACCTTGTCAGTCCTCTCTCTCTTGCAATTCCAGATTTGTTAGTGGGAAAACTATTACCACAGCTTCCTTTGGTCCACCTCCCTTGGTTATAATCTCCGGGGAAGAAACCGTTGCTGCTTGTTTGTAGCTACCGGGGATAACTCACAGGGAGCCTCTTCTGCTGCAAGGTGGCCTCTTCCAATCGTAGTTTTCAATCACAAACATCAGAAGGAGAGAGTCGTCAAAAGGGTTTAAAAGGAGAAGGATTTTAGCTGCAGCAGCTCAGTGAGGAGGTGAGGGACTGTAGGAGACAATGGAACAGAAAAGCTGCCAATTTGGGCAAAAAGCGAAACTGTCATGACACGCTCATCTTTGTGAGCATCCAGATTTCCAGAAGGGACTGGTTGGCATTTTGATTTGTACACTAGTTCCTCCAGATTGTAAAACCAAAGATCAAAGCACAAAGGAAATTCTCTCATGTCTGAGAATCTTTTCTTTTTCCCCTTCCTGTGTATACAGCGTTTTCCAATAAATTGCTTCAGACGAGACCTAATGCTAATAATAACTGCTTTTACAAAGTCTGGTTTTGCAAATCCCTGGCTGGCAAAGGCATTCGTGTGCTCCTGCAGACTCAACGGAAGCTTTGAAATTTAGCTCACTCTCTTCATGTTACAGAGCCTCAACTCCAGCTCTAAGTCACTGGGTACGGGGAGCTTCTTAGAAATGAGGTAAGAGAGAAGCAAGTATCTGAAACCCAGAAGTGACATAAGTAATAGGAGATCACCCCGTAGACTGACTGCTGCCAGGGTTGGGGAAAGCATCCATGTTTCTGAGGTTACTGTGCTGCACCTTCTCAACATCTAAATAAAGGGCTTTAGTTAAGAAAAGCCCTTTACTTCTTTCTCTATCTCTTGATCTTTGCGATCAAGCAAATTCTGGAATATTGCTTAATTGCTCAATTCCAGATCAGGAAAATTCGCTGCTACTCCCAGATTTTAGGGGAAAAGAAGGGAAATAGAGAAGGAACCTGCAGTGATGAAGAAGCCAACATTCTTTGCAACAGAAATTTGACAATTGATGTTTCACAAAGCCTGGTGGTCGGTTTTAACCATGTGATATCCAGGAGACTGGAAGAGAAAGCAGTCTCGGTTACACCCAGTTCAGAGAGTAGGTCATTAGCCAACCAGCTAAATGTCTAATGAGCTCCATTCATCATGGACCTTTGGCCTCCTGACTTCTCCTGCGAAAACAACAAGCACCAACAAGGACACACCCTGTGTGTCCTTGCCAAGCCAAGGTGGCTTCTCACACCAACGTTTTATGAAGCGTAACCACCATTTGAAAACACAAAACAACATGCCAGACACAGAAAGGTTTCTCCTTCTTTCCTAAAACACAAATTTAATCTCAAAATACTACACTTGCTGGAGCCCCCATACAAGTCTATAGCACTGAAACAGCTTCTGGCTGGAGATAGGAACCCTTGGAGGCATTAAGGCAGGAACGGATTGTTTTAGAAAGCCAAGACTGTCTATTTTCCTAGGGGATATAGAGCATTCTGTTCTCAGCTGATCTATCACAAGATACTGAGCCACGGCACTGCCCCAAAATTAGCTGTTGCACGTGCGTTGCAGACCATTTTAGATTGTCTAATTTTTATCAAAAATTAAATTACTCTTTTTCTCCCCCATGGCGTGTGTAAAGGCACAATGCAGATTTCTTATACAGCTTTTTACCCACCCAGTTCTCCATCACGCCTTCCAGATTTTTGGAAAGTTTTTGGTGTGAAATTTTTTCTTTCTAGTTGTTCTTCTTGTTATGTTGAAGCTCAGATGGAGAGAGAGGCAGCCATTAACCTGTGAATAAGCTGTAGTACAGTCGCTCTGTAGATTCCTATCAGGAAAGCGCTGACATTTGATTTCCCACCAGCAATTTGGTAAGTCATAGACTTACAACGGCCTGTGGTAACCATCTCCCAACACATCTGTGCAGCCAGTGTCTGTGCTGGCTCTTAGCTCCTGGCTCCTTCGGCACAGAGAGAAGCTCCCTGAAACTCCACTGCATCAGGAAGATGTTTTGGAGACATTACTCAACACCCTTCACCAGCATCACTCCAGGTTGCAGAACGCTCCCAGTAAGCTAACGTACGTTTGTGACACTGGATGTATGGGGGTCTCACCACTTGTGCAGGCAGAGTTATGGCTCTCCAGTGTGCTGTGTGTCCCAGCATGTCCTGCAGTCCAGAAACTCCTGCTGAAGAATTGTCCCCAGTGTCCTGCGGGAAGCAGCCTGTTTTGGGTTAGCACCTCAGTTCCAAGTAGACAATGGTGGGAGAAGTCTTTGGTTTAGGATGAGAAGCGAGGAGTGCTTCAGTGGAAACCTGGAAGTGAGTGAGATGTAATCCTCAATTTTTCTGTCCTCCTTTATACAAATGATGTGTCATTTTTTCTCCACATGCAGCAAAGCACTTAATAAAGAATTGGCACTAAAAATCCTGGACAGGCCTTAAGAAATCTTAGCTTTGCATTCCCATAAAAGCAGTACTAATGTGGGCTGGGGGTTCCAGGTGTCAAGCTACCTTCTAGTCTTAGCTCCTCTAGTGAGGTTTTGAATGTGAAAGAGTAGAAAACAATACTTAAGTTAGCTTAACATTAACCATGTAAGTATTGGGATTGCAAAACATACATAAAAATTGAAACGTTTTGTTCTCTGCTGAGATTTGGGAGTGATAACAGGAAAAAATACACCCAAAAATACCTTTAGAAGTAAGAATCAAATGTAGGAATCTGACCATATGGGCTGTACACACAGAGTACCTGAACGGTGCGGGTATTTCATTCGCTTCATCCAAAGTCTTTTTCACCAGTTCAAGCTTAACTAAAAAAAGAAGTGGAATTTGGACACTGAAGCAACCCTGTACCTGTCATGGAGAACACAATGACAGGACACAGAAACAGGTCACCTCAGCATCCCCGTGGGTCTGCATAGCTAGGAGCAAAACCTGCCTTGAATTCCAAAATACAACTTGGCATTGTTGAGTTTATTTATGGCAACAGAAACTGAAATGAGCCGTACGCTCCAAAGAGACAATCTCAACTCTTAAAAGAAAAGTGCATTCATGTAAAAAGTCTTACATGGCTCAAATATAACTAATTAACATTTTAAATTGATTTTATTTTTTTTAATCTATATCATATAAACCTCAAACACCTTCTGTTAACAAGCAATATACTCTACTTTCTTATGCAGGTTTTGTGACATCTTTTCCTATAATTTCAGCTACAAAGAAAAAAATGAGTGTCAGGTTTTATAACATCAAATCCCAAAAATGAGGTTTTAATTGGTATTTATGAATTGCAGTCCAGAGCAATCCTCCTATTAGTCATCTAATCATTGGGAAACAAGAGGATTTCTATCCAGCACCAATGGATTTGAATAGCATATGAATCATAGCTAACAACCAACACTATGTAACGGACTGGGTATCTCCTTAGTCAATGTGGCATTAAGTGATTTTGTTTGAGAGACACATTAATAATTTAATTACTAATTAATAAATAAATTAAAACAGAAAAAAAAAAAAGTATGAAAGTTAAATGATAGTAGATGCTCATTAGGGAAGACCTCCAGACTTCAAACAGCATCCACGATGTTTTACCGACCCCGCTTTAGCTCCTTTCCAAAGAAAATGAACTGAAAACCCCCTTCAGCCTGACTCCGGAGCTGCAGGCAGCGCTACTGCGGGCTATAGGGTAACTGCAAGGGCATGGGGCCGCAGGGGAGCACAACAGCAGCACAGCTTTCCCAGCTGCACCACGTACGATACCCTAAGGCAGCACACCAGCCTCTGCCGGGCTGTGAGCAGGCGTCCTCGTCCCCAGCCACCGGTACGTACCCTCCCTGACAGAATGGCTTGCTGGGTCCAGGATCTTATTGCCCTTGGGCTGGTCCTGCTGGGGCTCCCCCAGCTAAACTGCCTTCACAATTCCCAGATGGCTTTCCCATTCCCCTGAGGCTTTCAAGCTTATTGAGCTGGAGGAGCCGGCTGTGCTCCACTGCACAGGCTCAGTGCTGGTGCTGGTGCTTCTGGGGCTTGGGGCTTCCAGACCAACTTTTCACCCGCCTCTGCTTTGCCATTGGGCTGAGACCCTGACTTCTGACGGCATGTTCTTAGCAACTTCACTCACAGAATGATAGAATCATTTGGTTGGAAGAGACCCTTGGGATCATCAAGTCCAGCCATCAGCCCTACTCTACAAGTTCTCCCCTACACCAGATCCCTCAACACCACATCCAATCTACTCTGAAACACAGTCAGGGATGGGGACTCCACCCCCTCCCTGGGCAGCCCATTCCAGTGACTGACCACTCTCTCTGGGAAAAACTTTTTCCTCATGTCCAGCCTAACCCTACCCTGCTGCAGCTTGCAGCCATTCCCTCTTGTCCTGTCGCTTATTGCCCGTGAGAAGAGACCAGCACCAACCTCTCTCCAATGCCCTTTCAAGCAGTTGTAGAGAGTGATGAGGTCTCCCCTCAGCCTCCTCCTCCTCAAACTAAACACTCCTCCTAGGACATCCCACTCTATTATTTCTTGTGTTTGTTGACGAGGGAGTCCTTACTGTGGCAGTAGTGTGCAGCACACAGGCTTGGACAAAACATCACACTCCCCCCCACATTTTTTGTAAAATTTCTCACGGCCAACGGCTCATGCTGTTCTTATGCACTGTTGGCTTTCCTGCACATCTGCCTCCCCATCCCAGCATCACAAGAAGCAGCAGATTGGCAAAGAAACGTAAATTAAAATATTAACTTTAAATTGCCGAGATGTCCTGCAGCCTTGGCATCTTTACAATCATCCCCCATGCCCAGAGAGTACAGCTGAGCAAGGTGTTGACTGTTCTAAGGGAGGCCAGCACCCTTCTTCGGCTCCTTCTGTAGTCAAAGGAAAGAGCAGGGGTCTGACTTAGGTGCCCTGTGTTGCCACTGGATGAACGTTCCCCCTTACCACAAAGCCTTCTTCAGCTAAAAAAGGCCCTGGTGACGACTGTCCCAACACCATGCCCAGGGTGGCCTCCACAGGTGGTCCCCACATGCAGTTCCTCACAGTCCTGGGGACAAAGTGACCCACACAAACCGGCTATCTTAGGTATAACATGGGCACAATATCCTGGCAGAAGAAACCAGTCTGTCTGTCCTTTGCTGCACTACTTGCTTTATCACCCCAACAGCAAGGAGCTGCCATGGCTCAATTGTGAAGAAATGCTGATGGGGAAGAAGCACCGAGTCACCATCCGTGACTATCCGTCCTGGGCTTAGGTCATTCTTGAGTGAAGAAGTGATTTACTTTTGTCAACAAAGCATGAATCAAGGTATATCCTGTGCTGAAATTGCATGTCCTTTCCTTGAATCTGCTTTTTGGACCAGGAAGGCGTGGAACATCCCCTCCTGCCTGTCTTTAGCAAGCTGTTTCGCTGTGAGTAAGGAATGCTGAATGAGTTCATCCGGAACATCTGGTACGACTGCAAGCCATGCAGACAGTTTTGCTGAAAAAATCTGCAAAAGAACCTTCCCTCTGTCAAAACTCAAATTTTCATGTTTATTAAAGCATAGTGAGCTTTGAAGGGGGAGCAGAAAGGGATTTCTGGAAATGCAAACTTTGGGTGAAATCTATGAGACGCTTAGGTTTCCGGCTGTGCTGAGGGTGTACGGCACACCGGTATCTGTACCGCTGCAGAGATCACACCAGATTCTCTGTTGATGGGTTGAATCTTGTCCTAAAAGTTGCTAGACTTATTGGAGGTGGGGAGACTGCTTCCAGTCCTCTGGAAGGTTGTTGGGGGGCCTCTCTGCTGCAATAGCGAAAACCCGCTCTTGCTTTCCAGTGCAAATGTAATGTGGTTACTTGGGCGTTTTAGTTCTTTTCCTTAAATAGCTCTTCTCTGTTCCTGGTACTAGGCCATTCAGCATCATCTTAGAGAGAAATCAGTGTCCTGCCATAGCCTTTATATTTTCAGACTGAGCAGCGCTTTATGTCATCTCTGCTATGACATGCTTTGTGGTACCTCTCTGCACTTGTTGCAGAAGAACTCATCTTTCTTACAGAAATGTGACAGCAGTTGTGCTGCTGACAGGCATTCATCCGTGCCTTCTACAGTCAACCTTCCTCTTTATGCTGGAAACACCTTGTCTGATGTATGCTATGACTATATACACCTTCTTCATGGCTTCATCCCGCAGTCGATTCCTAGTCACCCAGTGATCATCTATGACACCCCAAGTTCTCTCTGCCTGAGTTATCTGCCATCTCCCTGAGAGGAGAAGTTCCCCGTTCATCCTGAGGTGCCACACCTTCACATTCTGTTCTAATCAAACGTTTCTTCCCATTTATCTACCTGTCAGAGTCAGAAAGGTTTTAATAAATGATTGTCTCCTTCCATGTTAGGAATGTCTCTTCATCTTCAGATTTCAAGAGCACACCAACTTCCTATATTACTGTGTATAATGAAAATATTACCCTCACTAGTCCTAAAACTGACTCTTGAAGAACTTTGGTTCTAACTTGCTCCTTGATTCTTTTTCTCTGCCCTTTTCTGTCAGTGAGTTCTCCCCCATCACGTCCTCTGTTAATCTCCATCTTCTTTTGCTTCATTAATATTTCCCCATTTAGGAGCGTATCAAGTGCTTTGCTAAGGTCCAAATGAAATTTACCATATTTTCTATTTTGGAAAATCCATTATCTCATTTAAGGAAAGCTATCAGATTATTCTGGCACCATGTTCCCTTGGTAAACCCAGACTCCTTTCATCTTGTTTTCTGTTTAACTAGAAAGAACAATTCAATTGTTTTTTCTCCTTTGGTAATTATATTATGTGTAGAAATACGGAAAAAAAAATTAGGTAAATCACATTTACTTCCATGTGGGGCTGTATTTACATGTATCTACGTATAAAACATGCATACATGTATGTGTATGTGCATGTGCATGCTATATGTGTATGTATATATATATATACACAGACAAAACATGCACCTACATGTAAAAATCTGTGTACACAACAGTTTCCAAGCTGCACTGAGCTTTTGAGTAGGTATTAGCATTTAACTCTTCCATACAATAAAGGTCAATTAACTCTGATTAATTTTAAGACTTGCAGATGTTTTCCTCCTCTTCTGCTCCGTTTCTGGAGCCAGCTGACAGCCAACGAGAGGAACAGAGCGATTTTACCCAGCACGCAGACTGGTTTCCTGCTGTCCAGTATCGTTACCAAGATTCAGTGCGATCGAGCTGTTGGATAATTGCAATGATGGAGTTTGGCCATCAATGTAAAAAGCTGTTTTAATAGTTACAGTGAATGGAAAACGTCCATTCGCCGCCGGTTCTAATATGAGGGCCTGGCTCTTAATGAAAGAAACGTCATCACGGAACAAGGGTTTAATTAGTGGGTGTCTGCCTTGCTGTTCTTTCTTGCCTTACATGGTAGCATGTGGTTTTGTAAAACACAAATGTACTGTGAAAGAAGTTTGGGAAGGGGGGCACGGTGTCTCACTGTAAGTGGCTGTCCAGATGGATGATCTTCTCCCCCACGTACATACAGAGGGTATGGACCATAGCAGCGTGGCAGCCTTCGCTAATGGCTTCAAGCAGCTGAAATCACCTCCCTCTTGGGGCACAACTGACTTGCCATCTCAAAAGCCAGGCTTCAAAGAAGAGAGAATGAAACCCCAGGTTTCCAAAATTTGCATTCCTATCTATAATAAGGAGACATCATGTTCTCAGATTCATGTGAGCTGTGCATAACTGAATGACAATATGGTATTACCATAACCAGAGTCCACCAGCTCCTGAGGACTGGGCTCTTAGCCCCGTAACTGTAAATTCATAACTTTAAATACCCTTACAAACAGCTTTTTTTCCAGATTAAAAGCAAGGAATGTAAAGCTCCGACTGCTGCAGAGGGGTAGTTTTGCTCACCACTGTGTATAACTAGCTCCAAACAACAACAAAATTGTGCCAGTGAAGAAGACAGCAAAGATGAAACTGCAACACAGTACAACACAGAATACTTTGCTTCAAAACTGGACTGTTGATAAAAGGCAAAAAAAGCAAAAGTGCATCAATTTTGAGCACTTCTCCCTACCTACCTGCTCACAGACTTCAGTCTGAATCACTAAGGAGCTGCTGACTGTCGCAGACGCTGCCCTGATGCATGGAACATCAAGGGTGTGCATTTTGGGTTAAAGGCACCTCTCTGCAAACACCCAACAAAATACAGGTGCTGCACTAAATCACCTCAGAATAGGGCTCACCTGGAACTCAGACTCAGCTCCAGGTCTCAGCTCCAGGCTTAGGGGCCAACATCAGCCTGCTAAAACTATGCTGGAAATACAGTTTCACTAAGTCTGGCTCTTGCGAATTTTCAGAATCATTCCATACCATTTGGTATCATAAAGCTGGAGAGGGACTGTGTACAAGAGCATGTAGTGATGGGACAAGTGGTAATGGCTTCACATTGAAAGAGGGTAGATTTAGGTGAGATCTCAGGAAGAAATTCTTTGCTGTGAGGGTGGTGAGACACTGGAACAGGCTGCCCAGAGAAGCTGTGGCTGCCCCATCCCTGGAGGGGTTGAAGGCCAGGCTGGATGGGGCTTGGAGCAACCTGCTCTGGTGGGAGGTGTCCCTGCCCAGGGCAGGGGGGTGGAACTCGAGTATCTTTAAGGTCCTTTCCAACTCTAACCATTCTACCCATGATTTTATAATCTTGCACCTTCATCTGTTCTTGGCTGCCTCGGTGGCTATGAAAATCCAGTCAGCAGAATGAGCTTCAGTAAAACAGGGCAGTGACACAAATGAAGATTCAATATATTTTTGAAGTAAGTTCCCAGTAGTATCTTGAAAGAAGTCCCCTTCTGCCTGTCCTGCATTAACACAGGATTCAAAGCTGTGCTGCATGTGCTTGGCTTGGTTTTATTAGCAGCTAATCAGAATCCTACCAGTAGGTCCTCCCAGAAGAAAATAACAAATAATAGAAAATAAAATTCTTCATTTTTTTATTTTTCTCCAGTTTTTTTTTGTTTGATTGTTTGTTTTTGTTTTTCAAATAGTGGATGCCAAGTGGTACCTGTACCCAAGTCTCGGCACAATACTGCTGGTCTAGGAAAAAATCCACCCATTTATAAACTTATCTGGCAGTACCCGTTTTAGTAGCATTAAAAGTGACATCTGACTTTGACCCAAGAGTTTGGGTGTGAGTCATTGCACTGTTTGGTGAACACAGAAGCGCTGGAGGGTCCATGCAGGCCAAACCTGAGTGTTTCCCAGGTATGGCAGGTGTGCATTTGTGCACGGCAACCATCTGACTTCTTTGGAGGCATTTAAGATTGTGATTAATTTACGATTAATCTAAACAGATTATCCTCAGCTTCAAGCAAACGAAATACATAAGTAGATTTTCAGGATGAGAAAGCAATATTTTAGTGAAATGAACGGATTATAAAGATCAGACAAAGGTCTGACTACTCGATCAGCTATAATCTTGATGGCTGGCCTTGAGAAATATAGGTCAATATGTTTATCATTACATACTTCAACAGCTCACAGATTTACATGTATTTTCAAAGAACCATAGTTCTAAATTTGAGACAGTGATTGGGCTTTCAAAATGTTTTCAAGCCAGCGTAAAATAATTCTCTCATTATTTTGCTACCTCTATTTAACACTGAGCTGTACCATGTCATCCCCAGTCAAGGGAAAGGTACTACACACACAAAGGAAAGAGGTTTTCCATGTGAAGTCAGTTCTTCCATGTGAAGTCCCTTCTCTGTTGAAGTGGGAACCTCTGAGGTACCTGAGCTGAATCCCCCAGGGAAAGTGGATCAGAGCTGTGAGCTGCCATAGCTCACTGCACACCATGCAAATTAAAATTAAATTCAAAAAGGCTTCATTTAATAGGCCAGACGGGCTGGACACGCTGCTCGCTCATCTGCCTCTCTTTACCACGCAGTAATCCCTCTGGAGGGCACAGAGTCAGCGGGACATGAGCCCTCAAACAGCCTCACATGGATCAGGAGAGCTGAGGGATCAAGGCTGGTGTAAGGGAAATCACCCTTCGACATGAAAACACGTCCCAGTTTGCCACAAGCTCTTGTTTATCCTGGGGGAGGGTCTCAGCCGAGCACCTCACTGCTGGTTCCCCCAAGCTGCAAAATGCCCCATTCTCCCCCAGCCCAGGAATTCACTGGTAGGTCCCAGCTGCAAATTTGGAGATGGAGATTTGGGAGGGGAAGGTCTGTTAAACCAAAGTAACCATCACTTGTGAGATCAACGGGAAAGCAACGCAAACATCACACATAGCCCCGGTGAAACCATACTAATTTATAAGCAGAGTAAGCATCAGAACTGCTTTCAGGTTTTGGGTGAAAAAGTTATAATTTAGGCATACTCAACAGGGACAGACAACCAAGCACAAAATGTATACTCCATAAATACTTGTGTTCAGTCATTTAAAAAGCCCCTATCTCTAGAGAACAAAAAGGTTCACCTTAATGTGAGCATTGCTTTGCATAAACAGAATGCATTGGTTTGAACTCCACTGAAAGCACAACAGTGAAGAACAGGTTTAAAAATGAATCAAACATTCCACAGTTTCTTGTTCCTTGGGGGCTGCCACAAGCTACTTGCAGTAATTAAAACCAACTCTGAACCGTACAGGGTTGACAACTGGGTAAGATGTTGTTTTCCAGACAGAAGTAGCATTAATTATGCTGCTCTAGACTGTCTTTATTGACGGCTGCTATTTTTTTTTTCTTTCTCATTAGTCAAAATGACATCACAAAACAACTATTGGCTTTATTTCTGAATCTGCCTCAGAAAAAAAAAATACAAAAGGGAAATAAAAGTATTGAAGACGAAAAGCTGCCGAGATCTAGCCGTGAACTCCGTGGTCACCTGGGGCAGCAACTGCTCAGGCTGTGGAGGCAAGCGAAATTAATCGCTGTGCTACTTACACAGAGAGTCAGCCCCAGCTCAGTCAATCTTATTTATTTATTCTTCATCTCCTAGGTTTACATGCTAAATATGTGAAATACAAAGATACAGGTGACAATTTTTGCCTCACGTTGCCCTGCACAAGAGCCCTCTGAGCGCAGGTATGTGTTACTGAGGTGACCAGCCTGCTTCCACCCCCATTTCTCCTCACCGAACACCCACGTAAAGGTTTGTCATCGGGTGGCCTTCGTGAAGGCCCTCCGTTTCGGAGGCTCTTCCCTCCTATTGTGCCCGCCGTGAAACCCACGGCTCAGAAACACGGATGATTTTCCGGCCGGTCTCCCTGTCACGGCTGAGGGACGGCGCCCTGGCGGCGCATGCGCAAAAACACCCACTCCGAGACCAAGATGGCAGCGCCCAGGGTGAAGGCGGGAAGTTGAGGCTGGCTGGTTCCCGCTCGCAGGTAACCATCCCCCGGCCGGCGGGGCTCGCCTCCTGTCAGCCGCAACGGCTCTAACCGCCGCCTGGTCTCTTGCTCTTTCCTCATGCTTCTCCCCCCTCCCCGTCTCCCGGCGGCCCTTTGCCCTCGATGGCTGCAAACCGGGCGCCCTCCACCCTTCTCCCTCGCCCCCCTCGGTTAGCCTCGCCGCCCCCTCTCCCCGGGGCAGCCCTTGGTAGCCGGGGACCGTCCCCGAGTCAAGCCGCCCCTCCGTGGCCGCTCTTCCCTCTCGTTACTTCCCGCCTAGGGAGCTGCCCGCTGCCGTGCTTCTGCAGCGGCGGCCCCCCCCAACCCCCACGCGGGGCTTGTGTGCATCAACTGCGGAGGGGAAAAAACGCAGGATGTTTCTTTTCTCGATTGAGATGTGAGCAGCAGGGAAAAGAAGGGCATTTGACTGCCTGCCTGCCTGCCTTACCCGCAGGTGGAACGAAGCGTGCTGGCCCTTACCAAGCAATTCTCAGGACCTTAATTTAGTAAAGGCCTCCTTTTCTGGGTGATTACTAGCATCCTTCCAAGGCAGGGTCTCCACCTTTGTTCCGCCATCAGTTCAGCCCTTTCCACCCTTCTTGGCACACCTTGGACATCTTTGGTCTGTTATTTGCTCCTTTGAAGACCAGTGTGGGGCTGTGCAGGGGCACCCATAAACTGAGGCAGAGAGGGAAACCCTTCTTGTCCCAGTCCCGTGCACAGGAGCCTGGAAAGGCAAAAGCACTTGGGGTCAAGTCTGTGCAGTGCTACGTGGCCTTGCTTGGCCCTCGTGTGAGTTGCCACCTTACCACAAAAATGATACTGAGGTAATGGAGTGGGTCCAGAGAAGGACAGCAAAGCTGGTGAGGGGTCTGGAGAATTAGCTTTAGGAAGAGAGGCTGAGAAAGCTGGGGGTATGCAGCCTGGAGAAGAGGAAGCTGAGGGGAGACTTTCTTGGTCACCAACTCCCTAAAGGAGGGTGTAGCCAGGGGAGGGTGTCGGTCTCCCAAGTCACAGGCAATAGGACAAGAGGAAATGGCCTCAAGTTGCACCAGGGGAGGTTCAGGTTGGATATCACGAAAAATGTTTGCACAGAAAGGGTTATTAAGCCTTGGAATGGGCTGCCCAGGGAAGTGGTTGAGGCACCACCCTGGAGGTATTCAAAAGATGGGTTGACATAGTGCTCAGTGACATGGTTTCGTGATGGTTTTTATCAGTTAGGTTGATAGTTGGACTAGATGACGCTTCCAACCTAGACAATTCTATCATTCTGTGATCTGCATTTTGTGCATGAAAGGGTGAAAGGGTCTTGGACCATGAAAGAGGCTGCAGATCTCTTTCTCATCCTGGAAATCTGTGTGTTTAAATCAGCTTTGCTCTAACACAGTGTGGCCCAAACAGGGCCCCTTCCCTGCTGATTCTGACCCCCGCTTGCCTGACTTGTAGGGCCTGAGGTCACCCAAATGTGCCCTGGGAAGTATGGCATTGGCAGGTGGGCTTCTCTTGAGCTATGCTTGTGTCTTTCCGTTCTGTCTTCAACAAAGAGTTTGCATGTATGTAACAGTCACGTTTTAAAAGAAATGCATATATATGTATGCTGAAACTGGTCTACCATAAGAAATGCTCCTTTCTGTGGTAAAATAAAATGAAATAACGGAAATAAGTAATAAGGAAATAATTCATAACAATAAGCAAAACGGTGGACTGCCGGCATGTTCTTGCTAATTTTGAGCTGAGTGAGGAAGTGTAAAGTTATGGAGGGGGAGAAATTAGGTGTCTATCCAATAACTGGTGTGTACCTGCATTGGCAATCCTGGGTTCAGACCTCAGTTTGTTATTACTGCAAATACAAGAGATTAGCAACAAAATATTCAAGGCACTGGCATAACTTATGTAGATGGAAAATGTTTGAAAGAGGCAAGAAGTGCAATTATTCAGATATGTAATGATGCAGGCAATGAGGGCTTGTGTATGCATACGTGGTAAGTGTTAAGGAAGCATAACTCCCACTGGCTGTATTGGGGACCTAATTTAGGTGGTATAGCAATTGTTTCTATTGATAATGTTGCTATCTTATGGGAAATAAATGAAACTGTTTCTGAACTGAGATTTTACTGATGTAACTCTGCAAGAAAAATTATGAGCTGGCTGAAATAGCTCACTTGCTACAACAGTCAAGTGTATAGGCCAGAATTTGGAAAAAGTAACAACCACAGAGGATAGGAAATACTGATATAAATAAACAAACATGATTTTAAAACAAGGAATTAGTAGTGATAATCGGGAAGATATCAGCCTAGGGTTTTTTAAATGCCATATTTCCTACTGTAGGATGTAAAATCAGTAAATATCGTTCTTTCTCACATATAAGTAGCTTTATTTTAGAAGCCTCACTCTAAAGCATATGAGGAGTCTTTTAACTTAATTTTTAGTTGAAAGAGGACTGGATTGCTTTATTTAGAATCATAGAATGGTTTGGGTTGGAAGGGACCTTAAAGATCATCGAGTTCCAACCAATGGCACAGGGACACCTCCCACCCGACCAAGTTGCTCAAAGCTCCATCCAGTCTGGTCTTGAACCCTTCTGGGGATGGAACATTCACAGCTTCTCTGGGCAGCCCATTCCAGTGTCTCACCACCCCCACAGTAAAGAATTATTTCTGATATCTAATCTAAATCTCCCCTCTTTCAATTTGAAACTATTACCCTATGTCCTGTCGCTGTGTTCCCTGATAAGAGTCCCACCCCATCTCTCCTGTGGGCTCCCTTCAGATACTGGAAGGCTGCTATAAGGTCTCCCCAGAGCCTTCCCTTCTCTGGGCTGAAAAATCCTAACTCTCTCAGCCTGTCTCCACAGGGGAGGTGCTCCAGCCCTCTGATCATCTTGTTAAATTATATCTTGTCTGAATGGTAAGTTTCTCGTCTGTTTCTTGCAGGAAACCATACTGAGGAGGAAGCCCTTAGCAAAATAGTCAGTTGAGAATATCTAGTTGAAATCTCCTAATTATAGTCATCCTCCCCCATCTCTTTGCAGTGATGACAAATTCAGTAGTTTTACAGGATAATTTCATCCAACTTCCTCTTCTTGTTTCATTCTGAATTTTTGCTAACACCCTGTTAGCCATCTTCTGTTCAGTCAGCCAAGTTTCTTGAACATTCAGTTGACTGAGCCTGCTTTTATGGGAGACTGAATGCAAGAAGCGTATCTTATTAGAGGGGAAATCTAGCAAGGGTTTTGGTCTGCGCAAGGGCCACCTTAGTTCTCTTGGCTAAAAACCAAATGCTTTTTATAATTCAAATAGATGGGAATAAAATGCAAGTACCTGGGAAACAGAGAAGCAATCTAAATCAAGCTGAAATACATTTCATACCAAATTTTCTCTGTAGTGGTAATTACAACTACTGAATTCCTGTTACATATTGTAGAATGAAATACATATTTTTGTCTTTTTCAGATATTGTAACCTTAAGAATGCAGTCGGTTTGCCAGAGGGTTGGCACTTGTTCCTCGTGTTTGAAGAGACAACTAAATGGCTTCCTGGGACTAAGGAAATGGCAGAGAAGACTAGTTCCACCTTGTGTCAGAACTATTTACAGTGAGACGGGGAAATGGGAAAAAAGATACGGGTTGGAGACCAGAAAAAGAATTGAAAGATGGTGGCTCCCAAGAATAAAGGATCAGTTCTGCAAAATTACAGAAGTTGATGTAAGCAGTATGAGAAATTTTGAAATTACGGTGTTGAGGGATCTAGTGTAGGGGAGAACTTGTAGAGTAGGGCTGATGGTTGGACTTGATGATCCCAGGGGTCTCTTCCAACCTAGATGATTCTATGATTCTATGATTCTATGATATTTTGAATGAAGGAAATTAATTGAAAATTACCTGGTACAATTGGCTTATAATAATGAGATGTGTATTTCATTTCAGGGGAAAAGACTCTTATATATGATAGTA
This sequence comes from Jacana jacana, assembly GCA_013400555.1. Classification (NCBI taxonomy): domain Eukaryota; kingdom Metazoa; phylum Chordata; class Aves; order Charadriiformes; family Jacanidae; genus Jacana; species Jacana jacana. The sequence goes on from VZTM01038153.1 coordinate 201,973, forward strand.
GATTACTATAAGCAGTTGATGAAATAGGTGAAAGAATAACAATAAAATATCTTGAGGAAAACCACAAGCAGTAAATATGAGCTTGTAAATTTAGGAAGTGTTTAAGTAAGCACTTCTTTCTTTGTATATTATACCACATTTAGGAATTAATTATTTAAAGTATTAGAAGAAACATTTTCTACATTCATAACTTCTGTAAGCAATTAATTTTCTGAAGATCTCATTCCCAGTGATTCTGACAAGACACACTGTGATTCATTAAAATCTATCTTAAGGGCAGGTGATTTTTTTAATAGTATCTTCTGGTTTTCAGTGTCCTAGGAATAATGGGTGACTTGCAGGGAAAAAAAAAGTTTTCCATGCAATAAAAGATCTTGAAAAGAATTGCAGTCTCAGTCTCTGACTCTTATTGCCTTCACAATTATGCTCAGTCACGTAGGTATAAAAACATTTTTGTGCCCCTTCGTGTTTGTTTGTTCTTCTTTCCTAAAGCGTGCCCCATCTTCAACAAAAGAAATATTCTATCAAGGTGTCAGAGAGAAAAGGGGTTTGCTTTTTCTGAGGAAGAAAACTGAGATGAAAAATTCATGTATGCACACATGTAGCAAGGCAAGCATTAATTTAGACTTGTGCCTTTCATAGCTGACAATCCATGTATACATGGGTATCATGCATGTATACAGCATACCTGTGTGAAGTTCTAAAGCGTATTTTAAATGATATTTTCTTTTTATCCTTATAGTTGAAGCAAATTTAATAACATCTCATGGTAAGGGGGAAATAATGTATAGTGCTGCAATGAAGTATTCAGTTTATTTCTAATTTTGCTATTATTGGAGAGAAGCGATAACAAAGTAATATTTGATGAGTTTGGTCCAGAACAGTAATAGCTGCCCATGATTGTTTTTTTTCCTTATTAACATAAGAAAAATTATGTAGGAACTTACCAAGCATGTATCAATGATAAATTCAATGGTAAACAGGATTTATTAGGAATAATTTATGTTTATTTGTAACTTTTGTTGACTTACTCAAACCTTATTAAATGAATTTTTTACTTTCTTTTCACGGTGCAAGAAACCACTTGTGAGATGTCTTTGAATCTGAGCATCCGTAGTGGAACTGACCAGTTGTCCTTCAGTGGATGTTCATGTGTTCATGCAATTGCAAATGATTGAGTCACTCAGGGAGTTACTACAGTTCAGCTGACAAAAAACAACTGGCCCTGAGTGAGCTCCATGTTGGTTGTAAACACAAAGTAAAACACCAGTTTAACTGTTAAGAGGATACTTAAATCTGTCATGATTTCATTTTTTGGTGGGACAGACTAGGATTGCATGGATAATCAGTGACAGATGCTGTGGTAGGGAGTGGTGATTTGATAAGGTGCCGTTATGTGAATATGTGTTTTGTTGAGTAAGATTAAGATAAAAACAATTTTCAGGTGTTATACAAATACCCTTATAAATTGATGAGATGGCAGCAGAGTTTGGTGAAACATCTCCATCTACAGCCCCAAAGAATTTGATCCTAGGAACTTTGTCAGTGCCCACTGGGATCAGTTCCAGCAGAACTTTGTGTTTTCTTGTGTGTAGTTAATAAGGTTTGCATGTATTTAAGTGAAATGTTAACTCATGTAGTTATAACTTTCAAAAAATTTCTTTCTAGAAATCAAGACCAAAATTTTATGTGCTTTCTATGTTCCCATATCCTTCTGGAAAGCTTCACATGGGCCACGTTCGTGTCTACACCATCAGTGACACAGTAGCTCGGTTCCAGAAAATGAGAGGGATGCAGGTAAGAGAAGATCAGCAGTAGGACTGGGCAGTTTTTTAATGTTTTAATATCAGAGGCAGTCAGAAAAATCAGTGTTTTCCAACATTCATGAAGGTGAAGGCTTAGTCAGAATAAATGCTGCAAATGTGTAGATAATGACCTGTGGAGCTTTGGATATTGGCATTTGAGGTGTTTTTAAAAACCGGTGGTATTTAGAACTCACAGTTGATACCGAATCGTTAGAAACTATCTCAAGTGATACAGCTGATGCCCTACCAGCTGCCTGAACCTGTGGTGCAGTGTCAATGAGACCTGTGGGTCACAGCATTTCTGTGAGAGGAGGCTGAAGACCCTACTGCCACGTAGGTGGGGAGCATGGCGGGTGAGAAAAGCATAGCTGGCAAGAGAAAACACAAACCACAGAAATCAATGCACCTCTTCTGCTTCTGACAAAAGGTTGATGCCCTTTGTCTGCCTTGGAGGGACATCCTAGTCCTCTGAGCCAGCTTGGAGGGAAACGTGTTCTTATGGCTACTGTATGAATGGGGTCTTGTCACACGTCACGTCACCTGGCTGTAATTAGAAGTTTCTGTTCTGTGGTGACTGACCCCTTAGTTTGCCTACTGTATCCTTGCTCATACATACGAAACACTCTTCTGAGGGTGTAAGTCTATAAAGGGAGGCTAAGACAACTACTAGCTTCATCACTGTACTCAGCACTGGGGAGGCCACACCTTGAGTCTGGTGTCCAGTTCTGGGCACCTCAGCACAAGAGAGATATCGAGGTGCTGGAGCGAGTACAGAGGAGGGCAACNAGAGTAGGGCTGATGGTTGGACTTGATGATCCCAAGGGTCTCTTCCAACCTAAATGATTCTATGATTCTGTCTACAAGGAGAAATCCCTCTCGTGTTCCTTTGGTTTCCAGCCCACCCCACGCCTGCCATCGTTTCTCCCTTGCTCCCTTCTCTCTCTGCAGTAGGTAGAAGGTGTAACTGAGGGCCTAGTCCCTGGTGTCTACAGGTGGGATCCCAGTTGGAGTTCTGCAGTAAAGACTGGTGGGTAAAATATGAAGCCTGTGAGGAAGTTGTGGGAGAGTTGTGGCCCGAGTGACAACTATATTAAGCAGGAAGAAGTCATTTGGTAGGGGGAAAATGCTAGGAATCTGGTAAACATTAGGAAGGAGGAATACCAAAAGAGAATACCTAATTTTAGGGTAAGGAACAAAAGGGAAGAAGTATATGTAGGCAATAATCTAGGATAAGACTTGGAAAGGAATTCTCTAATGTAAGAAAGAGAAGGGGCAGTTCAAGAATATAGGAATCAGACCCTCAAAGGTGTATGAAGACCACAAAACAGAGAAATGAGTTAATTGCCTGGCTTTGGTACGAAGTGCAGTTCCCTTGCCACAAGCGCTGCAGGAGTGTAGTGTTTCCTGGATTTATCACCATCCATCGGATTCTTAAAGGTATTGTCACTGAGTTATGCAGTGTGCTAACTTCCAAATACTATGTGGTTTATGCCAATGCTGAAAGTTCTGTGCTATTGCTTTACTTAAATGCATTCTCCTGCTTTTAAAATTACAGGAAAAAGAAATAACTAAGTTAGACTTTAAATGAGGAAAAAACCCCGGTGCCTGTTGCGATACTAATCTCTCATTACTCTTTTGAATGACCAGAACTTAGATATCATAGAAGAATTGAACCAACTGGGCTCTTAAAGGGACTTTTGACTCTTGCTTGATGTTAGGACCACTGGGGATATGGTTTCAGGACATAGCTCGTCTCGTATCAGTAACAGTGGAGATAACCACTAAATTTGTGTTCAGAGAGGTAAAATCTTCTGCCAGCTAAAGCAAAGGGAAGGTAATTGTCTACGTTCAGTAGGATGCTTTAGGTGTTAGCTTTTGAATATAAGGAAAGTAAGCACTTTTACTAGAAGCTTTGGAGGAAAATGAAAATATAATAGAATTGCAATGAAAAGCAACTGTGAAAGCAAGTTTTCATTTCCATGATATCCTGGTTTTGTCTCAAAAAGTTTTGGAAGTGTTTTAAAGTTCTTAAGTCTTGCATTTCAGCTTATTTGAAGGGTGAGTACCTATAGAACATGCTGGGTTTCTATGAATAACTTCTGTTGTGTTAACCACCTTGAACATCTATTTATGACTAAAGGTGGGTAGCCAAAGAATTTAACCTTCGTGTATGATTAAGAGACGTTAAGATCTCTCAAATGATTTTTCCGAGTATGTCAGACTAAGAGCTGTTGTGGTAGTGATGTTAACTTGCTGGAACGTAGATTTACCTTAAAAAACCTTTTCTTTATTAGCCATGCTAATTTCTCCATCATTTAGAATTAAAGCCTTTCTAATTGATTTTCTCCCCGCAATTTATTTATCAGCCTCTAGATGTTTTATCTGGCCATTGTCGCAGTCGTCCAATCTGTTCAAGATGTTTTAATTGTGGTGGCTGTAGGCTATGACCTGGTTATGTCTTATCATACATAAAACTTCATATACTCAAGAAAAATGTTTTTCCCTGTATTCAGGGAATTACTGGAATTCTTCAGTACATAAAAAGAATCTTTTAGAAATGAAAAATCATCAGCATGAATAATTTGGAAGTTATTTTATTGGGTTTTATTATTTGCTCTTCTCCCCCCCTCACCTTTTTTTTGGAAGAAATCCTGCTTAATATAAAGCTGTAGATAATATTGATGACTAGTGGCACTGAAAATGGGCAATCAGACAGATTACCTGATGAGCAGCAGCTTTTTCTTCAATACCTGACTGGCTGGTTGTTTATTAAATGGTGTGCAGGGGTGGGATTGAAAACAAGAGTAACATTGTGATAGGCAGTCAGTTTTTTAGATGCCCTGATGGGTGATAAGCTTCAGAGTTTTCAGGAGGAGGTGCATGAGTGTGTGTATTGCAGTACAGAGGTTGTATCGATACAGGCCAGCGCATTGATTGCACCGATGGGTGACTGTCCTGTTTGCTTTAGCCAAAGATCTGACCAGCGAAGCATTGGCTTGTTGCAGTGCTCCTCAAGGACACCTGTAGGCAGCACATGAGAAACAATCTCTGTCATGTACTTGGATTAGGTTGCTGGGTAAATGATTTATGGAGTACATCTGTTGTAAGATAAGTTGTTTACATTCTAATTACTGAAGATGGAGTTGGAAGCCTTTGCGTGGGAACTGTAACCCGTATAGATTACTTAGCATACTGCAGTAAGCTCCTCTCTTTTGCAAATGTGTTAAGGATAACGTTTTTCTTGAAGTGCAATTAAAAAGATTTTTGTGTATGGAGACTTCTAGTCACAGATCTTATTACACACATATTTCTTTGGAAATGCTATGAGAAAGTAATTTTTATACTTTAAATTACAATTTTGTATGTATTAGTAAACCAATCCAGAACTAAACAGTGAAGTTTCTGGTTTGTTTCCTCTGTAAATTTACATGCATGTCGTGAATTCAAATGTATGAGTTTTGTAAGAAGTTAAGAGATTTCCTATTCATTATTTGAGAGTGCTGTGTACAGCTTGCAGAGATATTCATGGTGATTTTCACCATGGCAGATTTCCAGTCTGTTGCTGCTTGGGGAAAAAGTATTCACCGTTGCTTTATCATGCTATCATTATCATGTCTTTGATGAATTCCAAAGTGGATAATTTGTGCCTCTCAGAGGACTGAGAATAATTCCCTTAGCAATCAGTAAATAGGGAGTGATTCAGTTCAATGGTTCCTGTAATATCCTTTTAATAACATTTTGAATTGTAATTGATATATCAGGACAGCGAGGCTGTCCTATGCAAGTTGTGCAGAAATGAGAATGAGCATTGGGTAGTTCAGGATGAAATTCCTGTATACTAGAGTCAGGTTTCTTAAACTGCTCCTGATAGATGGGATAGGAATATTGTCAGTGATATTCCCACAATATTGCAAAATGACTTAAAGAACATTTTCATTTTATCCAGAATGTCTTTTTTAACATCTAGTTTTCCAGTAGCAATTAGCTCAGTCTGTTTCATTTTAAAGAGAGAGGATTTTGTTGATTTTGTTGAAATGCGATTATGTTACACAGAATGTGTGAGATTAAGGAGGTGAGTGACACCTTTGCTTTCTAAATGTTTGTAGTAGTGTGTGGATGTAGAATAATTACTTTTATTTTATATCTTGTGAGAGCATGAAATAATGAGAGCATTTTTTAAGCAGAGTTATGTTTTGATAGAAATCTGTGTGGTTTGATTATTTTTTAATTTGAAAGTGCCTTATCAGAATGCAAGTATGCAGCATTCTGTTGCAGAGAATCATTGAAATAGTCCTTGCTGGAATGTACACAGTAGTCAGAAATGCATTATTTTAATCCATTTCCAGGTGTGCCATGTCTGCTCCGGGTTTCTTTCTTTGGTGGTGGTCATTTTTAGCTGCTGCATGATGGTGTTTATTACCTTGTAGGCTTAAAAGACAATCTAGCCTGCATTCAGGTGGAGATCTTGTATTTAAAATAGGTTGCATATGTAATCTGTCATGGTACAAATTGGATTTTCAAAGCCTTCAGCCTAATTGTAGGCAGGCAGTGGAAGGAGTCCTCTCCTTTCCTCTCTCCAACTGCATCTCCTTACCATCTCAGGTGTGTGTGGTTGCACATTGGTGAGATTAAGTGCAAGGAGGATGACAAAAAGTTGCTTCTGGAGCAAGGGTTGATTTCTGGCAGCTGGAACTCATGACCACAAATTACCTGTTTTGGCAGACTTTTGGTTAGTTCGTGCTGAGTGTGTTGTGGGGCTGTAACTAGAGACGTGAATGTAGACTTTGCTGTATTGATTTAAATCGTTAATCTGTCAGCAAAGCTCTTCATTTTCATTTTTGGCTCTCTTATCACACGTTCTTGGAAATAAATAGTATTTATTTGCAGGCATTTTGACATTGATTCTGCTGTCTTTCTTAAAATTTAGAATACATCAATCTGGATGTAAAAAGGATACATCAGCTCCCTGGTCATAGTCTGAAGCCATCAGGAGTGCAAACAAACTCTTTGTTTACCTACAAACACTAAGGAAAATTCCCTGAATCGTCTGTCCTAGTTATGTTGATGGAGGCAGAGAGCTGAGTGTTATGAGATCATTGTCAGCCTTGTGTTATATAGTACTTGCTGCTCTCGCCTACTAATGTCAGCATGATGGGCTGATTGTTACGGCAGTGATAGATGAAAATCCTCGGAGAGGAAGAGCTGCAATCTCAGAAATGAATTAATGGAGTTACTGTGTCTTCCTCAGCTTGTTCCCACAGTCTCCTTAAGAGATTTTTGACCATGCTGTGAAATTATTCTTATAGTGATGCTGCGAACTAATATGAAGTTGGAGTCTTTGGGATCTAAGATTGTTTCAAGATGCAATTGTTTTCCTTTTTAATAATCTGCTCCTGAGAAGAGTGCTCAGTGTGGTAGTTACCAAGGACTTTGTTCCTTGCACACTAATAAATCACTTCCGTGCCACTTCATGGTCTTGTGCTAAGCATTAGTATGTTACTGAGTTCTCGAAAACACCAGTCTTCCATAGCTCATCTTACCAGATCACGTGAAGTTCTGAGGATCTTAATCCCTCTGTGTTCAAGACTGACCTAGTAGTTTTAACCAGGGAGATTTTACCTGTCTGTTTCATCTCGAAGACGAGAAACTCACAGCTGCCTTTGGAGATAGTACTGCCTTCTGCTGTCAGAAAATGCCTGTGAAACTAGAGTCTGCCTTCTTTTAGCAGGTATAGACATCCTCAGACTTACACAGGTGAGGCATGTTCATTATTCGGGTTTTTTCCTCCTTGCAGCTCAGAGAACAGCTGTCTGTACAGAGAAGTGATGCTAGGAGGAATGGTCACTCTAGTGAGCGTGAGGCTGCATAGGCTTTAGCGACTGCTGTCGGCAGCAATCAAGTCAGCATTCAAGACAGTGGATGAGTTATTTTCTTCTGCTCACCTGTAATGCTGGAGGGAGCAGCCGTGTTTCCTGCTAGCTAGAGCTTATGACAAACCCATCAAGGAGCTACAAGGAATACCCTTTGGCCTTCAAAATTGCTTTCTTCCTATCTTTTTTTTTTTTGAACAGTCAAACTGTTCCTTTAGTCTTTGTGCCAGCTTCTGCCATGTTAGTAGTATGTTTTTTCTTCTCCCCTTCCACGTCTCTTGAGATTTTTGATGTTTTTCAGAACTATATAGTTAATCTCAGCCTCGTGGTTTATCTTGGCTGAGCAGAATTAAGATGTAATGCCAAGAGCTGCCTGCAGACTGTGGCATTTTAACTGTAGGTCCGTAAGGAACATTCCAGCCAGAAGAAGCTGACCTATTGTTTAGACAAATGCATTTCACAAACCTTTCAAATTCGTTCATGGTAGAGAAGTAAAAGAGACAATAAACTTGAAATCATTTTCTAAACCACTGCGTGTGTTACATTCATCTCTATAGCAACTACATAAATAGATCTATCCTGGAGATTAATTTGAGGATATTTTTAATGTCTCTTTAAATTCAGGTTTCTGATTGAAACTTGAAAGAGCTTATTTCTTCAGCCCTTTAACTTGAGGAATGCTATTGGTTGTTAAATTGAACTGTCTTTTGAATGTGATAAGTGAATACACTGTATGATATTTTTAATATACATGCTAGAATTGGGAAGATCTGCGTGAGCAGATAACTCCTGCTAGCACTGATGTACAGTGATAGAATGTCTGCACATTAGCTGTCTGAAGCATCAGTCAGCCCTTTTGGGGAGCGTGTAGCTGGTAGTGAAGCTGTTCTTCCCACATACTTTTGCTCCTGAGCGTGAGAAATGAGGTTGTGCCTTGCTTTTGGCTGCTTATCTATAGCCAAGATATCTTCAGAAGCCAAATTTTACAAAAATTAATCAGGAGTAGTTTTTTTTATAATCTCACTTCATGTGCATCAGCTCGTACTAAAAGAGGGTATTTGTAGGGTTACAAATGTAGGGCACTTATCTGAAGAAACAGCATTTAAATAAGAAAATAGGTATTCTACGTGGACAAAAAAAAAGGTTCATTTGATCATTTCTGTCCAGAGCCAGGTGGTCAGCACTAGTGGTCAAAAAGAGCTGAGCTGCAGAAATGTAATATTGTGTCCTTAAAAAAAGAAAAAAAATCTGTTGAGATTTGTAGTTATGTAGTTTACCTTTTTTTTGTCTTTCCTTTTTGTTTTTTATTTTTCCTATTCCTTTTTGATTGGTTTTGTTTTTTTTTTTTCTCTTTTACCCCAATGTTTTTGATTACTGGCAGGGGGAGGGAGAGGAGGGTTGGGAGAGGTGGGCTTCAGTGGGGTGCTGGCAAGTGGTTTGGGCTCCAAACAAGATTTTCTGTGTAAGTTTATAATGTGTTGAAGTGGGGAGTTAGGAAATCTGACTCCTGGAGTAATAATCTGTCTGATAATGGAGAGAAGCTGCTACACAGAGTAACATTCATATTTCTGTTAGATTTATACATCAGAAATGTGCTGTGCATGGACCCTCACTGTACTGGCTTGAATCGGAGTTGATCACTGTTTATTACCTGTGGTTTGTCGCTGCACCAGCAGAGCATTGATATACAGCAGGTTTCGATTTAGATCAGTATTGAAGTCGAGAGTGCTGAGGAGTCCTGTCTGTTAAATTCTGCTGGGTTTACACTGAGGTGGTGCCTAAGGCACCTTTATAAACAGTTCTATGAAATACTTTTTATGAAAGAATCTGGGCATGAAGTCAGAGGATTGGAAGATTGTGGCAAAGAAGAATAAAAATAATTTAAACTAGTGACAAAAGTAACTCTTAAGCTTTGGAAACGAACAGCTTTTTTCTCAGGGAGATAGTTGATGAGATTAGTGTTGCTGGGCTTGCTTTCTTACTGCGTGTTTGCTTACGTGCCACTGAAAACCAAGTTCTTTGTATAAATACACAGGGAAAATATTTATTCTTTTCATTTTTACAACCTTTAAAATGTTACTCAATCGTGCTTTGCTGTTGTTAAACTTGAGTGACTTTAATCATAATTATTGAATTTACAGTGTATTTGTAAGAAATGGGATTAGTTTTATCGGGTACCCAATCTGTAATTGTGTTTAATGACAGCTTCTTAAGTAGTGGTTATTCTTTCCTTGGTTACTAAGCAATTTTTTGAATACTTATTGTGTTGTTAGATTATTTTTCTAAATAATTTGCATGTTAATAGGAAAGATAAAAATCTACTTCAAAGAATTATCTATCACATTCTGTAGTAGACATTTTTTCCACCTTTATTTGAAGCCCTGAAATACAGTTTTTCAGTCTGCAGGCTTTTTAGTAAAATTTGACTAAAGCTCCCTCCCCCTCCTTTAATTCTGTCGGTTGGACTTTAGGTTATCATAGGGTATTTTTCTTTTTTTTTCACTCAACAAAAGGGAAAAAAATAGTAGGCTACATATCAGCTAGTTATAAAACTGTTGGTTAAATCAGTTTTGCTTGCTGGCTCATGCTCCTTCTTTGGGATGAATATTTAATTCTGTTTAGCAGTAGCATCAACTGCTAACTTTAGCCACCACACCAATCTAGAAGGAACTGATTTTTCTCATTGTTAACCTGGTATTGAAATAGTCACGAGGATTTTTTGCATAATACTTTAAGCTCCCTCTAACATTGCATTGTAGAGAGCAAATATGCAATATTCGTTTTTCAAACCAGATCTAGCCACAGTGGGTGTGCTCTGAAGAGGTTCAGTTCAGACAAAGCGAATGCTGAAATGCAAAGCACCGTTCGTTAGTTGGATCAAAACACTGATTATTGTTTAGAGGGCTCCGTGTGTCGTTGATGCCATTCCAGATAATTATTTAAGACTCTGTTTTCCCTTTTGGCTGACAGGTGATAAATCCCATGGGATGGGACGCATTTGGTTTACCAGCAGAAAATGCTGCAGTTGAACACGGGCTTCACCCTGCGAGCTGGACACGAAGGTAGTTTTTAATGAATTTAAGTAATATGACATTTCCACTGTGAATTCCTGTATTGTGGCCTCCATAAATCAATAAAACAGAGCAAAATGAGTGTAGAAATAGAAGAAAGACAGTACAGAAAGAACCAGGGTTATTTGCCAGTGTTTTAAGGGACTGTGCAGATGATTCGGTTTCGAAAAATAAATGTATCGGGATGATTTTCAAGGTTTTCATCTCAATTACTTTTAACTTGTTAAAAGGTAGAATATTGAAAGAGTGACATTTCCCAAACACCCAAATCAGTGAGTAAGAAATAAATCAGAATTTCATTATGGTGAGTTAAATCTTAGTATAGAACACACAGTTGAAAATTATGAGCTACGTGGTTAGATTTAATAGCAGTTTTCAGTACCGTGCAAAAAAGGTAGAAGATAGGTTTTTCCGTCTGAGGCTGGGTCTCAGAAAGTGATAAGCAGTCATTATTGCTGCTGATTTCTATCAAAATTTTGGGCTTTAGACCACAGAATTGGATGCTGTGTTCCCCTAATGCTCTTTAAAATGAGTAGAAAGTTATGTAAGTAAAAGTAATTTCTATAAAGTACTCAGAAACCACGCTTCTTAAGTGAAGCTGTTTGTTGTGCTCTGGGTGCAGTAATCTAGCTGTAGTATCTTTTTGGACCTTGATCCATTTCCTCCTTTGAAAGTGCTGTTTCTTTTAAGTTTTTTTCATTCTTCTGGTCCCACGTTATGGTGCTTGAAACTGTTCCAGCTAAAAGACGGTGGCAGCTGATTTCACTTAGGAATAATAAGTGATTACACTACACACAAGTTCTCAGTTATTTATCCTCATTTTTAAAAATTTCCTTCATGTGTGGTTTAGATGAGAATATTTGTGAGAAGCAGTTACCATCAAGACACAAACCTGTTTATGTTCTTTGGAGAGTCTGAAACCTCACTGTGCAGTGTGTTGTGGGCTATTGGTTATATTGAGGTACAGTCAGCAAATGGATGATTTCTGTCTTCCTTCAATAAGCCCATGGAAGCTCAGCTGTAAAACAGATCGATGTTGTATCTGAGTGCCTCGCTTTTAACTCCATTATGTTGATGGGACCTTCACCACACAGAGCCATTATTGTGATCCTTACCTACCTGACAGCTGAGGCACAAAGAAGTGAAGGCTATTGTTTTGAGACAACAAGGCTGACATGAAATACTTGCTGACTTCAGTAGGGTTGGTGTTTTCCTCTTCTCTCCACTACGTGGTCCATTCTCACCTGTTGTACTGGCTTTGGGCATCTTGTTGAACTGACTCAGCTTGCTGACTGGGCAGAAAGCTAGCCTTCCAGCGGACTGAGTTGAATTGGCTCAAGAGAAAGGCAGTGAGTGTGTGGGGCAGAGAGACTGCAACAGCAAAGTGCTGTTTCAACTTGGCCTGTCTCCTCTGAGCAGGGTCAGTACCTCTTTGTCAGGCTCGTACCAAAAAGCGTGGCTGAATCTCTTCTGCCACGCTCTGTGCTATTCTGTGGTGGGTTTGTTTGGGTTTTTTTCCTCCTCTCTTGTTAATAGGTACATAATGTTCCATACTCCTGAAGCAGTTCAGCTGGTAGCTAGGAGTACAAGATGTTTTTTATACTGGAAGAAAAATTTGCTTTGAAAACTTCCTTAGTACTAAAAAGAGTGATTGTCTGTTTTGTAGAGTTAGATACCAATAGTATAACAACAAACTAAGACAAGTCAGCACATCATCATTGGGACTGATTATAACAATGTTATTATGATATAATAATGATTATAATAACAACGAGTAGCAAAATTAATTACATTAATTTATAATTTTTTTTATGCTAAGGAAAGGAGTTAGCTCATCATATGGAGAGGTTAAACTCTGACCACTGAAGTAATCTCTTCCTCCGTTTTCTCCATTGTCCTTGTGCTGAACATTTCTCGTGCCTGCAGCAGGGATGACTGAACTGAATGTGAAGCTGTGATGGTGCGATAGCAACCTGATGTGTTTTAGTCATCCCTGGAGCAGAGCCAGTCACCCGTGTAAAAGGGAGCATGCTGGAAGCATTTCAGGGGGTTTCATTCAGGAGTGAACAACCATATTTCAGAGCATCATGATTTTCTAAAGAGGTGATTTAAAATGAGCTCTTATATTTTCAAAGTTAGGAAAAAATAAACCAAACAAATTACAGAATCTCAGGGATTGGAAGGGACCTTGAAAGCTCATCTTGTCCAATCCCCCTGCCGGAGCAGGAACACCCAGAGCAGGTCACACAGGAACGCCTCCAGGTAGGTTTTGAATGTCTCCAGAGAAGGAGACTCCACAACCTCCCTGGGCAGCCCCTGCCAGTGTTCAGTCACCCTCACTGTCAAGAAGTTCCTCCTCATATTGAAGTGGAACCTCCTCTGTTGCAGATTGCACCCATTGCCCCTTGTCCTGTCATTGGACGTCACTGAGAAGACGTCACTCCATCCTCCTGGCACTCACCCTTTACAGATTTAGCAACACTCATGAGGTCACCCCTCAGTCTTCTCTTCTAGACACCATATTCCAGATGGGGTCTCACCAGGGAAGAACAGAGTGGGGGGAGGAGAACCTCTCTCCACCTACTAACCACCTCCCTTCTACTGCACCCCAGGATGCCACTGGCACAGTGCTGGCTCATGGTCATCCTGCTGCCCACCACGACCCCCAGGTCCCTTTCCCCTACACTGCTCCTGTCCAACAGTTCATTTCCCAACCTTTACTGGGACCTGGGGTTGTTCTTCCTCCCCAGGTGCAAGACCCTACTCTCACCCTTGTTGAATTTCATGAGGTTCTTCTCTGCCCAACTCTCCAGCCTGTCCAGGTCCCGCTGGATGGCAGCATGGTCTTCTGGCGTGTCAGCCACTCCTCCCACTTTGGTGTCACCAGCAAACTGGCTGACAGTGCACTATTGAAGATAGAGTGATTTACACAAAACACACAGAAATGTTTGTTAGTAAATGTTAGTGGAAAAAAACTTTGTGAAAATACACTCAAATTTGGTTGGGTTTTTTTAATATTTTTTTTTATTGGTGCAGTTCATTTTGAGTGGGACTTTCACTAAAAGCAGTACTGCTGAAAGTGTGCTTTCTCCCAGCTCTGAGTCCGTAAGAGGATTTGCTGGTACACCCGTACTGATGTGACCCAGCTGGCAGACCGTTTCTGGTGTCACTGGGGCTCTGTTACCACTGGTACTTGCTTCGCCCAGTTGTTCAGCGGGGCAAGTTTGTTCTGGATCAGAGTTCAACGCTTGGTCACTGTGGGAGGATGGATGATACTTTGTCTGATATCGTGCATTTTAGTAGAAAGTTAAATGTCTGTAAGAAGTTTTAAGCAATTCTAAAGTACATGAATGAATTCACAGCAGGTCACCAGTTAATATTGTGTAATTGTGGGTATTTTGGTAGGCTGTATTTAGTGCATTTTCAAATTAAAGCTTCACTGTATATTCTGTTTTCTCTTGTTTTATGGTTTTAAAATAATCCATCCAAGGTCTAGCCCTACAGTTTCACAGTTGACAAGTTTATCTGTGACTGTGCTGCCACCAGAAGTTTAGGGGTTCCTTGCCAGCTCCCAGGATGTAAGTTCCCAGCACTTCCTTTGTGCTGGCTCAGATGTTTTTGCCACCACAGTATTGATTTGATCAGCTTGTTGATTGGAGGGAAGTAGGAAAACTGGTGGGGTTTCTCTGAAAACTTTTTTGTAGGACGTGTCTGAGGTTGAATGGGTAAGGTGATCGGGGGTTGTTCAACCATGTTCAGCTGGTTGACAGGCAGCTGAACATGAGCCAGCAGTGTGCCCAGGTGGCCAAGAAGGCCAAGGGCATCCTGGCTTGCATGAAGAATAGTGTGACCAGCAGCAGTAGGGAGGTGATTGTCCCCCTGTGCTCAGCACTGGTGAGGCC
>VZTM01038153.1:216756-286544 GCA_013400555.1 Jacana jacana
GGGTCTCTTCCAACCTAAATGATTCTATGATTCTGTGGTTCAACTCAACTTGTAGCACACAATCACCAAAGCCAAAGCAAAATACAGGCGGGACAGCATTGCCAAAGTAGAGCGGGATTAAGCTGGTTGTGAAAGCATGTCCTACAGCATTGTGATGATTCCAGAGTCCTTTGGCTCAGCTGCAGTAAAGATAATTAAAAATAACACAAAGTAATGCTTCAGAGCATCTCCATCAAGCTGCAGTGCCAGATTTGCTTTCCAGTTATGCTCAAATCAAGAGAAGAAAAATCATTGTCTTCTGCACACAGCCATTGAAATGGAACCAGAATACGCTAGGGACTTTTCAAAAATATTATTTGAGATGAGTATTCTGAGAGTTCCTTGAGTTTCACTGCTTGTGAGATAATAGTGTTCAGAGATTAAATAGTGCTTTTGATTTATCTCTAAGCAACTGATTTTAAATCTGATCTCATGATAGAAGTGTATTCAAGGTAATAATTTTTTTCATTTTTTTATTTTGCAGTAATATTCAACACATGAGGGAACAGTTTGATGCACTGGGTCTGTCTTTTACATGGGACAGGGTAAGTTTTTCTTTTTTTAAGCAATGCTGCTTTATTGTATGATGGGACATTGAAAAACATGGGATTTCACTGTTTTATTTATGACAATATGGAAGTCTTTAAAAGTGACCAGTTTGTTGTTAAACTGTAAAATTACAGTTGGAAAAAGCGGGAAATAGACCTTCTTTCAAGCTGCTTATCAAACTTCTTTTACTTTTGACATACTGACAACATCTGATAAGCTCAAGGCTTGGGAGAATGTTTTCTTTAAAGTCATTTCAGTTTTGCATTTCCATTTTTTTCTCTACTTTTTCATCTCTCTCAAAGTAGCAATTTTCTGTTAGAAGTTAGTCTAAATAGATATTTATGAAGCAGCATGCCTTTGTGTTAAGATATATATATTTGGGGTGGCTTTTTTCAACGTGTATGTTTTTATAATATACTTAAGCTTTTAGAGCTAGTAACTTGGAATGATGCTTGAGTTATGTTATTCTAAATCAGAAGCGTAACTCTACATTTTTGTAGGTGTTCATATGATGACCATTTTGGAAAACAGAAATTTTATTTAAAGAACTAATGCTTGAGAATCAAGTGTTCACTGTATAAACCTTCCCAACATGATCAGACATAAGCTAATGTCATTTTCAAGCTAAAAAAATAAATTAATTCTTGAAGCAGTTGTAAGAATCCATGTCAGTCACTACCTTTATATTCTCAGCAACAACCATTGCTTATCACCTTAATATGATTCTGAATAGAGTGATGGAGATGCTAATCTTGGAATTTTATAGCAGCATTGTAGATTTGAAAAGAAAAATTATTAGTTTTCTGGCAGTGTGAGATCTGCCATCTCTTTTCTTTAATCTTGAAAGTGAAGTTGTTTATTTGTATGTCTTACATCTAAAAAGTAGATATCATCGTGTCATATATATGGCAAGATTTTCAGTTTAAGCCTTTCTAGTAAGATTTTCATTTTCCTGATAGTGAAAAAGTTGCTCTGAAAATAGGTCTGTTGTGGAAGGTTTACTACATGCATTCTGGACAATCATTTCGTTATATTTAAAGCTGTTGTGTCTCTGAGATTTTCTGTAGGTGTAATACAGCAGAGCAGTGAAGTCATATGTGTGGGCTGTATTATGGAACACACCAGAGGTGAATGTTGCAGAGTAACTTTCAAGAAAATTGAGGACATTCACTTCTGTAATGGACTTCTGTTTAACCCTTCCGTTATTACAACCCTGAAGAAAACTTGTAGAGCTGGCAGTACTGAAAACTGTGGCAGGAAGGATAAGTATACAGGGAAAAACAATCTCTCATCTCCGTGCCTGTTCTTTGAGGTTTACCTTCACTTTTCTAGTAAACCATATTTTGGTTAATCAATTTTCCGAAGTCTGTGAATACTTGTGGAAAAAGCTGTGATGCTCTACACAGTAAATATGAACAGTTGTGTAATTAAAATAATTTAGAATTCTCTAGGGGCCTATAGTTTGTAGTTTTGAAAGGCAGGATTTTTCTAAAACGGCTAGAAAGTGTTCCTTGAAACACAATGAATTTTAGAGTTTTCATTCCTGAGCTTATTAGTTAAGTTTTCTTGTACCTAGAAAGCCTGCCTCATTAACTGGAGTGAGAGTGACCTGAGTGGTAACCATTAGAAACAGATGTGTTTATTCATTGGAAAAAATATGTGATGCCTCAAACATATCTGTATTCCATGATCTCCAAATGTATGGGGATTTGAGCTGGCTGTGAAGGAACAGCTAAGCTGTGGCAGTGTGGTTTTCAGGCTGATAAAGCCTGCTTCTCTGCAAGGCTGGGTAGTACTTACCTTAAAGTGAGCTCTGTGAAGTAAGGGGGCTTGTTTTCTTATTCTGTACCTGTATGGCACTAACTCAGCAGCTTACAATGTACTGTGACAATGCAAACAAACCCACTAACATTAGTGACTCCTGTGGCAAAGGCAAGAAAAATGCATTTTGTTTGGGTTAGTTTAATTAAGCCAAGACTATTGTACAACACGAGATTGTGTTTTTCATTTAATTGCATTGGTGTTGCTTAAACCTGCTCCTTCCTTGTGCTGGAGCATGGTACCTGGCAAATACATGCTTGGACCCCTGCTTTAGTGTGCAGTGATTGCTTTTTTAAAGTGCAGACCTTCTGTGTGAACTGTCTTCTGTGGCCAGCTTAGAGTATATGCATGGATGATGTGAAAAAAACCATCAGTAGGTTTTACTGTTTTACAAATGTGAAGGAGGGAAAAAAGTGGGAAAATAATAAAAGAGTACATTTGGAATACTTAGTGCATGTAGCTGTGCTAAAGAAGCTGACTACTTATAAAGTCATGTCTAGTGTTCAAGAAAGTCCTGTCCTGGAATATTTCGAAGGATCGTTGTAGTTTTATTGCTTGGTAAAATTATTATGAACAAATCCCAGTGCACCTGGGATGCTAGAAGTTTCCTTTAATTTTTCTGTGGTTTTTTCCTTGCTCTGTCTGTCTTACAAATCAAAACACAGAAGGAGTTTTCTGTTGTAGCAGTCAGTGAAATTACTGAATCACTAAGACACCACAAAGAAAGCATTATTAAAATCTAAATGGATTACTTCAGAAAGCTAGATTGCAAAGAGACTGGAAAATTATTCTCCTAAACAGAAAAGTTAAGCAAACTAAAAATGTAATTAAATGCATAAAATATCTCTGTAAGTACTTTGCTTTAACATAGTTTTGAATACTAATAGTGATCTGGTATGTTTTCCCTGGAACACTTAGAGCCTCAAGTAATAAATGTCATGTTTTTAAATCACTTTGAAAATGGTGTGAGTTTGGAGAGAGAGACCATTTCTGTTCTGAACATTGACAGTTGTCAGAGCCAAGGTTAAAAGCTGCAGTTTGAGAGTGAAAGAAATGCCTCTGAAAGACATTAAAAACACCTGGAAAAATAAAAGCATTGTGGTTGTGTGTTGTTTTTAAGATTACAGTAATTTGGCTATTCCTGTTGACCACATTTCTCCAAAATACTGTCCCAGACAGCATAGCTAACTGCCCGCCACTTCTTTTAAACATGATTTTCAGGGGATTTAGGCAATATAGTTTTTGAAGATTCATATAATCAGCCACAAGAAATGGAGAGTGTGTAACATTTTCTTTGTTGCTCAGGAGTGCTGTCAGGCTGAAGGCATGTTCCCGGTAAGCCATCAGTTCACCGCTGTGTTACCAAGCTGTAACCTTCTTCTAGAAGGTAGCTCGTACTGCCGGCAGTTTTTGGGTCAAAACAATCCCTGGGTGCCAAGTGATGGCATTTTTTTGTATAAGAGTAATGTTCCCCTCCTGCTTTCTACATTAAAAAAGATGGAACCTTTGGTAGATTTTTGTTGTGCAGGTGTTTTGCTGTTTAGTGTTGAAGTTGTTGTGCCCGAGCATGTGTAAAACTGTAGCAGGAGATGAAGCATGACCTACTAAATTATTTTTTTTTACCCCTCTATCGGTGATAATCAGTCTGGATAATAATTTGTCATGAAATAAAAAGGAAACAGTGGATACAAGGCTATGTTTTTACAGGAAAGATACTCATGCTCTAAAACGTAGGCGCTGTGTGATGTTTGTATGTGTAGCTTATAAAGCATGAAACTTAAGGAACTTTGAAATACAGTACTCAAATTAATTTAAAAATGTAGTTTGGTCTAGCTCTAAAACCTCTGAAAATCAAATAATTGTACTTCCAGATGAGGTAGTACATGCCCTGTAATACCAAAATAGGCAAATAAGAGATTAAAGACTGTTTCATCTTCCCAAATTGATATTAAAAAAATCCATTCAGACTTCTTTCTCTGTATCACCTTTTTAAAACGTGCCATGTACAACACAGGTGTCTTCAGGATAGCATACCACTGTGCTAGGAATAAAATTATTAGTAATAAACTAGGAAATTACTTCTCTACAGTGTACTTACATGTTATTCTCAAAATTTGGTGGACTTTACAACAAAGAAAAACTTTTATGCAGCCTGCAAATGTTACCTACAAAAAAAAAAAAACCATGAAAGTAGCTCAAGATGTAACCTTAAGAAACCACACAGACCCAACCAGGTTTAGGTTCAGAGCTGCATAATAGCAAGTTGTTAAGAATGGAACAGATTTAGAACAACTGATGAATTATAAAACAAAGCATTTGAAAATCAGTTTCTCTTTTCTATATATATCTTTCATCTTTGCAAAAGGGATTCTGATTTTTAGTATTTATTTTGCATTTGGAGAAAATATGCTAATAGCCTGTTTATATATATATGTTCTCTGAAGTTCTTCATGGTGTGTGCCTCCGTGTGCACGCTGTTACGCTCCGTTCACAAATGAGAAACAGCCAGTTAGGTTGTTTGGCAGGATGGAAGGGCCCCATGGTGCTATTTTGCAAACCCTCTTATAAACCCTTTTCTGTGTGTCTGAGCAAAGTCAGTTCTGTCAATGCACTGCAAATCGTTGCCGTGTTCATAAAGTATAAACAGGAATGTTAACGTTCTCCTTAATTTAAGCGTGGTAGCAGCCTAATGGAAACTTGTTACCCGACGGTACGTATTTAATCAAGATCAGTAAGTGGTATACAGGGAAAAGTATTTTTCACCATAGGTCTTAATGCACTAAATGGTAGGAAAAAACCCCAACATATTTTGAGATTGACAAGAGGTTGCTGCCTTGTTAGCAGCAGCTCATTTCACACTGCCTGTTCACACTGAGAAATGTCATCTCTTTTTGTCTTACCATTCAGGGCCAAAAGGACAAACCTCAGTCCGTTTCACTGTTTTTCTGTGGTGACTCACTTCAGTTGTCTCGCTCACACAATCGTGCATTGTACCAAAAGGGATCGTCTCTCTTCATTCGTGGCTCTGATACCACAGTGATGAAGCTTCGATGCCTGTGGTGGCATCACCCTGGCAGAAGAATGCCATGGTGTGGAGAAGCAGCGAAAAAAATAAAAATTATGAATAGTGTTTAGTTGGAGAGATGGAAATCAGGCTTCTATCAAGTGTTTTTTGCAGTGCAGAGCACAGGGATTTAATCAAGCAACTGTTTTTCATGACTAAGTCTTTGCATGCTGTGCTGAAAACTTGCCATTAAATGTCTCTCTCTAGTCTTGAAAGCCTTCTACGTACTTTTGAGGCATTTCTATTCAAAGGTCATATTAGTTGTTCAAAGCAATGTTTCAGCACTGGAATATAAAGTTGTAGAAAAAGAATAAAATTTTTATGCTAGAGTGTTTCAGGTGTCATTGGAGTAGCAGGAGCTATTGCTGATGTCGTGTGTAGTGGGAAGCCAAGACTATAGGAAAGCATGAGTGAAAGACATTTCTCCTTTGGAGCTATTTCAGGTAGTTAATAACTATTTGCAAATGGAAGAAATTTTATCAGTGGTTTGCTGTCAGCCCTGGGACTCTGAAATCAAGAGAAATTCTTGTTGATTTGAAGTTCAGTGTAGGAGTCGTCTTCCACTTCAGTAAGTACAAATGCAGTCAAACACAAAGTTTGCAGAAATGTTTCTTCTTTAAACTAAGGCAATTTAAACAGGAAAGCTGTTGAGGAGGGAATTGTGATCTGTTTACTTTTACATAATTATGATATAATTAATGCTTAAATACGTAGTTACTCAGTTCTTTTCACTTTGGCCACACTTTAAAATGTGGGTGAAAGTGTATGTGTATCCATTGTGTCCATAAAACTCGGTGTTTGTGTAGAGAAAATTGGGAGTCTATAATCATGCAATCCTCTAGTCATTTTTACATGTTGAGATGTTTATTTGAAATGCAGTTTGGGTTTTTTTTTTTTTGTAAGAACAAACATTTAAAATACAGAACTTTGTAAACAAGTTGTAAGTAGGTTGGTTTTTAATTATTAGAGTTCACAAAAACTTATAAAGCATTTGCAAGCTCAAAAAGAGCTACCCATTATATTGTTACCTGCTGTTCTTTTAACTCCTGTTCCTTTTTCTTACCTTGTCTTTTATTTTTATTTGTCTGTATTTCCCTCTTAGCAGTCCCCCACATGTGTGACTTTTCCGTGACTCTTACCTTTGTCTCCAGATGTTAACCCACAGCAGTCTCCTCCCTTGAGCTGGCTTCCCTTCTAAAATGCTTTCTTGTTTGACCTTTGATTATGCGACAACCATTGCACTGTCTTTTATCTTACCCCGTACTCCTTCCTAGCTGCCCCGTGCGCTCTGTCAGCAGCCTGGCTTCCTCAGTGCTCTTCTGCTGTCCTCCTCCTCCTCCTCCAGCACCGACTGCTTTGGCTGCAGGCTCCGGCAGTCCTCTCGCTTCCCGGCAGCCAGCTCCCAGCCGCCTCCGAACAGCCGACGCTCTCCCTGCTTTTCATTGCTGAGCAACAGAGGAAAAGGCAATGTGGCTATGATGACTCCTGGGAGAGAGTTCTACTTTCTTCTAGTTTTGCTGTTTTCCTGTTTGGGGAGCTGTGGCTGTTTCCACTCATCTTCTGTTTTTTTATCTATCGGCATTGATTTTACAGGGTTCTTAGAATCCACGGTAACAGGGAAACTTGTCTTTGCACATCACACCCACACCAAGGGGCTTGTGTACAGGTGAATGTCACTCATTGTAAACATTACCCAAAACTGCGTTTTTGTTTTCTCTGTGGCATATATTATACACTCCTGACTTCAGTGTTTCAAGTTAAAACACTGTAAGAAAATAGCTTCAGGAATTTTTGTTTTATTTCATTTCTGCAGGAAATAACCACTTGCTTACCAGAGTACTACAAGTGGACACAGTATCTCTTTCTTAAACTTTTTGAAGCTGGGATAGTGTATCAAAAAGAGGTAGGTACAAACTTTCACCTTTAATAATTTGAAGTGTACTAACTCAAGTCACTGACTCCATCAGTGGCACATTTCTGGATCACTTGTTCCCATTCATTCAGTGGTTAGGTATTTATTGTGCTCTACTGATTTTAAATCACAGCAAAATATATCTAATTTTATATATAACTAAATGTTTAACATAGGTAAATGTTACATGTAACTATTGCAGCAAGTCAAATCAGAAGTGTTTATTGTCAGTCATTTACACTGAAGTGCAGGATAAGAATAAAGCTACTGTTAGTTTATTTTATGGCTTTAATACAGAATTTTCTAGGTCTTAACTTCCCTCTCGTGTAAGATAAGGTGACCATGAGGAGTCTCTTCAGCAGCAAGACTATTTAACTGTAAGCATTACTGTTATGCTCTCAGAACTGACAGGATTGGATTGGATAGTTGGAGATTATGTGCCTAAACGTCCCAATTCCTGGGCCCTATTTTGATCTCTAAATTATTACAGAAATATTAGATGCTATAAGACTATCACAGCTGTTTTTCTGTTAGAGTAAATTAGGAAAATATGACATTATAACTTGAGAAATCTGAGAAATTAGATTCTTTATGATAAATGATCAGCTAAATTGTTCAACCCTGGTGGGGGTGAGTTGGATTGTTGCTTCCTCCCCAGTGTGGTATGTCAGCCCGCCCTCACAAAACAAGATTGGGTTAGTTGAACACCAACATTTATTTTCTTTTAAATTTTCCTTAATGTATTTGTATTGATAAGGAAAGATGATTCCAGAAGTAATTCACACAGTTGACAGAAGTTATATGCAGAAAATATCAACTCTTTCCCTTGAAATATAGTTGACCGCTGTAGCACTTATCATAGAATCATAGAATCATAGAATCATAGAATCATTTAGGTTGGAAGAGACCCCTGGGATCATCAAGTCCAACCATCAGCCCTACTCTACAAGTTCTCCCCTACACTAGATCCCTCAACACCACATCTAATCTGCTCTTAAACACAGTCAGGGAGGGTGACTCCACCACCTCCCTGGGCAGCTGATTCCACTGACTTCCTTGGGATCCTGTCCTCTCAGGTTGGAGATTCCCCGTTATTCATCCTCTCAGTCTTAGTGCTTTTGGATTAGTGGTGTGCAGCTTTTCAACATAGTCAGTTGCAGTGTAGTCAATTGGAACTCACCTATTTAATTACACAAGTGTCAGCCTACCCGGCTCCCATGATCAATCGAGGCAAGTGCTGCCAACTGCAGCAACTTCTTGGGACTTTTGAGTTCTGAGAAGATGAATATTCAAAACTTCCTCAGTTGGGTCCACATCACTGATTCAAATCAGTGTTCTAAAAATGTAGGAATCTTAGAGGCCTAAGAAATGTTTGTAGATGATTTTTTTTTTTGGTATCTGAAAAGCAAGATTCTGGTTTAGAAATAGCTGCCAGAAATATTTTTTTTCTTCTTGCATCTTCTTTTTAGGCCCTGGTTAATTGGGATCCAGTGGATCAGACTGTTTTAGCTAATGAACAGGTGGATGACAACGGTTGCTCATGGCGTTCAGGAGCAAAAGTGGAGCAGAAATACCTCAAACAGTGGTTTATCAAAACTACTGCTTATGCAAAGGTATGCAAATGCAGGTTTTGAAATTCTGGTAAATTAAAAGAAGTGTCCTTTCGTGCAGGAATATTCACCAAGCTGAATGTTGTCTCCTGTGTATGCATGTTTGTGCAATGTATAATTAAATAATAACAGGTATGATCCGTTCCTGTGTATGTGTGTATCTAAAAATCATTATCCCTGAGGTCTTTCTCTTCACATCTTTAAGAATTCTAACTAGTTGGTGTGGGATTAAGTTGTGAAGAAATCAAAAAGCAGAAATGGGAGGTGAATGAATGAATTGTGCATTCCCACATTGTCATCCCGCATTTACCGCCAGGTGCTTTTCTGCATATTTTGAATGTAGAGCTGTGCAGTCTTTTGAACTAGAGACTTGTTCACATAGTCAGCCTGTTGGACTTCATGGCCATGGGGTACTTATAAGCAATGCAGTACAGCCTGTCCCCTAGCATTCGTTTCAACATGTCTGTGTCATAGTTCTTTATGATTAACTGCTCTTTATTGAAGAGCATCTGGACTTTCTATTATTCTTTTACTTCTTACTCTACTCCATTTGATTATCTGTAATTTAAAAAATATTCTCAAATTATTTAAACATCCATTTTTGCTATGAGCTCAAGTTTTGATTGTGATGGGACAGCACTGCTTCCACACCTAGGAATTGTTCAACAACATTTTTGGCTTTATGCTCTCTGAGATGAAAGTATCCACTTTCTGTTTTGTCTGGGTGAAGTATTTATTCCATCTGAGTATTCTGTGTATTGAAACCTCAAGTATAGATTGAGAAAATTATTCCCAAGAAAATATTAAAAATTCATTTTTGACTCTTTTCCTGAGCCTCAGGCTCAAGAGACCAGATTTCCATTATCATCCAGGGAGAAGAAATCCAGGTTTCATTCTAGGTCCATTCATAATGAAGAGAAAAACCTTAGATACGCTGCCTGGTGCTTTGATTGCCCATACAGAGAGGGTGCTTGAGTTGCATGCTTTCTGATTGTGCTGGCTGTTCTGGCAGTGAAGAGAGAACATTTGCTGTAGCTGAGGGAAGAATGGAGCATGTCTGCCCAATCATTAAATGTTCACAACATTCTGAGCTTTTTCTTGGTGCTCTTGTCACCAGATTTCATGATGACCTTTGTGATATTTCAGGGTCTGCCCCAACTCACTTTTCCACTTAGTTTGTGGCTGGATGTTCATTGGAGTTTCTACCTTTACTGATACATCTTTTGTCTATTGTCGTTATAGAAGTTGTAGGAAGTAATGGCTGGTATTTCTGGGCTGTATTCATGCTTGCCCAAAATCACTATTTACTTATCTCCCTCTTAAGAGGGGTGAATGAGCCTTAAATTTTTACTCATAAAGACTAAAGGACTGAGGACATAAAGGATATAAAGACTAAAGACTACAGAGCTTTTCAGTAACCTGAAAAGCACCCTTTGCTTACAGGCTTATTACCTCTTGCTCAATATTGACCCTTCTCTAGGGAGGATGATTTATCTTTTGTCTTTAGTGTCTCACCTAAGAAATGTCATTACAGGAAAGACATCTGCTCTTGGGATGATCACGTCTCCCCCACGTCTTTCTCCAGTAAGCAAGCTCAGCTGATGACCAGGAGGAACTGGTGCCTCCATGGTACCCCCTCATGTTTCCCCCAGAGATGTCTCAGGAAACTACCATGTCCCTTACCTACATGAACAGCAAAAATGCAAACAGCCCCTTGTTCTTGAACGTCTTAGTGTCATCATAAATGAGAGCTGCTTCTACTTTTCATTTCGGGGGTGAATGTTTATATCAACCCCTACAAAACCTTTAGGCATTGCTACAGAGGATTTCTGAGTATTCTACAGAACTCTGTAAAAGTTTCCCAAATTTTTATTGGGCACATGATCGATATTCTGTATGGTCTATGCTAGCTGACACAGCCAGGCCGATGAACGATGCCATATTGCTCCCGGCTCCAAGCGCTTTGCCAAGGATTGCCTTCGTGTGCTACCACTTCTTGTACCGTGACAGATGCTACCAAGTATCAGCAGGTGGTTTGGATGTTCCTTTTCACTCATCCTCCACTGACTCCCATTTGTGCTGCTGTGGTTCTGGCACATTTTGAACAGTCTCACTGTACTTCTTTTGGCAAGGGCTTTAAACACTTTGTTGTAGACAGGGAAAAAATTGCATATTTTCCCCCCAGACCTTCAAATAAGAATAGCAGATTACCAGGTTCTGCTATTCTGAGTCCAATATCTGATATCAAATGGATTTCATGCTTTGGAAGATTAAGATAAACAAATTCTCTTTTTTTTTCACGTTGCAAGAAGCTAGAAAACATAGCATGTCATGTCTTATTTTCTGAAGAAGACTATTTTGGGCATGGAGCTCTGAATGGCCCATGAACTGCAAGCCACAATTGAAGGTTTGAGCTTTGGAGGGAGAGGATCTTCCTCCTCCCTTTGGAGGGAGACTGTCCTGAGCTAACACTGGACAAGTACTTCAGTCTTTTAGAGGCTGTGCCCACACTGACATAACCAGGAAGCTTCACAACAGCATTTAGACAGAAGCCAAATGACAGAACTTAAATGCTACAACTTTGGCTCCTCTTTCTGAATGTCTTGACTAATTATTCTCAAAACTCAAATTTGCACACATTTCTTCATTCCTTACAGTAGGCATACCAGTACTTTTCAAGAGTGGTAAGAGTCATGGGTCCTTCCTTCTAAATCTGTTCCTTTTGTATACTTTTTGATTCTGGTTTCCTTTTGCTTGCACACTCCATGCTGACAATTAATTCTTCTGAAAAGTTTCAAGAAATTCAGGACCAAACGTCAGAAAGCTCTGCCTTACTTGCCCTTTTTCTGCAACAAGGCTGTCTGCAAATCTCTTCCCTGTTCCTTCCTGAAGTTATCACTGAATTTTCTTTTAGTTGACATAGTGGGAAAGCATGTTGAAAAATGGCTTTATTTCAAGTAACTAACTCCTGTCCTGCGTGGCTTAGAGGAAAATCTAAGTCTTTATTTCATAACCATGTTTAATGGAAATGGTTCTATTTAAACTACGTTTAGTGAATCTGCTGTCTCTTAATTCTTCATGCAAATTACCAGCCAGCAATAATGGCTGAATATCTATGCATGCTCATTTTCTACTTGGAGCATCCACAAATTACCCTGTTGTAACTATTCAACCTACTCATACAGTATATTGATGATCTTTCTGCTCATACACATTCCTCTCTTTCACCCATTTATCATTGTGTGTTTTCTCCTGTATGTCACAACCTTAATAAAAATAAATGCTAGTAAGTATTTAAGTATAGTAGTATAGATACTTGATCTGCAATGATTAATTTCCTAGTCAAATAGCAACAAGGGATCAGTAATGGGCTGCGAAATCATCCTGCATGTTACAAGAGTCAGTGTTTCATTCCTACACACATTATTCTTGAGATTTCTCTTGTGTCCAGAGGAATCATCTTCTCTGGATTTGCTTTGATTTCGTTATTGCCTTGAAAGAAAAAATGCAAACAACCAAAGCAGCGTTTGCTCACTCAGCAATTTACCATTAGCAGTGAGTTTTGTTCAGAGGGCAAGAATATTGGCCACGCTTTACAGACTTCGCTGGAAGCACTTTGGTTATGTAAAGTAATAAAGTAATCATGGCCCATTTTTTAAACAGTGAGGTACCTGCAAAATGGTCTTGCAGCTTTTATGGGGTTTTAAAGAACATTTTAATTGTCATTTTTCTTTTGACAGATTTCTTTGATAAAAGTATAATGCCTTAACTGATGGCATTATTATTCAAATTGTTGTCTGTGCATTTAAGATGTTTAAGCTAAAACATTTAGTTGCCATGGTTACCCAGCTGACTCTGTAGGCACATTCATTGCAAAAATCTATCTGTATATGTTAGTATTTCCTGTGTGTACCTGTAAATTGCTTTTACCATTTTTTAATGCACAGTCAACTGAGTCCTCAAACGACACTCTGTAAGGTTGGTCTTTACATAGGCCCTGTACTTCCAAAATAATTTTATACAATATTTTTTCATATTTTACTTTTCAAAAATGACTCAACCAGAAGATAATATATTTTTAAAATAAAATAAAATTGAAGCAACTTTGAATCTTCAAATTTTGCCTTAAAGCATCCTTTTTGCACAGCAATAAGATAATCTATGTATGTTTAAT
The DNA here is from genome assembly GCA_013400555.1 of Jacana jacana. Lineage (NCBI taxonomy): Eukaryota > Metazoa > Chordata > Aves > Charadriiformes > Jacanidae > Jacana > Jacana jacana. The sequence continues at coordinate 229,926 of VZTM01038153.1, forward strand.
TTATATACTGGGGAAAGCGATAGGGCCTGCAAAATTCTGCCATTCTGATGTACAGCTGCCATGCAGGTAAGTAGTACTCTTTAGGCTTTTTTTAATAGCTGGTGGTTTTTTTTTCTAACAGACATTTAGAGATGAATCCTTCTTACCTTCTGTGAAGCACCAAAACTTAGATGTTTAGCACGGTGCTAACTCTGTTAAGGAAAATGACCAAAGATCTACCAGTTCTTCTCCAGCTTTTTGCTGGGTTTACATTGCATCTGACAGCCCCTTTGTCTGGTCTGAATGGAGTGGGAGCTGTTTTGTGTAACTGTGCTTCGCTTGGGTTTTTTATTGTCTGCATTTCTGAGATATTAAGCAGAGTGTAACATAATGTAATAACGTGTAAGGAAACTGAAGTACTGCATTTTAGGATGTGAAGGGACTTGGCAGTGCTTGGGATTTCATAGCATGAGGTAATGCCTCATCACTGAGGACAATAGAAATGTTGGCTTTTTAGTTTTTCGTGACTTATGTGTGATTTTTTTCACTTCCCACGCTTGGGGTCTCATAGTTCCCTTCCAAAAGAATGGGCCTGATAAACCTCACTTTGAAACTCTCCCTCTTGAGTCAGGCTGAGAGCTCTCTCCTGGAATTGTTTGTGGCTATTCAGACCAGGCTGATCTTTTCACCTTAGTCTATATGCAGCACCTCATTTGATGGCAGACCAACAGAAATTTAAGTTCCTGTTTGATTAGACAAATCAGTGAATGCTCAGTATTACTAAAAATGATAACAGATGTTTTACAGAGCTTTTGTATTTATGGAATCAGTTATCCTTTTATCCCAAAGATACACTTCACTGTTTTGGAATATTTTCTCTTTGGTAATTGTGACAATGAGAACAACTCTGGAGAGCAGATCTGGAGAAGAACACTGGCTCTACTTCTGGCTTTTGAGGAATCACTTCTTTGCCTCAGTTGTACGTAGTCAAATGAGAGGTTGATGATAAATTATATGACAAAGAAAGAGGAAAACTCTCTGGTTCAGACGTTTACAAGGAAGAATTTTAAGCACAAACAGTATCTTTGTTGTTGCTCATTGTTAATGTATGTTTTCAGTATACTTCACACATGGGAAATAGGAGTCAAGAGTGACCTACCATAGTACAGGCAGAAGCTACTGAAAGTAAAAGCAAAACAAGAAGAGATTAAATACCAAGAGAAGCTGTACTGCATAATCACAGTTGGAACTGTGCAATAGTATGCAAAATAAAACAGTGGGCAGCCTAACTTTAATTTCCTGTACTTTAGTTAATAATGCTACATTGTATTAAATGATTTTGTGTAATCTTTAGTTTATATTTCGTTAGCCTTGTGGGAGCTTGATCAAATAAATTGAAGAATTTAATTTTCATCTAAACAGATCTTGAATATTTCTCTGACTCTTCCTCAGAAGCAAAGCTTTTTATTGTAGTTTTAATTTAGTAGAAGACAATTCTGTATGGCTAATGAATTGAATGCTTTTGGAATTAAACCTTTTGCTGGCCTTCTTATTTTAGTCTTGTTGTTAGGTTGCAAATTTGCCAAACTGCATTAAAATGTCTTCATTGAAAGAAGAGTAAACATTTGGCTCCATAGCTTATATTTAGACTTTTCACTTTATTTCATTTACTGTCACGAGGAGTTGAAATCCTCTCAGTAAGTATGAATTAGTGGCAGGTATTGATCATACTAAAAATTATAGTTCCTGAAGTCAGAGACTGAATTTTTAGGTCCCCAGCAGAATCCTCCCTCTTTAAACTACAGGTAGGAGAGCAACTTTTGGGGTTGAGATACTCTTGGAAAATTATAAAGCACTTCTGTTCTGTGTTTTTTCATACTTTTTTCTGTCTGAAGATCCCTAAAACTGAGATTCTGTTTCTGTAGGAATCTTCAGCAGATTAAACAGCTGGGTACATAGGATCAGGTTTCCACTTTCAGATGCTTTACTTCCAATTTCTTTGTCATTGTTGTGTGTGATGAACCTTCAGCAAAATTGTCTTGATTTTGTGACACTCTGATCATCTGAACTGCTTGACTTTCATCTTCGAGCTATGCCAGAATGTTCTAGGTGTTCTGAAAGAATAAAGTGGTCCCGTGGAACATTAGTTTATCCTGAATCGACAATTTTTCCAGCACTTTAGACAAGCTTTCTTGATAGTGGAAGAGCCTTAAAGTCGTTCTCATCCATCGATGTAGCTTTGTTTTCTTTAGCTTTTTTTGAGCCTGATTATCTTTAGATCTGAAAGACTGCCAAGATGTCTTTATGCTTTACCTAGACTTGTTTTTAATTAAGATGGGACTAATTTCTTGTGTAATTAGATGTTTGCATTTTAAGGTTTGCCATGTCTTCCTGAGTCCTGAAAAATGAAAGTAGAAAGACTCTGGTACCTAATGTTTCCAAGTTTTTCACTACTAAGTCATCATTAGAAATTTGAAAATGGAATTTATTTGCTAAGTTTGTCACTCTCTGCTTACTGGATTGTAATGCCGCTGTTGTTCTTTGTTCCTTGTGGAATACAACATGGTTTTACTCTCACTTACTTGCATAACTTCTGGGAATCTTCCTGTTGATTATTCTGTCTGTGTCACCCAGTAAACAGACTTGTGGCAGAAATGACCAGGAGTTATTCACATACCCATAAGGGTCAGAATTTTTGTTTAAGGAATCATATCAGTAACTGCAAAATACTAATTGGAGCAGAACTCAGGGGACTACTTTAGTGATTCTTAATTTGTTTTACCAAACATGGCAGTGATTTTAAACAGTGGCAGCAGAATTCATGGAGTTAATATTTAACTTTTCAAACCCTCGCTTGTGATACTCAGGAATTTCTGTGCTGGCATTGGTCAACTTCAATTCAGGAGTTTCTTATACACTCACAGGCTGCATACAACTCTTAAAAATTAATAATGCTTTTAACATTTATTTATAGATTTAGGTTTTTGCCTGGTATGGTGCAGTTGGAATTGAAAATGCAAAGTTTATTAGAAGACTTTCCCTTAAGCAACTTTAAAAAACCTCCTAATTTGCATGGATGAAGTTTGAATGTACAATGTATTAATGTGTGTAAGAATTAATGTACTTTCCTGTCAGTGAGTATCCTAATCCCAAAGCACTTCTTAATGTGCTAGCAGTACAGCAGTATACATACCATATACTTTTTTGCCTCTGAAACGCTATATAATGGGCTTGTGTTTTATGTGTTGCTCATTTTTGACGTGACCTGCTGTTTGTAGTCTTGACAAAAAGCTGAAGTAGCCTGTTGAGTACAAAGAACAGTGAATCATAATTCATATTGAAATTTTTTAAATTTTCTTTTTTGTCTCTTTTTCTTAAATCATAGAATGGTTAGAGTTGGAAGGGACCTTAAAGATCATCAAGTTCCACCCCCCCTGCCATGGGCAGGGACACCTCCCACCAGAGCAGGTTGCTCCAAGCCCCATCCAGCCTGGCCTTCAACACCTCCAGGGATGGGGCAGCCACAGCTTCTCTGGGCAACCTGTTCCAGTGTCTCGCCACCCTCACAGGAAAGAATTTCTTCCTGATATCTAAAAGCCATTACCCCTTGTCCTGTCACTACACTCCCTTGACAGAGTCCCTCTCCAGCTTTCCTGTGGGCTCCCTTCAGACCTGCTGTACTACTGTTGATGTGCATATTAAGAGTTGATGAGTTTGTGCTTGCCCGCTCTGCTAGGCTGTGTCATCCTGCAGACAAGGGTTGTTGTCTTTGTTTCAGGTGAAGCTGAGTTGGCTTTTACTGTACAGAGCTGCACAAATCAATTGCATTGTCAAGAAAAGAATTGAGCTAAGTCAAATGGTAGCCTCTAGCTCCTAATAATACCTAGAGTTAAAATCATTCTCACTCTGCTGCTAAGGATGTTGATGTGTTAATCCTCTAGTGAAAGAAAAAGCATTTAGAAAGTTCTGCTGGCAAGCAGTTACAGACTGTACAGTTTCTGTAGAGCACACGCACATTTAGCTGCTTCTGACAGCAAAATTTAATGTAGATTAGGATGGATATCCAAGCAGAAGAATGTATAAAAATCTGCTAATGTGTGCAGCCAGTTCTGTATGTATTGGCACAATTTCATTCTTTCTAAAATGCATAAATTTCTTACAGAGAATGTATTCAATTATTGTCAGTGTATATCTCTGTACCTCTATATATCTCTAATTATTTGTTACTTATATGTACATGGAGTATTCATGGCACATAAAGTTCAGTAGTCTCTGGAACACTAAAATTAATGAGAATAATGAGAATTTGGAATTCTCTACAATGTAATATACTTGCGATTGTGAACTACAACTGAATAAAGTTACAGTATGATTAAAAACCTTCCAAAACCTTACCATTTGTTTATTTATAAATCATCAGAAAATGAATTTGATTTTTAAGGATGTAGAAAGCAATAATAATCCTAAGTGGTGGTATAATATGATTTATGAAGGACATGCCCTTTGTTGTATTTTGAGTGATAGATACACAGCAGAGCAGTAACTAGAAAGTAATCCTTATGATGTCTCTTATGTGTCTCACTGACAATAGTTAAGAATGTACTTAAAACACACCGGTTGAAAAAGAGTAAGTTGTATATTCACTAATTATCTAACTATGCACTGTTTCATTTGAGCAGCACATAATAGCTACTGCCCGTCCTTTCAGATTGGTAGCAATTAATGAGATCATAAAGAGCTTCCACACTTGATGTTGAGTCACAGCTGAAGGAAAAAATCATTCAACTTGTTGCCTTACTCTTAGATTTTAACTGTAATTGTTCAGCACATCCACCATCTGTCTGAGTGACTCGTGCCTCTGGCTGTACTTCTGCCAAAAGAAAGATTTTGGATAGTTGTAGAGTATTCATAACACAAATGTGAAGTGCTATGAAGTGAAAAATTATATGAGATTTAAGTTATCCGGCCTTTGTATGTCTTCTCTGTTACTATTTTATAGATTTCCTTTATTAAAAGCATACTGTTCAAATGGTTTGGGCAAATATTAGATGGAATAGTCTGTTATGCTTCCATGCCACACATTAGAAAGCACATAAATATATGGATATATGTCTTCCTGAGTATAAATATACATAGAAGTTACAGCAGGTTGGCTCTTGGATATTATGGTGAATGAAGGAGACAACACTTAATTTCTTCTTTGCTATTATACTATTATTATAGTATTACAGTATTATATAGATTGAATTTAATATGAACACTTATTATTATGACTTGGGTGGGATTTTTTACTGGATGATACCACATGAAGATCCCACACAGTTTTACAGCCTGAAAAATAGATGGGCAGCTGGAAACTCTATTTTGCCATTTTAAATCGGAGCTTGAAAATTTTAGGACATGTACATGGCTTTTGTCTGGCTGCCATCTCCAGGCTGTTGTCGAGAACAACTAATCCAAATGCAGGCTTCATACCTGCAAGCACATCTCTTCTGTGTCAGTAGTTTTGTTCAGCTCATTAGGTCACTTCCCACAATTTACACCCATTGGGAATATTTTCCATGTTTGTTCTCTTCTAAGGCTTTTGTTCTGTCTTTAAGGTCTATTCCATTCAAAAAGAAAGCCTCTTCTAATAGCAATGGGATGTCTGTTGGAGACGTCGTATCTCTGGCTCGTGCTGTGTTAATTCTGTTCTCATAGAGATGAATTTGGGGCAGCAGAAGTATAAAACCACCTCTTCCTATGTTTTTTCAAGCAACTTCCTTATAATTTTGCTGTTAGCTATAATTAAATGCACCGTCTTAATTGGTACGCTAACAAAAGCTGAATGTTCTAATTCTTTCTTTTATTGAATCAGGCTATGTTTGATGCTTTGGCCGATCTCCCCGAGTGGTATGGTATAAAAGAAATGCAAGCAAATTGGATAGGTGACTGTGGTGGATGCTCTCTTGACTTCTTGCTAAAGGTAAGTCAGAAATTTCAATGCTTCTACCTTGGTCAGGCTAACCACAACCCCTGAAATGTGTGATGGGAATACATTTTCAGATCTAAAAAGCTTGAAACCTACTAAAAAAGGTTATTATATGCCCAGACCAGCACGGATCCTGAAGAGCACTCTTGTGGGGTGAAGAGATACTCCCCACTGTCCTCCTTAGAAAAGGGTTTGTGTGTTCAGGTGCAGCACTGGCTGTAAGCTGGCTGTGTGTTTTTGTGCCAAAAGCCAGGACATTGAGGGAAGCAGTATGAAGTGATGCTGCACAAGTCAGCTGGGATCTAGCTGGGCTTTAGCTCCTCTCTGCACGGCTCTCTGTCAGACCCAAGCTGACCTCAAGCAAGCCACTTTATTGATGTTTGTCCGTTGTTTCATTTATTGCTTACAGTAATTAAGATAATGAAAGCCAGACAACTAGGTCGTGACAGAGTTACAGAGAAGCCTGGATAGGAAGAAATGAGAGGAAGGAAGGAGAAACCTTAAGAGAATTGTAATTATCTAGAGAAAAATGGTAAAATCTGAAGTCCTTCTGAAGAGGTACAAAAGGCTTTTTTAATATGACAGTGACACAAGATATTTTTAGAGACCCTGATGGAATTTCAAAGTCTTATTGTGCTCATTTACTCTGCTCTAACATTTTATTTATTTGAAAATACTTTTAAAATGCATTTTTCTTATTTTATACTGAATTTTTGGGAACCTCAAATTGAGAGAGCTTAAACTTTATTCATACCTCTGAATTGCACTCTGCTTCAAGGTGCAATGTAAGTTGTTTTTCAGTTGGTTTTGAAAATGTACATCAATGCCTGCTGTAGAAAAATCTCCTTCTAAGATCCCCATACACTCCATTGTTAATTGACCTAAAATATCAAGCCTGTTGATAGTGCTGGGTGATAATTCTTAAGCAGTCTTCTGGGATTATTACTCACATTTTATGTCCAGTTATTTTAATGTTGTGCCACCTTTTATTATGTTATTCCTCTGTGTAAGTTGCAGCATTGACTTCATCAGAGAAATGTGGTGGAAAGCCTGGTAGCTGAGAACATTTAAAATTCTCTTTAGATTTCAGAGGCAACTTCTCATTTCTGTGCTCAGTAGCACAACGTCATATTATATATAATTTTAGAATATAAATATTTTTATATCTATATTTGGGTGAAGTGAGGCAAGATAGTGAAGCAACTTCCCGAAAGTCTTAAAAGTAACTGTTGTCAAGATTTGATACTTGACGAAACTCCTTATAGAGAGAAGGCTTTCATATTCAGAACTGTGTATTTCTAGAGGGTCAGATATATTTCTTAGTTGCATAAAAAGGAATAGGAATCTAAACCCGCTGTATTTCCAATGGAGGAAAATAAAAGACATTCATCAGGGATATTTTCTGCTCTTTTTCAGGTTAATGGTAAAGCAACAGTAGAGAAGCTAGCAGCTTACACCTATACACCTGAAGCCATTTATGGAGCTTCCCATTTATATATCTTACCAACTCACAGACTGCTGCATGGGAATAGCAATCTCAAGGAAATCTTTCAGAAGGAGTTCATCCAAGGAAAAGGTGATGTTTTTCTCATACTGCATTTTGCTGTAGAAGAGTAGCAGCTTTAAAGAATGATCTTCATAGAGCGTATGTCAAGCTGAGCGTGAGCTGTTCCTGTTGAGAGGGAACAGGTCTTTTGATTCTTTGTATATGTCAGTGTCACATCAGCCTGTCCTGCCTTCAGATACAGTAAAAGCAGCTACATTACAGCCATTATAAAAGGAAGAATTCAAAGAATTCTAAAACTTCATACTATATAAAAGCTGTGGAACAGATTCTTGTGTCTTCATCCAGCAGAAGTGAATAGTCCAGCTCTGACTGCATCAGCCCAGTCGAGCCCAGTCATGGCCAAATGGTAATTTGTCGTTAGCACAAAGGCAGCAGAGCCATCTCTTGCACTAAAGATGATCTCTTCCTGTCACAAGAAACATAAACAGGGCAAGAGATCATAAATACATAGTGAAGTGGATTGTTGATAGATAGTAAAATAATACTCTGCTGTGCTGATCCTTGGTTAATACAAGATTCTAATGGAGTAAATTCAGAGCAGCCCTAGTTCTAGGGTAGGTCCTGACTTATCCAGCAGATACAAATAACAGGTAATTCTGTAATTGGTGTTGACTGGTTTCCTGAAGGCTCCTACCACCAATTATCCTTTATTTAGCATGTCTGATCATCATGTTTGATGTTTGGGAAACCTGAAAATTTGTAAGAGCAAACACAGAGTATACTGAGTATTTTTTGATTCCACTTCAGGGTGTTGTTCAATATTTATTTATTCCTAACATGTGGCTTCATTGTCTATGTAACATCTGATGTCAATAGCAATGAAGCAGGAATCTTGTGGGAAATTGTGATGATTGAACTGAACCTGCTTTATTTTCGAGCGCTTAATTTCTGTAACCTTAATAAAGTTCACTTGCTGGCAGAAAAAAAAAGGAGCCCCAATCTGGTGAGTACGTAGAGCACTTGTGGAGTTTTCATTAAAGAACAACGGCAGAAATTTGCAGTTCTTACAGTTCAGCCAAATCAAAGCACTAACCCCAGAAAAGCACATCTGTGTACATGCCTTTATCCTTGTGCTTAGGAATCAGTTGGTTATTTAGGTGTTTGGTTTTTTACACTGGTGTATATTTCTCAGGCATTGCAGTTCTTCTGTCAGAAAACAAATCATAAGTGTAGTGCATATGCTTCTCTCCAGTTTAATCTGAATAACTGGATTTTTTTTTTGCTTAATCTTGTAATGTCCATTACTATATAATTCAGGGCTTACTAGAGCCACTTTGTGCAATTCTGCGGCACACAAGTAGTAGTCAAGGACTCGCTAGGTTTTTCATTGTAGTCCCAATCTTTGTTTTTATTCAGGTGTTTGTTATGTTTTCCAATCTTGAATTTATCAGTCAGGCTTACTGAAGATTTTAATATGCCTTAACATTTTAGAAATGCGATTAGGCCTTTCATTTTCTTTCTTATTTAAATAAAATTCTGATTTAAATTTCATGCATGCTTAAGATAAGCTGAGTTTTCATAGCAAGTGATGTTCTCAGCGTATTTTCTGTCATGTTTTACTTACTGTGATCATTACATTTGTTTTCAGACTCGCTTACTTCAGTGACAGCTGTAAATTTGCTTACCAATCAGGAGATTCCTATAGTCATCTCAGCCAAAAACAACTCTGAGAATTTTCTGGATACTAGAATAGGTATGTGGTGTTTAACATGTGAAATCGGGTCGCTTTTAATTGCTGTGCTGGAGCAGCAGGCATTGTTGCTGCAAATCTTTGGACACGGCGACTCTCTTCTGGGCTTTGGAATCCTGTTCTTCATTAGTGATGGAGGAAGGGAAAGGTAGCGACGTGGAATCTTGTCTGGGGGAGAGATTTACAGGATGATAAATTTAAATGGAAATATTATAAAATTAGTACGTTTAATGAGCTAAATTTGAGGATCTGCATATCTTAGGAGGTTTGATTCCCTAGAGTGCATGTGCATTTGGCTGTCTCTCACCATCCTTCAAAACAGAACTGCACCATAGTTTGATGTAAACATTTTGCAAACAACTCAGACTTTTAGCTTGGCGCTTTTGTCTCATTTTACATAAATTATGTGCATCCTTGAAGAGAAATGTTTCAGACAGTAAACACACAAAACTTCCAAGTCTGACTTTTATCTGTTATATTTATTCTGAGGTCAGTAAAATAACTCAGAATAGGTAATAGTTCTGTTTGGGTAGTCTTGGAGGGTTACTTTGGACCCTTTATCTCTCGAAGAATTGTTCCCATAATTTAGGCACCTAATTTAGGATTACTTCTTTCTTGCATAGGGAGCCTGGCCCCTCTACTTAGGCAGTTAAGTACATATCGTTAGATGATGTGAGTGTCCTTCGTGGTAAGATATGAAATTGTGTCTGTTTTAATCTGCAAAGTGTATCTTCATCAACAGCACCCACCAAGCTTTTAGTTTAGCGTTGTATTTCGCTGTGGTCTCACCTCAGCTGCAATGAGTAGGCAAAGTTCTCTGCCAGTCCAAATAGGAAATATTTTATTTTATCTCTTCTTCCCCCTTTCCACTACATCCTTATCCCTTAAGTCCCTTTTGTTACCTTCCTGTTGTTCATAATTCTTCCCTGCCGTGGAGCTACTCCTCGCTGTACACCACTGCCAATGTTGGCTGTTCCTGCCTAACAACTGGACTGAAAAAAACCAGCTGACACTGCAAAAATGTCTTGGCTGCCCCTCGCAAGGCTGGTAGAAATTATTCACTTGGGCTCTATAGCTTATTTGCAGCATGCCTGCATCTTACACTGTAGGAATGAACCTCTTTTTGAGAACCAGAACCTCTGCTTATGTAAGAGAAGCCAGAGAATTGAGATACCTAATCATATTTTTCATTAAAAGCTTCCAGCTTGCTCACTGGTACGTACTTGTACCTGTTGGAACCAGCCCAGCTCTTCCCAGGAAGTGCTGGATGCCGGCGGTTGAAGACAAAAAAGTGGGGCCCACTTTTTGGGGTTTTCCCATTTGTAGAGCATATTGTGAAGGCACGTGTTGCAGGGTGCAGGGCTCTCTGGCAAATGGTGGTGCATGCAATCATTCGATAACAGGGCCTTGAAATGGCCAGAGCAGATGTGCCGGAAAGATAAAATAACAATACTGTGTTCTGCTAGTTATGGAGTTATTTGTCACAGGGCAGTTTTGCTTGGTTTTCTTGTTATCTGCTTCCAAAATTGTATATATTGACAGAGTTAATGTGCAGCAGGCATTTTATTGCCCGAACAAAGATGATTGTTGAACTGATTTTGGATGAAGTCGTTTGTATGTTAATAATTCTAGTGTGCTCAGCAATACTTTGCGAGTTTTTGTCTGTAGGTTTCACCAACTTACTGTTAGTATTGGTGTGTTAAAATAGGTTTCTTTCCCTTTTTAATATGACAGCAATTGTGCAAGATTGTTCAAGTATTAAATAAGTAATCACTGGAAGAAATAAAGGTGCATATTTTAAAAGAAATAAAGGTGCAGAAATACTTATCTCTGTGCGGAAGTAACACGTCTGTTAGGATCCCGATGTTATATCAGAATACAAGCGATAATAAAGTGAATAAATTTCTTAACTCACCCTGAAAGGCAGACCTCCAAAGTAGAACAAAACATCTTTCAAAACACATAGAGCAAAGTCCGAGGGACTCCATCAATAGGAGTAAGACACATTTAAAGATAACATGCCGTTTTATGGCGCTGGCAAATTGCTAGAATAAAAAGTCGTCTGCGTGGCTTAGAAGAACTCATATTCAAGATGTATGACTGACCCAAATAATAAGATGCAAAGGGAAAGATAACATCAGGGGCCTTAAATAATGAGTTCTAAACTGACTTGAACAGTGTTCTCAGTAGTTATAGTCCGAATAGAAAGTGTATGTTATTTTAATTGTTTTCCCAAGATTATAAACAAATCTTGTCTTTCCTAATAAGTTGAAGCGACAGTAACGTTAGAGACTGCTGTGGTACAATTTGATAAACTACAAAATTAGAAAGAGATTAAATTTACTGTTGAAACAAGAGGACTATTTAGACTTTTTGTTTAGTGTTTGTTTCTCATATTAGCAAATGGAAATTTTTATTATTTAAATATACTCTATTTATTTAACACAATTGTATCGGAGGATTTTTCTGAATCGTCTACTTTCCATCCTTTTCTGTGGTGGGATGTTGATGAATACTTGGATTACAGAGAAATTGAGAAAATGTGTAATTATTGCTGCTTGAATCTCACTGCTTAAAGAACATTAAAGCATCTTTATTGTTCCTAGACTTTTAAACTCCTTTGGGCAAACATAAGTCATTATATAAAGAGAGGATGATAGAAATAAAATGTTTTATCCTGAAATTGATGATTGTTATCCATGTTACTCAATTCCAGAACTAATTTTTTGTTCCCCCCCCAGGAATACCTAGTACAAGTGCAGAAGATGCTGCAGTAGCTCAGAATCTGGGCATTCCATTCACTGAAGTCATTGAAATGTTGCCAAATGGTTTGGAGAAGGTCATTAATTCAGGGGAGGTGGGTATACAAGTATGGAATTCTTTCCAACTTAAAATAACAATGCAGGCTAAATCTGTTTTCTCAAGAGTGCCAAATAATTTGTATGTTTAAAGGCTTCTTTTTTTGAAAGAAACAAAAGAATCAAACCAGGTTTATGCTCCCAAATTTCTAGGAACAATTTAATGATAAAATATGCTGGCTCTTCTGGGTTTTTTTGGTTTTCTTCTGTGCAGGAAAAGAAGCTATGGTATTGGTCTGAGTTTCATAATAGAAACTGAATAGTTGATCCTGTGTTAAAAGTTGATTCTAATTTCATGATCTCAATACATTTTTAAGCTAAATGTTAACATACTAATCCTTTTTCCCCATATTCAGTGAAATGTGGTGGAAGCCTTTCTGGTAAGGTGTTTCCCTGAAGTGACATAGAAATGTTATATTTAAATATTAAATATATGTCATGTTATAGGCCTTGAAAGAACGTGTTTGATAGCAGATACAAAACTCATGTTCTCTTATGTGACAGGTAGGGTCTGAATGGTTAAGACATATCTGAAAGCAAAAATAGAAAAACCCCAAATGCACATAGGAGAGAGCAAGCTGTTTCACCGCTGCCTTCTCCTCGCTCTCAGCACTGTCTTGGCCATACTCTGCAAGTTTCAGCATACAGTAGTTGCCTGAAATATCAGCAGTAAGTGCAAGTAGCTGCCAAAACAGGCCGAAGGGGTCTACAGGGCTCTTTCTCAGCCTTATTCTATGCAGGCCATCAAAAGGGTTTAAATGAATCAAGAAGCATCCTGGATAGAAGGATGTTAAGCAGCAACAAGGGGAAAATTAATATGAGGGTTATAAACTTTGACGCTCAGAAACTGCATTTGTGACTTTTTTTTGTCTGTTCTTGCATTTTTCCCATTTTTCCTGATGGCAAGTACTCATTTTTCTTTCTGCTTCTCTTTATTTTTTCAAATCAGATCACAGGCATGACTCGGCAGGAGGCTTTAAAAGCTGTCACCCAGCAGGCCAAAAATAAGGGAATAGGTGGAGACCTAACGAGTGACAAATTAAGAGACTGGTTGATATCTCGACAGCGGTACTGGGGAACACCTATTCCAATCATTCACTGCCAGACATGTGGCACTGTCCCTGTGCCCTATGAAGACTTGCCTGTGGTGTTGCCCCACGTAACCACCTTCACAGGAAAGGGAGCCTCACCTTTAGAAACTGCCCCAGAGTGGGTGAACTGTTCCTGCCCGAGGTAAGCCAGCCTGCAGGCTGGGAGACATTGCTTTGTACCTGCCTCTTCCTTGTGCTCTTTGTGTTGAGAACAGACCACTCTGAGCCAGGGTACTACTCCAGAATGAAGTTTTGTCTGACCCAGCATAAAGTTTGTTGGTTTTTTTTATATACTCTGTAAAACTCCACTGCTGATTTTTCATAGGCAAGCTGACTGATTGCAAGTTGGAGGAAAGAGAGAAGGGAAAAGAGAACAATTTTTTCCTGCCCTTCATTTCTTAACAGTATTTCTTACTCCATTTACTACAGGAATTTTCATTATCTTCCACCAGCAGAGTTCAAAGCTTCTAATGATTATTGAATTGTTTCCTTTTGCTTAGGCAACGAACATCGTGTTCGTTTATTAGCAGTAGTCCAACAATAAAGTGTTTCTGCAGCTGTATACTTCTTTATCAGGCAGAATCACATTCACTAATTAGAGATGACAGCATGTAATTCAGATTGAAGGAGGTAGTGAGTATATGCATTTTGTCAGTTGTAGTCCTTATTGTTTGTAGTCCAGCTGTTTAAGAAATAAAACATTGTAAATGAAGTAATGAGAGATATGTCATGAAAATCAATTGTCTGATCTTGAGGGCTACTTAACTATTCTGTACCATGCAGTTTGTGTACAAGTTCTGCAGAAGAGCTGGTAGAACTTTGTTTATCCCAGAGAAGGTTTTCATCGGCAGCGCAATGCAATGCTTCCTTTAGCAGACTGCCCAAATGAGAGCTGTTATGAGCCTGCCAGGCAGGGGAGTCAGGCAGGTAAAAGATGTTAGGGCTCATATTGATAATGCAGCAGTTTCATTACATCTCACTGTGTTTTAACATTTTCAGGGTAGAAAGTCAGTGTCGTCTTCATTTCTAGCTCATGCACAGCAATTCTGTGGCTATCTGGGAACGTGTATTTTGACCTTTGTTGGCAACATGTTTTTTACATGTTTTTACATTTTTCTTCATAGCAAATTTCTTCTCAGATATGTCCATTTAAATTACATGTAGTTAGTGGATTTTAAAGCGTGACTAATGCAGGGAACAGTTACTAAACAAAATCCCTAGAAATGCCTTGGTCTTCAATTCCTAATTTCAACTCAAGAATTTTCCTGATGTTACTAAAGTCACTGTCTGCCCTCTTGGCTTCCTCCTGACCTTAAATCAAAAATGACTTTGTTGTTTACCAGACAACTCCTGATGTATAGCAAATTCTTGTGGTTTCTGGGTAGATATTGTGGCTGCCCTATTTGGAAGTGAATCAAGGCATACAGGAATAGTTTCTCAGGCTAAAGTATGGTAGTTTGCCTGAAATTAACTTGTTACATTTTCATCCTTTATTTGGCTTCATAATTCTCACCTGTTTGACAGCTGTCTGCAGTATTGCTCATCCACGTCTGCTTCAGTTTCAAATCCTCTGAGCTATTGCCTTTGTGTGTGCTGCTTTCCTTGCTTTTCCTTGCTCTGAGAGATGGTCATCCCTGCCTTTAATGTAACGGGTTTTCTTCCTTAGTTGCATTTAATAACTAGAATTAATAAGGGCAGCAAGATGGAAAGATGCCTGCAAGTATTTGAGGGAGGGCAATGTAAACAATCACAAATGGGAGGAGATGCCCATGTTGTGTGTTGCTGTGCACGTCCTGGTAATTGTGTTCGTTGTCTGAAGTTGTCTGAATGGTCTGATGAGATTACAGTATTGTGCCTCTTGTGTAAAGTTTGAAAGATGCCATGTCGATTTAGAGTACAGGCAACATCAGAGGCATGAAGCAGATAGAATTATGGTTCAAAGTCTGTAACCTATTCTTGCTTCTAACTGAAAAGCCATTCTGTTCCAACATAATACGGTGTTATTTTGCATTGGCCAAGTCTGCTTGTATGTACAATGTAATAAAATGGTTGTTCTGTATTAAGAGGCAGTAAAGGGTAAAATTTCTTTACTGCATTATTCACATGGAAAGAAAAAGTTGCTGGTAGAGAAGGACCTGGGGCAGAGGCAGAGAGAAGGAAAATATTAATTGGAGATGCTCTTCCAAACTTGCCTCAGCAAGCCAAGCTGAACTGTCAGGCAGATAGAGGTTACAGCTCCCGTATCGAGCCTGATCACAGACTAACTCTGTAGTTGGAAAATATTAAATAGCCAGTACCCATTTATTATGGATATTTATTACATATTTACATACATTTGTAAATTGCATACGTTTGTTACATATGGTCAATGGTATTTATGTACAAGTTTGTCACAGGTTGTAAAGTATTATTTATATTACTGTAATCCCATTTAATGGTAAGAGTTTTTAAAACAGATCATTTACAACAAACAAAAGTTCATGAAAAGTGATTACTGGCTCCTACAAAGAAATAATTTATATTCAGGGAAACACTAGCAGAAAGCAACCTGAGCTTCTAAAAATTATTTAAAAACTGGTTTCTCGGGGCTGCCAATACAGGACAAAATAGATTTGCAGTAATCACAAATTAAAATTGTGCTACAAGGACTGAAAGAGATTCGGTACATTTCAGTGAGAGCTGAAATTGAAACTAGGTTAGTTTTTCTAGAGGTGATAAATGGATTCTGCAAAGACCTTTTTGTCCAGACAATCAGGGAGGCAACTACCTGCTCCGTCAGCTGAATGTTTACAAACTGGTCTGTCCGCTGGTAGCTAATGTATGTGATATGTACTGAGTTCCCGTTGACGTTATGGCGAAGGATGCTTGCCTGGGCTTCAAGATTTGCTGCGTTTCTTTTAAAATGAGAGTTCTAAAAACATGCCAGGAACATAGGATGGAGAAGGCTGTCTGGTGCTGTGCTGTCTTCTGCTGCTGCTGGATGCTACAGCTGTTCAGTCTTCTTTTCGGTTCGCATTTTGGGAGGGAGAGGGAAGGGGAGTGGCCCCTGTTACTCCTGTTGGCCGCCTTCTGAACGTGTTGTTCTTCTGTTCAGACCCATTTGGTTTTCAATCTAAATGTCTTTGTGACCACTCTGGGCACAGTTGCTTTTTTTCCCAAGCTTGTCACTTATCTAATAATAGCTTTTCTCCTTCCCTGTTGCTCAGGTGTAAGGCAGCAGCACGGCGGGAAATCGATACCATGGATACATTCGTTGATTCCTCTTGGTACTACCTGAGGTACACAGACCCTCACAACAGGGACAGGTGAGGGCTGCAGGTGCAGGGCTGGGGTGGGTGGCCATGACACAGAATAGAATTAGAATTGTAGCATCAGCTAGGTTGGAAGGCATCTTTAAGATCATCAAGTACAACCATCAACCTAACATTGCCAAAAACACCTCTAAACCATGTCCCTCAGCACCACATCTACCTGTCTTTTAAATGCCTGCAGGGATGGTGACTCAGCCACGTCCCTGGGCAGCCTGTTCTAATATTTGATAACCCTTTCCATGAAGAATTTTTTCCCAATGTCCTTCCTAAACCTCCCCTGGTGCAACTTGGGGCCATTTCCTCTTGTTCTAGCACTTGTTCCTTGGGAGAAGAGACCAACCCCCACCTCTTTACCAACCTCCCTTCAGGTAGTTATAAAGAGCAAAAGAAGGGAAGGAAGAAAGAGGCCAGACACTCGGGTGTTTCTAGCTTCTAACTGTCTTTGCAGAAAAAAGCATAAATCCCTGGGCTGCCCTGATTTTGTGCCCTTCCTCTGGCCTGAGCGCAGTAGAGGGTAGACTAGGATTCGCGCTAAAAATGTGGTGTTTGATTGGTCCTATGCCAGATGTGTAGACATAGCTGTGGAAGAACAGGAGTTATGAGGCAAGGGGCAACATGAAAGGGGACTATGGGGTAGGGCACAGAGGGAATACACTATTGAGGAGCTGAAGTTAGTCCTTAGTGGAGGATGCCATCAAGATTGACAGGCAGCCATGACTCTTTTTGAGACGGTGGTAAGTGGCACGGAGTGTACCCTCCCTGGCCATGAGCTGAGTATTTCTGTGGGTGGACAGACAATGCTTTTCTGAGGGTAAGAAGAGGAATAATCCAGTTTAATGTCCAGCTGCCAAGAACAGCACCTCATTTCTCTTTGTTTTTTTTATAACTTGCTACCTCCTCGCACACAGACCTAAAGTGAAGCAGCATCACAGCAAGCTCCTGCTGTGACGGCACTTCGACTGTATGCAAAATTAATGAAAGGAGATTTTTCATGTGCTGTGTACTAGTGGCAGCAACATGGGGAGGGTTGGAAGATAGATGTAATTATTTAGCTGTTTTTCTGCTCCATAGTCTGCCTGTGGTAGCGCTGGCGAAAGCACTGTTTTTTCCAAAGAGCATTTAGTTGAACAGCTCTACTGTGTAGTCAGGAAGATGGAAAGAGTAGCATTTTTTAGATACTGATATGACATGCAGGGCTGTTTGGGGATTTATTTGTTGTCTAGAGCAGCATCTGGGTACATAGTACATAGCAAGTGATTTAGTAGAGCTGGACCAGTTGTGGGGTTTTTTTTATATTGGCAGCACCAGTTTAGTTAAACTAAAGAAAAAAGAAATAGCTTCTGTGGACACTTTTATTTCACAGTATTTTTAATTATATTCTAGTGACACTGTGAGTTTATTATTAATATTATTGAGCTATGCAGACTACTTTCATTCCAGTGACAGTTTAAAATATTTTTTTGTGCCTGGAAAAAAAGGGACTTTTCCAGAAGTTGAAGATGTAACATCCAGTTGTTGAAGCAACAGCACAATGTAGGTAAATCTGTTTGATACTGAAATATCATTTTGATGGACTTCTGCACTAGATTGCTACCTCCATTTGAATTATTTATTTGAGGGGTTTTTTAGCTAAGCTGGGTGTATGTATTCTTTATTTCTCTAAGTCATATTTCACGGGTCTAGAATTGGGGAGATTTATTCTGTTCATATGGGAAGCCTGTTTTGATTCGCTTCACTAAAGACCTGAATCACAAATACACGATTAGGACTGTTTAGTTTACGGAAGAGGAGGCTGAGGGGAGACCTCATCCCTCTCTACAACTGCTTGAAAGGGCATTGTAGGGAGGTTGGTGCTGGTCTCTTCTCATGGGCAATGAGCGATAGAAGGAGAGGGAATGGCTGCAAGCTGCAGCAGGGTAGGGTTAGGCTGGACATGAGGAAAAAGTTTTTCCCAGAGAGAGTGGTCAGTCAGTGGAATCAGCTGCCCAGGGAGGTGGTGGAGTCCCCATCCCTGACTGTGTTTAAGAGTAGATTGGATGTGGTGTTGAGGGATCTGGTGTAGGGGAGAACTTGTAGAGTAGGGCTGATGGTTGGACTCGATCCTAAGGGTCTCTTCCAACCAAAATGATTCTGTGATTTGCTTCCAAGCTCATGTATGAGGAAAAAAGTGTTGCTATTACAAAAATTACAGATGGAATAATCAAACAAGCTGAAAAAATAGGTAAATTGGATAGAATGGGTCCATAAAGCATACATTAACGAAGAACATACATACAAATGGTATTTTGAAGGCAGGAGCTATTACAAGAGACATAACTATTTAATGAAGCAGTAATCAGTGCTAGGAAACTGCAGGTGACCTCCAACGACACATTAAATATGCCCTAACTGACAGATTTGCTGTAAATTCATAAAGCACCCTTCAGTTGGAGTGTGGTGACCCTTCCAACTCTTCAAAAAGTTTTGCAACCTTGTGGTAAACTGCTTCATTGCCCCCTAATGGCAACAATGCAAACCTCCCATTGAAAAAAAATGTACTGGTTTTGAGTGGGCTGGGCATGTCTTTTGTCTTTCCCTGTTTTATATTTCTATGTAAAATTTAATAAAACAAGGAATTTTTGAAAAAATAATTTAAAGAGCAAGCAGATATTTTCAATGCTTTCTCAGGTATCGTATGGGAGATCTTGGTTGCTTGCCTAAAGAATATGAAAATAACATTTTTGCAGATCTGCTTTTCAGAGGCAATTAAAATCTTGTCTGTAATTTAATAAGCATATTGCTTCTTGAAAATTAAACACAGCTTCTGTTAGCAGAAGTGTTATTATATATGTATAGCTCTCAGTAAGTAGTGGTGTCTAGTCAAGTATGATGAGCTGCTGTGGAAGAGCTAACTTTTCTTTTTCATGCTGTATTTTTTTGATAATTGTGTTTTTTCAGGCCCTTTAATAATGACTTAGCAGACTACTGGATGCCTGTGGATTTGTACATCGGAGGAAAGGAGCATGCAGTTATGCACCTATTCTATGCAAGGTTTTTCAGTCATTTTTGTCATGACCTAAAGATGACAAAACACAAGTAAGTAATATATGTTTCTGTAACAATCTTTCATATTTCATTTGTCTAGCAAGAGTGTTAGTGGACACTGTTACAACGATAGAATGTTGCATTGAATAAGCCTGAGCTTTCCTGCTTGTCATTCTTGGCTAACTACTTGGTTTCTCACAGCCAGCTCCATTTTCCTGTATGCATACATACATTGCATTTTTATTACATGAGCATTAACTGCCTCGGAGCAAGTGATAAAAATTGCTGTACATTTTCAGCCTGCAAAAGCTTGCATAAACTAGTAGCTTTGGGCATTCTGAGTAGTGCTATTATTTCAAATTAGGTAACTCTGTGCACAGTAATATTGTTAGTTTCAATGGAACCATGAATATTTAGAAAAGCAAGCACTGCTATAATTCACTGCAGTATTGGAGCTGAGCAGTGCAGAACAGTTCTTGATGAGCAAAAGCAGTATACGTATCTGCTCTCGGTTTATTTTTTATTTAATGACTCTTGTATAATTACTTTTAACTACTCTTGTTGTTGACGCTGCTACAGCCTAATTTGTTATTCTCTGTTTTGTTTAGAGGTAAGGCAGGAAGGTGAGTCAGCTGGTGTTCTATTATTTGTCCTCCAGGGTTTTCAGCTTCACATCCCCATTTCCACTGAATTATGGTTTTTTGCCCTAAAATGCCATCACAGGAATGCCTCACAGGGAGGATGCTGGTTTTGGAACAGTGAAATACTGCCCCTTGATCTGTCCAGTTCTCTCATCAGCAAAGACTTGTGAATAGATCGAGTCAAAATGAGTGTTCACATGAGAGCAGCTGCTCAGTGATTTCTCAACTGGCAACTCATAAACCTTCATTCCTTACTAGTGTCCACTCTAAAACCTTGATGTAAAAGAGGATCCTACTACACATGGCATTGAACTCTTGAATGCAGCAGTTTTGCTGCAAAACTAGAACTTAGGTAGTTGTGCACCAGAAAAAGATGGACTACTTAGTGCAGCCAGCAGAATATTTCCCTGGGTTGTTTCATAATAATTTGATGAAAACAGGCAATGTGTTTTCATCACTTGTTCTTGCCTGCAGAATAGTTTGCAATGAAAGATGTATTTGAGATTTTGGAGACGGGTGATTCATGTACCTGTGTTTCAGCCTGTTGTCTCCAGCTTGCAGAGCTGCAGCAGGAGGGGCAGCTTCTCTGAGGGAGCAGGCATCTCAAAGCAGACCCTTTCTGTCAGAGACACTGTTCCTTTAAGTAGAGGATTTCAGAGATTTTCTTTGCAAGCAATTTCAGGCTTAATGGTTCCACTGAAGACTTTACAATCCTGTCAGCCATCTAGTGGAGCAGTAATGCACAGCAGCAAGATGTTCTTTTGCTAGTCAAATTCCACATCACAGACCAACATTAACTGGTGGCTGAAGTATTATCACTGTAAACTGAGAGCAGAAGGAGGAGGAGGTTTGCTTGCAAAGTAAACAATCCACTCTGGTGTCCAAGAAAAGGTGGAGGTGTGGAAAGAGGCCAGCTGGTTGAAAAGGCACCTCCTGAGTGAGCTCAGGCACTAAAAGAAATGCAGGTAAAGGGGAAGTGAGGATGGATTACACCTAGAGGAGTGTGGAAGCATTAACTGGGTAGGCAGCATAGAATTGGAAAAGACCATAGCTCATCTGGAATTGAAGCTGATGAAGAATACAAAGGCAGTAAGAAGGACTTCTGCAGGTCCTTTGACAGAAGCATCAAGGAAAGTGCTGGCCCGATACAAAATCAGACAAAGAGCCTAGTGGCGAAGTGCCATGGCCTTTGCTGTCAAGGTTTATGCTAGGAGCATTTGAGAGACAGAGATTGTACCGGCTGTACAGTAGGATTGAGTTAGGGATCACTTCAATAAACCAGGCATGTACAAGTTCGTGCAACCAAAGGGATGTATCCAAGGGTGCTGAAAGACCTGGCCTTCACTGCTGTGAGGCTGCTCTCAATTGTTTTTGAAAGGTCATGGTGATAGGGGTTGTACCTGTTAATTGGAGCAAGGGAGAGGCAAAACTCATCTTCAAGAATAGTCAGAGGTGATCCAAAGTACTTTTGGGCCAGTCAACCTCACATTGGTCCCCCATAATATTTTAAAGCAAACCATCCTGGTAATAATTCGCAGAGAAAATAGAGAAGGGCTGTAGGGGTCTTGGTGAACACCAAGTTAGGCGTGAGTCAGCAGCAGGCCTGAGAATATGCTGCTCTGCATTAGCAAAAGCATGTCCAGCTTTGATTATCTCTGCTCATCACTCAGGATGTCACATCTGGAATACTGTGTTCAGTCACCTGTGTGTGTGTGTAAGACTTTATTGAACTGGGGAGGGTCCAGTGAAGGGGCACTAAGGTGGTCAGGGAGCAATAACAATGTCTAGTGGCAATACCAGAGAAAATCAAGAATGCTTTCTGTGGAAGTAGTTTGCCTCCCTTGGGGCCATATACTGAACAGCTGTTGCAATGTTACAGCATTGCCCCTTGGCTCTGCTGTTTGTACTGCTTCTACCTGTGCTCAGAATGCAAGATGGCTGTAACAAATTCATCATCACGTGCTTGCTTTAGCTCTACACACTTACAGCATTAAGTGCTTTTAAACCATAAAGTCAAATTCGGATTTTGTTTTGATGCAGAACTCTGAACCCAGTCCTCCCAGCTGTGACCACTGTTGAGAGAGGGGCCAGGCAGGCAGTTGGGGCCAGCAACCTCCTCATCCATCCCAGCTTAATCCACCATGGCGAGTGTGTGCTGACACACTTAGTTATACCTGCTCAGCTGTAGTATTATTATCTGTACAAGTTACAGAGAATTTGGCTCTTCCCTAGACTCCAGGTATCAGTTCTGTCTGATGAATAATTGTAAATAGAATCTAGCCCGATCTGGAGGATTCTGAAGCAATAAAAAAGTTTATTGTTGCCGCTTACTCAGCAGATTGGACTGCAATAAGAGAGCAAATCTGTTGAGTAAGAAGGCACTGTTTATCCATAGCTGTATTACAGAATAAAAGAAGTTGTGAGTGTGACAGAAATGGCTTATTCTGTAAAGGAAGGATGTTAGAGCTTCTCTGCATTCATTAGGGATTTATCACTGGTGTTGGTGAAGTAAAAGCACTCAGCCTTTGACTGTATAAAATGTGTACATCCAGTATTGTTTGATTTATTTTTTTTTCTGCCGAAAATGATCCGCTCCCACATCCCCCAGTCGTTCCTGGCCTTTTGCAGGGTTTTCAGATAAGTCTAACAGCAGGTTTGACAAGCACCATTACTGATCTGACAGTGACTGACCAAGGTCTTGTGTTGGGCTCTCTCAGCCTTTCTAGAAGGGTGGGAGGCAAAGCCACGCAGTGATCTGCCTTGCTAGAGGTATCCCTTCTTCTGAATCCAGTGTTGTTGCTTGTTGAAGGCTCCACCGAGTCCTTCCAGCCAGGTCATTTGTAATTGGATTGAAAGTCTTGCTCACCACCTTGCACAGAGCAGAGCAAGGAGCCTGAGGATGTGGCACTGAGCAGGAGAGCTCCTGACCTGTCAGTCACACTTGCCCCTCCATCCATTACATGCTCCTATACAGACGGATTGGTTTATCATAGAAGTGAACCCGTAGATGAACATTACTGAAAGGGAGGAGGTGGATTGCACACGTCATGGCAAGTACAGCTGAATGGAGGTTTCAGGCAGACTTCACAGGTAGGGTCCCATCTGATGTACAACACCAACCAAAAGCTGCACGCAGCCACGGCCACAATGCTCGTACTCCAGTATGATGCTTAGGAGCAGGTGAAGTTCTGTCCCGTTCCAGCATCCTTACAGCTTGAAATGTGATCAAGCATTCAAAGAAACACAAGCCGCCTCTTGGCTTACTGTTCCACAAGTGTCTGTCTGCCTGGACACAGCTGAGTTTCAGTTGTTTCCAGTGGGATGGCTCAGAAGGTATTTATGGCTTCAGGCCGTGAGTGGATGCTGCAGTGTTTGGATCAGAATCGCATCCCACCTGATGGGCTGTGAGATCTCTGCAGCCCCCTTCCACAGCCCTTTTTGGAGAAGGGTTTAGGTGTGTGGGTTTATCAATGTAAATGCAAGTGTAACTTTACATGAGACCATGAGATGGAGCCACCACAACACTGGCAAAATCACTGCACATCAGGAGAAATTCAGTACAGGGCCTAATTTGTTTGAGCCCTGTGTTTATTAGGCAGGCTCTGGTTTCCTCATTTTGGACATGTTTCCATTCTCCTGCAGTCTCCCACTAGGAAGACGTGGTTTGTTTTTTTTTTTTCTTCCCATACTTGGTAATGTATTTTGTATTGCATTTTTGTAGCTTCTGTCAGCATAAACAAAAATAGGAAATGCTCATTCCTGCATTCAGCTTTTAATGACCTGGCGAATGAGCTGAACTAACTCTTTGTCATTAAAAAGAAGTGTTCCTTGAAAAATCACTTCCAGTGGAGAGCCCTATCTGATTTTGATGTTCTGGCTACCTCATTAGCTTTATTTTAGATAGCAGCAAGTGTAGCTATTTTAATAACTGTTTGAGATCTTAACCAGACTGAAGGCTGAATCATAGCAGGGAAAAGCCTTTTTATTTTTCTTTGGTGCAGTGTATTTAGTTTGTAGAAGAAACTTCCCCAGAACAGTTCTCTCCTGGAGCATTTATACACCATTTGTTGATGATAGGATTACAAGGGGTTTGTTCAAGATTTTCATCTTGTAATTCACTTGGATAATTTGAGATAATTATTTGAGGTTTGAGATAATTATTACCTTCTGTTTTTAGAATACTTTTTCTTGGGTTTACTGCCTAAATTTGTCAACTCCCCAAGTTCTTTTCATTTATTTCTAAACAAAAGGAATTTTCAGGCAAACTGTGAAATATTGTTTAGAAAAAATATTTATAGAGATGCTGGAATTGCTACCCTGACAATATTGTTGATAAAACCAGGCGGTGTGGCAGAGGTGACAGAAGGGTAGAGTGTGTGGCAGTGCACAAACAAGTGCTTTTAATTGAGACACTGTTTTCTCCGTTTCTAGAGAGAAAAGCACAGCGAGGTTCTGATTTCTTCAGAATACTGTGCTCTTCAGAATGAAGCTAGAACTAAATATTTGTAGGAGTGAGGCCAGCCACTCCACAGCTTTTACACGTGGGGATTTGGCTTGAAGTTAGTGCAATTTCACTGATGGCCAAGAAAATGTGGTGTATTATCCATACGCTGATTTGAAAAGTGACATTGTAATAATGCAGTAGTAAATCAGGATGCAAGAATGTGTGCAGAATGTGCAAGAATGCCAGCCAGCCACCAAGAATAAAGGCACAAAGTACTCTAAGGTGACAACAATTCATCTATAGTCAACTTGAAATTCTTGTTTCATTAAATAGTTGTGCCTGATTGGCTCAACACCTGAGGCTTATCACAAAGCATGCTTTTCACAGCTCTTTTCAAAACAAGCTTCTTTCTCCTTCCGTCCTTAGGGAGCCTTTCCATAAGCTTCTGGTTCAAGGTATTATCAAGAATCGGACGTTCAGACTAACAACAACAGGCCAGTGTTTGAAGAGAGAAGAGGTTGATCTCACTGGTAAGAGAGACTGTGTGGGAAAATCAGCACAGGTACATCTAGAAAGTCAGGTACTGCTTTGGAGTACAGGTGTCAGTGCCTGGAAAATCTGGAAAAGGAAATGAAGCCCTGTAATATTTAAACTTGGAGAGCAATTTCTATGAGTTTTGGATTTATATGCACTGCTGAGGGCGCAGAGGCCCTACTAATCCAGCAGCTTTTAATCACATCCAAACACAGAAACAGCGCTATAGTATTATTTTAGCTCCAGTAGAGTCCAAAAGATGAGAAGTCAGTTGTGTTGAGACACTGCTGGGCAGGTTGCTGAGTGGAACTAGCAGTCCCAGCAAACAGACAACCTACAAAATTATCATGGCAAAGCTAGCACAGATGTTGGTGTGTTCAGTAGATATTAGGAATGTAAAACATGTGTAGGAAAAAGTTATTTTTCTCAAGTTCTGTCTAGTGCCTTCACTACACAAGCAGGAGCTGCAAGTCCTGGCTTGGGGACTTGTAGCAACAAGAATAGTTTGGCTGTATTTGCCTCCCTAAAGCACTCCTCTCACAAAATCTTGTTTTCACTGTTCTTCCCTTACATAAAAACTCCAGAAGTCAGGTAAAAAACAAACAAGGAAGCAAACCTCCTTATTTTCACCACTGTCTGCTATCCTATTTTTTTCCAGAAAAGCTAGGGCTTTTTTGCACCAGGTTTTTTTGTTTGATGGCAGCTTTATCAGAATAAATGCCCCTTTCCATCTCTAAATTAATGCAACAGAAGGGATGTTCTTGTCAGGATAACTGACTGCAGTTGAAACCTGTAAATCTGTAAAGGAAAGTGCAGGTCAGGATTGTGCCAGATCAGGGCACCTGTCTAGAAGGTTTTAAATGTCATGGTTCTAAGAATGCTTAAATCCCCGGGGGTATCAAAGTAGCACATAGTATGAGTGCCAGGTACAGCTTCCAAATGGTAGAAGGAGAGTTTCTGTCATGATGTAATGGAAGCATTTGAATATTAGTTGTCTTAAAACATTAAAGTAGGAAAAGCTTGGGAGGAAAGAGGGTTTTTACAGTGGGTGTTTTTTCTCTTTAAGCTCTTTGGAAGCCAAAACAGTCCACTAGAAATAGTTGTTTCTTCTTACACTTAGGGAACAAAACTAATCCTTGTTACAAAGGAGCAAAATTAGCTTTAACGTTTCTCTCGTGTCTTAATATTTAGGAGCTGAACCAGTTCACGTCAAAACTGGTGAGAAGCTCCAAGTTGCTTGGGAAAAAATGAGCAAATCTAAGCACAATGGAATAGACCCTGGAGAATTAGTGAAAGAGTATGGCATTGACACCCTGCGTCTTTACATCCTGTTCGCTGCTCCTCCAGAACAAGATATTTTGTGGGATGTTAAAAGTAAGTGGGATTGTTTCTGTTGTTTGCTTTGGGGGTTGTTTTTTTTTCTAGTGGGTTACATTTTAACCACAAAATTAATACAGTTCTTGATGCCTGAGTTTTGAAGCAATTAAATCAAAAGAGTATAATGAACTAGGTTTTATGGCTTGTCTCTCTTAAAAGAGAGGTGGTCACAAGGCTCTCACTCAGGCAGACTTGCAAGATTATTTCAAGCTGCTTACCTCTTACGAGCTAGCAGCACGTGTGACAAATACTTCTGAAGTGGTGTTTTCTTCCACAAACTTGGACCTCACTTTCTTTCATTTTATGAGCTACAATTGATTGATGGAAAATTATCTTTTTTTTTTTTTTAATTGATCAGATTACAGATAAAACTTTGCAATTTTTTTTATTAATTTCCATTTTTAACACATGTATGCAGTGACTTTTGTAAACTGGACCACAAAATACTTCTCAGAAGAATCTCATAAGAAGATAATCAGAGTTCATAGCAATTAGTTTTTGTACTCTCCTGACATTTTTATGAGCTTAGTTATTGAATAAGATACGATTTACCCTCCTACACACTTATTTACTGCTGTCATGTAATTTGTCATACTGGCAGATACTGATTGCTTTTAGCTACTTTGGTTCGTACATTTTAATGTACTCTTATGCATACATTTAAATCTAGCCCTCTTGTTGGTTCTCAATGGAGTTAAATCCAGCTCAGGGCTCAGTACTGGGGCCATTCCTGTTTAATATCTTCATTGATGATGTCGATAGGGACACAGAAAACACTATCAGTGAGTTTGCAGATGACACCAAGATGGGTGGGAGTGTTGATCTGCTTGAGGGCAGGGATGCTCTACAGAGGGACTTGGATAGACTGGATGGATGGGCCAATGTTAATGGCATGGCCTTCAACGAGGCCAAGTGCCAGGTCCTGCCCTTGGGCCACACCAACCCCATGGATGGCTACAGGCTTGGGGCAGTGTGGCTGGAGCTGCCTGGCAGAAAAGGACCTGGGGGTGCTGGTCGACGGGCGGCTGAACATGAGCCAGCAGTGTGCCCAGGTGGCCAAGAAGGCCAATGGCATCCTGGCTTGCATAAAAAATAGTGTGACCAGCAGAAGTAGGGAGGTGATTGTCCCCCTGNGTTGAGGGATCTGGTGTAGGGGAGAACTTGTAGAGTAGGGCTGATGGTTGGACTTGATAATCCCAAGGGTCTCTTCCAGCCAAAGTGATTCTATGATTCTACAAGGCTTTAATAAAACACTCCATGTTTGATTTTAAAACCTTATGTTTCTTTGTTCTTTCTTGTGTTAGCCTGTTGCTGCCTAGTTCACCCTGCACTGAGCATTGTTTTTGTTTCAGCTGGTGTTGGTCACCCTTTAATGTGTTTAGTTTACATGTTATGTAAACTATGTTATGTTTAATGTGTTTAGTTTACATGTTATGGCACTGATCTATGTACTGGAAGACTGTGCTGTATGACTTTTCTCAGTTGGCTTTATGTCATCATTGAATCATAACAGTACAGAGCTAGGCACATGCAGAGGTAATGTCTCTAAAAAAACCCAAAGTTTGGAATCAAGCTGTAATTCCTGCATCCATAACAGTACACAGGTACGTAATTCCCTCTGGAGCAGCTAATTCAGTGACACAGAATCTTTTTATTTAAAATATGGGTGGGTTTTCAAAAAATGTTTTACTCTCATGTTCAGTTTCCTGTCTGCTTTTCTTTCAAGTTTTGGATTCATGCCTTGTAACTGGAATTTGTTTCTTCAATCTTTGATTAATCTCAGCTGATGCTATGCCGGGTGTTCAGAGATGGCAGGTGCGCCTCTGGACACTTACATCCAAACTTATTGAAGCAAGGACTTCAGGAACCATGCCCAATCCTGAGCTTCTGAATAAGAAAGAGAAGGCTGAAGCCAGAAAGATCTGGGAGCAGAAGAATCTGGTGATATCTGAGGTTAAAAGAAACACATAGTTTGTAAATTCCTAAATAAGATTGTGCTCATGCTGAAACCGTATGTTTGGCTTACAGAGCCAAAAGACTTTTTTCCCCAGATGAACAGCTCATAAAATAATTTTCAAGTGAAATATTCTCTGTGTAAGTAATTGTATTTATATAAGAATCCTGTAGAGAGAACTCTTGCAAAATAGTAAGATTTGGATTGGCAAAATCTCACTGCTGTGTGCCTCCTTCAAAGGATGAAGTGTTTTGGCATTATAATATTGTCAGTCTGGGTTTGGAGTAACTCCATTTCCAGTAGTAAAGCTCTAGGTGAGTTATGCAGGTTGTCCCTAACAGGAGCTTTTCATCTGTTTCCTTCACACCTCATTATCTGGTCTGCTGCTTCATACAGAATGACAAGAAGTCGTTGGAGAAAAAATGTTAGAGCATTCTAATTAAAAAGTTGTTGAAATGAATGTTCACCTCTTCTTATGTGGTGTCTCCTGCTGTGATTAGTGTGAATTCAATTATCAGGAGACACAAATACCTGCAAAATTAACTTAAAATATTTTTCTATGGATAAAAACTTTTCCTGATTTAAATCCTGTGGCGAGAAACCTTCCAAATGTTTGATCAGACATCAGAATTACAATTTTGCTATAGGTGGACAAGCTTTCACAGCATAACTGGATTTACAAGTATGAAGGCCTCTTCATACCTGGGGCAAAGGGAAAATATTTTGTGAAAGAGAATAGTGATTACTAACACACGGTTCTAACTTGCATGATTTGAAGCTTTTGAAATCCTGAAACAGAGGGAGAGCAAGTAATTTTGATGTGATTGTTATTTTCCCATACATGCATGTGTTGGCGTGCCAAAGTGATTTTTATGTAAGAGGTAAGATACTCCACGTTTGACAATTTTAAGTAATGAGTGATGAACTTTTTCTTTAATACAAGGTAACAGAGTACTTCACGAAGGACCATTTGTTCAATGCAGCCATTTCTCGATTGATGAGCCTCAGTAACGTGCTCCATGTAAGTATGTTACATGAATGAAAGGTATTTTTTTCTGTCATACCCTGTTCCTGTAAGATTTGATACAAAGCAGGAGCTGCCCAAGTTGCAGGTCCAGTGTTCCACAGGTCATTTGTAGCCATTACTGTGGCTACTAACTTGAGAGAGTTAGGTGGAATTATTTAGTTCAAAAGCAGTGTTCTAATTTGACTGTAACCCAGAAATACAGTTTTTCAGGATGAGATGGATGATCATATTAGAGCCACTAGGGTCTGATGTTTATGCCTACTTTTTAAAAAAAAGTTGCATAGGTAGCCAGGCAGAGCAGTACATTGTAGAATTGTGAAACATTCTGATTTAAAGAAAAGAATTGTTGTTTACAGGGAAACTGCACGTAATCTTACATTCCTCAGAGACAGCTTTCCCCACTGAACTGTCTGCTAGTAATAGGGCTTCCAAATTCCCCTTTTTAAAATAAGCGTAAAAATAACTTCAGTCTTTAGCATTTTTTTATTTTAGGTTGTTGTCTAGCAGCCAGTGGTGACAGATCAAGTGTGATAACTTCTTACATTCGTTTTTGTTACTACTCTTAGGTCTGGTTGAGCATTCTTTCAGACATATAATCATAATGTGATCTAGGCCAGGAATCAAATTAAAATTGGGGGAGTTTATCTGCTTTCTTGAAATACCATCTTATACCTTATGGAATCCATTGGCAAAGCCAAGGAACTTAATGAAAAGTTAAGTAGGGCACGTGAAGTGCTGTGCTGAAATAACGCAAGTCTAGGATCCTGCAGGGCACTGGGAAGGTGACACATTTCTTCATCTCCAGCTCAGGGATTCATAGGCTTTTTGGGCTGGTGGGCGGTGATAACTGAATGTTAAAAAATAGAGACATAAAAATCAGTGTCCTATGGACAGCCAAATATTGGACCACTGACATATTTCTTGACTGAAGAAGTCGGTGCAGTATCTTTCAAGAACAAGTTTTTATATAGCACGGTTACACTTCCTCTTTCAGTCCCATTTGAAAGGAGGAAGTGGGGAGGTGGGTGAAGATTAAATATATAAAACAGGTAGTAGTTACTCAAACTTCCTCAAATCTTGTTTGCACTGATGTCACTAGTATCACTGATAAGAAGATGCCATCTGGCAACATATGTGATCTGGGTCACAGAATCACAGAATCTCAGGGCTTGGAAGGGACCTTGAAAGCTCATCTAGTCCAATCCCCCTGCCAGAGCAGGAACACCCAGAGCAGGTCACAAATCCCTGGGTTTGGGCAGTTTGCTACTAGATGGGAATGGGTGTTCATCACACCCACCAAATAATTCTCATAATTACTGACATTTTCTATGCTGTTTCATTAGAGGTGATTTACAAAACAAATGCAGAATTGAATTTACCGTGGGATGTCATCTCTCTGAGTCAGAGCAGGCAAAGACAGAAAAGGTTTATCCGGTTACTTTTAGGGCTGTAACTTTTTTGTTAATATATAATAACGAGAAATGAACATTCAGATCTTGTCAGTCTAGCACCTTTTGCAAGAAACAGAAAATTTTCTGTACTAGAGAAACCTTACACTTTACTAAAGCAATCTGTAAAAGGTTGTGCTGCACTTTTCATTCCCAAACCTTCCTTCAGCTCTAAAACCTCACCTGGTGACTAAATTCAGCTTTACTTAAACCACTCCAGGATCCCACACAACTGAACCTTGTCCTAACAAAAAACATGCTGCAGTCAGCACCGTTTGACTCTTTTATACAAGTATTTCACCTCTTCTCAGACAGCACTGATTTCATCCAAGATTGCACTTCTGGGTGTGGCAGCACACAAAGTGGTTCTGAGGGCCACAGTTGTCCACAGGGTCTGTGTTCAGACTCCCGTACCAGAGCAGATCCCCAAGGGTCAGCATCACCCTCTTTGGGATTAAGCTTCTAGGTGTTAGAGAGCACTCTGTGACCAAGAGTTGCTGATTTGGTTCCCCAGAACTTGGGAACTAAGTTTCTAACTTCCTATGAATGCTGTCCTGACCATAGACTTTGATTTTAGGGTTTTACTGCATTTTCTTAATTAAGCTACTTTACCACCCCACCCAAGAATATCTGTATTAACAATTGATTTTTCTTTGCTTTCTGTCTTTATGCCTAGCAAGCTTCTCGGCCTCTTATTTTCCACAGCACAGAATTTGAAGATGCTTTGGCTACACTCTGCATCATGGTTGCACCTATGGCCCCGCACATTGCATCAGAGATGTGGAAAGGTATTTATAGGAGGACACTTCTTAATCCTGTTGCAGAAAAAAAGGCAAAAATTTAACATAATACGTGTCACTTATCCCTCAGTTCTGCATCTTGTCACCTTCTGTAATAGCTCCTAAACAAATTTGAAACTTGTGGTGTCGCCAGAGCTGTCTGCTTTTAGTTTCTTTCCCTTTGCATGCAACGGTGGGTTTCTTGGGACTAGGCACAGAAAGGCAGAAGTAAAAAAAAATCAAGACAGGACTTGCATGAGGAATTCCTGTGTCAGCTGCCAGCTGCTCCTCTATGTAAAGGATTAAAAGCTGAACCTGAGACTAGAAGCAGCCCTTTTTCAAACAACTGTTTCAGAGTCCATGGACTACAAATATTTTCCTTTGGGAATTCAGGTAGGGAGGACCATGTCAGAAAAGCTGTACAGTAAAAGTACAAAAATAAAACCCCACCCCTACTCTTGTGAAATTCTCCAGAGTCTGAGGGACCTTGTGCCACAAATTAACCTTGTGTGGAGAGTGGGAATGGGAGGCAGGAAATCTTTTTTGAGATGTGTCACAGCTGTAAATATTGAGGTCTGACTCCAGAGTGGGCTGATACCAGTGTGGTGCTGCTACAGTTAAAGCCTGTGAAATAAGGGATGTGCATGCCAGAGTTCACCAGTTGTTTTTAAGGTTTGTTGGGAGAAGTCCCAAGATGTATGTGGGAAGACAGGAATATATTCTGCATTAAGACTGGCCACAAATTGCTATGTGGTTTCAGACCTACTATTAGCTTTTGGATGCCGTTTTAACAATTTCATTTTCAACAATCATCCCAAAATTTTCTGCGTTTACAGAGCAGAGCTGCTTAATAGCTTCTGTGTCGGAGCCATGCGTGGCCCTGTAATAATGGCAACTGCCAAAGAAAGGCTGCTCTTGTTCGGAGCAATAACAAGGGCCAGAGACTCTGGAAACAGCAAGATCCATTAGGGAGAGCGAGGTTTTTCTGTGTTTTCCTTTCCAATGTTCTTAGGATGTCTTCACAAAAGCTTACTTGTTTAGACTAAAGAGTGGCATCAGACGTGATCCATCTGGAGAAAGTTACTTCTGGTCAATATTCTCTTACAATATGCAGTGGCATCAATTAAAATTGTACTTGAATAGAAGTAATTGCACAACTTTGTTTTCTGCACTGGTTGAGATGGAGGCAGAATGAGTGGAAGCCAGTTACACACACGGTGCCTTGTGGACTCGAAATGGATCTACGTGTTAGGGAGTACAGAACTATCAAATGTGTTTGATGAAATGACAGAGAACACTGGGATGTCTGGATTAACGTAAAGCTGTTTCCTGTAATGCTTTGAATGTCCAAGAAGGAAGTCTTCTCTTACTACTAAAGTCACTGGAGAATAAGAATGATAAACATTTTCTGGGTCTCTCATGGATCTAAGGATGAAAAGGAAGCATGTGAAAGTTGGGACTGCATTGTCCTCGGCTGTGCATTGTAATTCAGTGCAATTAGCGTACAAAACCGTGGCGTGGTGATTAATGCCTGAAGAATTCTATGACTAAACATGAAAATCAATCTCTTTTAGCCTGGTCATCATTATATTACATCAAGGTTATTAAAGAATTGTATCAGGAGAATGGAAGTATGTTTAATTACTGTGTCATGGTAACAGACTATATTCAGCCAACATCTAGCAATTCCGGCCTGGGATTGGGATTTCTGGTGAAAAATGTCCAGCTACAGTCTAGGGAAAGATCCCCCAAGTTCATGTTCTGAATTGTGCTCTGGTTCCACCAAGTCTTCTTGTGCTTCTGGTGTAACCAATTTCTTAAACTTTATTACATATAGTTGATGATTTTTTCCGATTTCAAATCATTTCAATATAAAAGTTAAGCTTTCTAAATATTTAGTGTCCTTTCTGCTTTAGTTCTCCAAACACACTTTTTGTACCTTGGCTTTACATCTAAATGTAGGGACAGTGCTGCTTCCTGTCTTGTAAACTAGGCAGGAAAAGGACCTTGTATGTTATTAGCTCCATAAATAGCCCCTATAGCAGTGGACCCCTACACTTTGATGTGAGCCTCTCCCTGCTATTGTAATGCCAATAATAAACAACACATAAGCAACGTATTTCTAATTAAATAGCTCCATTTCATTCTAAAATAACCTATACACAGCCTTCACATTTTGTTTGCTTTAGTGATGAAAAAAACAAGGAGCACTTTTCTTTCTGCAGGAGAAAAGAAAAGTGGGGATTTGGAAGCCCATGTAGTTACTACCAAACACAATTTTGCAGTCGAGCAGGAACACTGGTAGAAAAAAAAGACTTGTGTTAACTCTGAACCACGTTATGCTTCCTTGTGTACTTAAGCTTTTTTTGAGGAAAAAGGATTTTGCTGTCTTATTAGTGTTTCCCATTAGAAAGTGTTTACTACATGAGATATGCCTAATAGTAATTTTACTCCAACCAGTAAAAGAGAGAAGAAAAGAGTCTTCTCGTTAATTTTGACTGTTTGCATTGCGCTTCACAGGATGAGTGATACTCTTACTGTTGCATTGTAATCTCTCCTTCTGTGCTTTCTGATCCCTGGTTATGCTCAAGAAACATTTAAGAAGAAATTACAAAAGAATTTATAATAACGACAACCTAGAGTTACGACACTGACAGTGTATTATATTATGCTAATTCTGCCCAAGATTTGAAGACAACTAAACCTCAGAACTATAGAATTTTCTGGCCAAGCACCTGGAATGAGGCTTTGGGGAGGTAATAAAAAGGCTTTTGACAACTGGAATCTCTTCTGCAGGTGCAAATAGTTTGGTTTGTGTATTTTTTTTTTTCAGTTTAAATGGCAGGTGTCCTCTAAACTGAAAAAAAATCAACCAAGCATTTTCCCTTTTCTAGTTTTGGAATGAAGAGCTAAGCTAAAGAGGCTAGCACCTATTAATACTCAAGTCTGGAAGTCTCTGGTGTTGCAAAGTGTCTGATACTGCTAGTTCTGTTTAGTAGTTACATAAAGTGTTCTCCTTTGCTCAAAAAAATAACGTTTAGCTGCTATTTGGCACAGATTGCAATGAAATGTGCAAAAAAAAATTCCAACCAACAAATCAGTGTTTTCTAATACAATAACTTGTAAAAATTAAAACCTGGCTAAGTGTATAAATATATATGCAGGTATTTGGTTACCAAAAGTTCTTTACAGCTGGATTTAACTGCAAATCAGCCTGTCTTTATGATTACTAACTAGTGAATATAGTAGGAAAATGGCAAAGTTTATTTTAGTTAACAAAAGGTGATTTGATTTGCCTGACATTTTAAGTTATGACTAGCATCAGTGGTATAAGTGATTTTGATTGTAAGAGGTTGTAACAATAATGCTATTGCAAGAGTTGCATCTGAGCTCATTTGAAATTTTAGCTTTTTAGTCCACTGCATTTTCTTTTTTTAGTTTTTTGATAAACATTGCCAACTGCAGTTTGAGATCCCAAGGAAGCTTCTGGTGCAATGTGCAGCTTTTAAGTATAATTCAAGTAAAACTAGATAGATTCAAGGTAGAGCAATTCTTTTCTTCTGCAGCTGAAGACTTCTTCCCTCATGGGGTTTAGTTTATACGTGACCATCTTATTTTCAGGCCTCCGGTAGGAGTGAAGAGTTTGGTTCCTTTGTGAGCTGGATGAAGAGCATAGTTCAGTCCTGCCACTAAATATTTCCAGTTTGAGTGAAGGGAAAAGCTGCTCGAATGCTGTTTGATAAGTGCCTCACCTGTCAGCGGCTGAACAGCAGTGACCCAGTGCTTGGGTGCCGTGTGTGTGAGGGAGCTGTTTCTCTTGCTGAGAGGAGCAGTTTGTGGTATCTGGGTCCCTCAGCCTGGTGGTCGCAGCTAACGCCCCGCTTTATAGCTCAACCGACAGAAAAAGGGGCGGCAGCCCCTCCGTGTGGGCAGAGCTCATCCGGCTGACATCGGGGCAGTTCATGAACACTAACAGGATGAGGAAATCTGTTTCCTTCCTGAAGCCTTGTGTCTGAGGAATATACAGACACCGTTTGAGATGGGTTTGTTTGGGGTTTTGTTCAGTTTGTTTGTAGTGGTACTGGATTTTGCTGTCCGGACAAGGATACGAAACTGCTTATTGTTGAGTCGTTACAGTTTTATTAGAGCTAGTACATGAAAGATATACATTGATGATAAACACATCTTAAGTTGTATTGAAATGAAACACAATTATGGGCAGTTGTAATGATACAATCCTCTCAGCAACATTTTAACTGTCACTGCAATGACTTTCTTGCAAGAACTTTTTCTGAATTCCATCCTTGCCCAAGAAGGCTTCTGTAAAGAACAGGGCTGAGTAGAAGCTATGTGCATATTTTAACTGAAAATCTGAATGCAGAACCCCCCCTTCACAGATCCAAGAAGAAACTTGATTTAGAATTAAAAAAAATATTATTTTTTCCCTCCCAAGAGTAATAACGCAAAGTGAAGGATAGTCAGTCCTTAAAAGTGGAGGAAGACAGCGCATTTTCAGAAGCTTAAAAGGATTCACATGGAGTTTGCTGAATTGGAAACACATTCTAGAGTGAGCTTTTAGCAGCCCAGGCCTTTCACAGCCCTCCTTGGTGCTCCATGTCTGTCACTAGGGAACACATGAATCCCCTAGTACTGTATTGAGCAAATGTACATTTCCCTGAGTTGATCCAGTTCTGTACTACTGTACCAGTAGTATGATACAGTTTTTCCTAGAGCTGTCTGGAAACAGCTGTTATCGTGTCACTGTCATTTCTTTGAGATAGCAGACTGGCAGGCGCACTCCCCCGGGCTGCAGAGTGGTGGTTTGGATACGCAACGTGCCTGAATCTGTCAAACAGAAGTGTTCATTAAATAGTAAAAAAGCATACCAAGAGCAAAGTAACATGGTAATGGTCTTGTCTTTGGAAGGTACTGACCCAGAATGCATCTCCACTTACCCTTACACACTCCTGCTCTGAGCTCTTTAAAAACTTTATCTGCTTGTCTGCTAGTGTGGTGGATTTTTACCTGAGGCAGATTTCTATTGTTCTGATCTTGCTAAATCCATAAGTTACCAGCATTTGGATAACACACCTCCATAGTCACCTTATACTGTCCCCTCTGATAATCCTGTATCTCCTGTTAGAAAATGCCTGGTTCTAAACTCTGGTACTGGCACTGCTTCAGGTGCCTTCCTTAATTTCCTTTTGTCACTCATTAAGACTTGCGTCCTCCTTGCCTTTCCTGCGCTGTTAACCTCTCTGTGCCAGCCCTTGTCCCACACCAGCTTTTACTCCATGATCACATCTTTGTCTCTTGCCTACATAATTTGGTGTCAAACTAGTTGCACCATTGTTGGAATTTTATGGATAATTTTTTCTAGTGCTTTTTTCCTGTAAGACAAGAATTACCTTGCTGATACACAACTGCTTCTACAAGTTCCTTCATAAATCTCTTTAAAGTGAAAATCTGCTCTTTCCCCCCAGAATAGCACCTTAGAGGAAGTTTATGCTTATGGAATACTCATGTAATGTTAATAAAACATTACCAGGAGCTGAAACGTTGTTAGACTTCTCCCGTCCCCTCCTTCACTCAAATCACTCAGTTTAAAGTAATATAATGCAGGTTTAACATGGGGTTTTACTTGGGCTCCAAGGCCTTGAGTTACTCGTTAGGGAAACCTTGTTTTAGCATCAGTTTGATAGTCAGTAGAAGTCCATTGGAGCAGATCCAATGGCACGATCAGGGCTTTAGACGGAGCACAAGCATTGTCCTCCATCTGCCCTGCAGGGTTGTACAGATGTGTGCGTGTGAGTAAACTGCTTACAGTAAGCAAAAACCTACTGGGGTGGCTTTCTGTCCTACATCTGGAAGAGAATCTATAGCTGTAAAAACAAAGTCTGTCAAAAAATGTGAATAAAATGCACGGTGCACTTCACTGGATGCTTTCCAGGACAGTTCATGTTTTCACAGTGGAGGTCCGTGGGGTGGTTGGTTCTTAACTCCTCAAACAGGGCTTCTGTGTAAAGTCTGAGGAGCGAGTGGGGAGGCTGCAGGAGGGGTCTGCTCAGGTCCTGACAAGCGCCCATCACCAGTCTCTATCGGAGCGAGGAAGCTTCTGGTTTCGTGTGTGCTGCATTTTGGAAACGCAGACCGAACGACTGGCTTTTCTGTGTCCTGCAGCTCACGCAGTGTGAACTGGGGCAGGAAGCCAAACAGCCACAGAGCTAAGCCCTTCGTTTTGGTTTCCTGACAAACTCTGCTTTCTGACACGGCTTCTGTTGACTTTTGCAGTTTTCTTTTTAACACAGGATGAGCTCATAGCTCGTTTTATAGCAAGAAGACGAACCAAAAGATAGACACTGGGCTAGTCATAGTTTTTCTGCTTCAGAATA
Organism: Jacana jacana; assembly: GCA_013400555.1. Classification (NCBI taxonomy): domain Eukaryota; kingdom Metazoa; phylum Chordata; class Aves; order Charadriiformes; family Jacanidae; genus Jacana; species Jacana jacana. Next base: position 268,013 of record VZTM01038153.1, read on the forward strand.
CAGTTTAATGGGTTTGGGTTTGGTTTTTTTTTAGGACTGGCAGCCTCCATGGGTATTTAAAATTACCCTGCTTTTGCTTTTCGTGTGTCGGAGCTCTTGACTTTTATCAGAAAGTGAGTTTTAAATAGTTTGAAGACTCTACTTCAACAGGAAAATTAGGAGTGGCCAGTATGCATGCTTCTGCCACAAGGCATGTGATCAGTTGGAAAGAAATGAGCTCATCTGGATGTTCAAATGCCAAAAAGGGAAGAATTTAGCAGCTGTTGTCTATAAAGTCATCGTGATAATGAATCACCAATGCAAAGCTGTTTCTTTTTTCTGCTCAAGTTCCTATCATTTGCTCTTTCAGCTTCTGAGCTACTGTTGCAGCAGAAAAAAAAATAAATAAGTGCACAAAAGCAGATCCATTGAAGTGTTTTAATCAATTATTTAGCTAATGAGATTGTGGCTTAGTTGTTATTCTTAAAAAATGTGCACGTTTCCCTGCCAATACAGAGAGCTGCCCCTGGCCCACCTCGCTGCAGCAAACAGCAAGTCTGGGTGTCCTTTCACCAAAGTGCTGTGTCTGAAAAAGCGCTGACAAAAATCAGGCAGATTTTTCTGGAGGAAGCTGCATTCTCTTTGTGTCTCTGCTTGCTGTTACTCACTCTATTAGACTAAACAACCCAACTAGTTAATTTGGTGTATGTATTATGCAGGGGTTGGTTTTGCTCCTGTGTCTGCACTTGTGCTGTGTTTTGAACAGCTTCAAGCACTTCAGTTTCAATAGCAAATCTTGTTTTGATGGGTTTTCTTTATGCTCTTGCTGGAGTTTCCCTAAACCAGATGAGATTTCAAATATATTTTGCAGAGTGAAGTGTGTGCTTCTAAACAATTTTAGTCTGTATTCTTATTCATACTCAGAGAATGTTTTTAATTTTAAAATCCCCTGGTTTCAGGGGACTCACAAGAGCAATCATCATCAATATTGATCGTATTTGACAGCTTCTTATTAAGTGAAATCTCTTTATTTTGTCCTACAGCCGGAGTAAACAGCAGCATAAATCCCACCCAGAAGCTTTTATTTAGTTAGAGAATGCAGCTTCACAATAAATTGCATCCTGTTCTACTACTGCTTAAACAAATCAAGAATGAACTGTCTGGGGGAAAGCAAAGCCTATTTCATAACAGGAGACATTTATAGACATTTTAGGAGGTCTTTTTTAAATAAAATCAAAGGATAGAGTGTTTCAGAAGGTACGAGTCATAAGAAGGAGAGCAAGCTGTGCAAGGTATTCTTACCTCATACCTTTAATTTCTGAGAAAATAGATACTTCACAAAATATGAGCAAATTTTGCAAGTAGCTCAACTGACAAATTTAGAAACTACTCAGTATATTACAGATGGTAAAATAACAAGCCATGCTTAATTGTTTATCATTTTGATTGAGCTTTTAGTAAAATTTTAATCAAGCTGGTGGTGTTATTGAAAACCCCTCACAGTGTTATGATTGACTTCTAGGAGTAGAGGTCAGTTTGTGTTGCAGAATTACAGTTTAAAATAATAAAGACTGGTCTTCCCTGCCTTTGGCAGAGTTTTGGAGTGCTAATCCACACCTGAAATGTGCACATGATGTTCCTGTAAGCATCCCTACACGTGGTATAAAGAGAGCACTTCAAAGAGAGAGAGAGAGAGAGAGAGATAGATAGATAGATAGATAGATAGATAGATAGATGATATATTTCTGTTTCTAATGTGCTGTATGCAATTTAAATTACGTTGTTTCCTCTTGAGGGACTTGATTTTAAAGGCAACTTTATTCTGATCTTATTTATCAAGCAAATTACAAGGAATCGAGTGTTCTGGTTACAGTGCAGCTGAATATTGGGTTGGTTTCACTTCCCAGGTTTGGCACATATGCAGAATAAACTTTGTACTCATCATCACTGGGATGTTGATGTGCTGCATCAGTCCTGGCCCGAAGTAGACCCAGAGTACCTTCAGCCATCAGATGTTGTGGAGATGTCTGTTCTGGTAAGAGCATTTTCATTTCTGTTCAGGGATGGTCAATTAATGCATTACGAGCTCAGAGGATGACAAGATTTCTGCTTTTGTGGAAGTCAGTTCCCTACTTTGGTGGTTCAGTGAAAGGAGAGATAGAAGAGAAGCTGCAATTGCCATTGTGCTGAGTAATTAAAATGGTTTCCTAAATGAAAAAAATGTAGCGAGTCTGAGGGGAGCTGGTATAAATCTGAATCTCTTGGAGTGGTTTATATTGGGATCTGTGCAGATTTGACCAATGAACAGCCGTGGATGAGGATGATACAGTCAAAACCACGATCAAAATACAGGTCCCTTCAGATGTGTTACCTGACAGTGTGTTTATGATCTTGGCCCTGTACAAAAATGTGTAATTAGGTGACATTTCTTGTGGTTCCTGTAGTGCTAACGTGTAGCTCATGTAGCTGCCTAATACAACTCATCCTAAGCTGGGTGAAGTTGCTGTGATTTTTGCCAAAGGATGTTTCCTGTCTGCCTCAAGCTGAACTTGGCAGCACGTTTCAGCAGAGAGTATTTGCAGGAATGAGGAAAAAAATGTGTCTCTGCTAATGTTATAAGTACATTCCAGTTTCTCTTTGATCTCTAACACCTTTATGGACTAGGGAAAGAGCTGGTGAGTGGACATAGAACTACATTTATTTAACCTGTACTTTTCCAACATGTGTGTGCCCATGCACTGTGTGGTTTGCTGTCTTTTTTCCTACATCTCTAATTAACTAGTCTGTATTCTGCATGCTCCCAGGCATCATAAGGCTTTATTTTTAGATGGAGCCACTGCAGGCCACAGAGGTTCTGCCTGGAGCCAAGGGGGTGGGATCCATGAGTAGCATCTCAGCTTTTCCATTGACTGACCCCTGCTCACCTCGCATTCAAGTTCTTCATGCTTGGGCATTATGATAGTCTCTAATTACAAAGCTGCAGGAGTATTACATCTGCAGGAGTCCTGCCTTTTTACCTGTTCACCTAAGAATGAACTTGAACATGCCATGCAGACATTCTAAACTTAAATGTTTTAACTTGAACACTTCTTGTATTTCTGGACATGGCATGAGAATGTCCCATTGACACTGGGGAGAAGTGTCATTTGATCATGTAGAACTGCGTGTTCTGTGTGTGTGCATAACAGGAGCAATGCATTTTATCTGTATTTTCATTTGGTAGCTCCTTTGGGTTATTTTTGTTCAGCTGGATTTTTGAAGGAGGGAAGAAATTGGTTGCATTAGGGGAAGTCATGGTGCTGTAGATTTCCTTAATCAAAGTATTTTTGCAACTAATTTAATATCTTCCCAGATCTCTCTGTCAGTCCACTTGAACAGAATGAGAAAAGCTGCTAAAACACTGATTTTCCTAACCTTCAACATACGTCCCTAGCAGAAGTCACAGAGTGTCTTTGTTGAGGGAATTTTCAATTGGCATCTTTTCCCAAACCCAGGAAAAGGACTCAAGTGCCAGCTGGGGTTAATAACAGACTTAGCTTCGTATTTTTTCTTTCTCTCTTGCTTGCTTGCTTTAAGTGATAAGCAATTATTTATACCAGTGAAAAGGTCATTTATCCACAAAAATCTTCACTGAGGTATAATCACTTTGTTCAAGCTTAAAATAAACGTTTACCTTCAAGCACAGCTAGCGAACATCTTCAATTCCAGTTTATATGGAAGTCAGGAATGAGCAATTGTGTAATTATAGAAACTTTTTTGCAATTGTGGTTAAAACAAACATTTTACTAAATACATCTTTAAAAAAAGAACACTTCAGCATTGCAAGGAAAATTCTGAACTCAATGTTTTTAAATTTGTACAACTCAGTATAAAAAAATGTGCAAACATTTCACTGATTTCTCTGCTGGCATTAAAACTTCTTCCCCCAATAGGAAAACAGAAGAATAAACATTACTTTTGCTTTAAAGGACCATTACTTAATATTATTTTTGTTTCTATTGCTGATTAATTTTGTCAAAGCCATAGGCTTGTGTAGAAGCCCTCTAATAAGAGAAAGAGCAACGCCTGTGTGCTCAGCCATATATTCAGGGAAGAATATTATGTATGTAAACACCTCCCTTAGTTCTGAGAAAGTGACTTAAAAACCAAAGAGACAAGTTCCAGTTTTGAATCAAGAATAATTCTTAAAATTCCTAATAATAGAGCCTGCGGTGTTGGGGTGCCTGGCTTTCTACTGTAACAGTAAGGCAAGAGGGAAATATGGAGAAGCAGAGAAAAATCATCAGAAATGTGAATATTTTAAAATCTTGTGAACACTGTGGGGTTTTGTTTGGCTGTGAAAATAAATTGCCCTCATTAAACCAAGCAACATTTGACAGAGGGAGGAATTGGTTAGTTGCAAAGAGGCAGTGTCTCTTCACAAGGCTGCGCGGTCACACTGAGTCTTTGGGCCACAACCCTATTCTTCTTAAGACATCAAACCGCCTCAGGCTGCCAGGGCTTTGCCTGCTGAGACATTATGGGTTTATTTCCCTTGACACAAAATACTTCATTATTTCCTGTCTGTGCTGGGGTTACATCTTGCCATATTTAACCCAAAGCAGCTAAAGCAGCCAACTCACAATACAGATTGCCTACGAGAAAGACATTTAAATTCACTGGATGTGCGTGGTACCTCTTGTTCTAAAGGTTCCTGCAAAGTCAAGAATTGTTAACTGTACCACATATTGTTAATGCTGTGAAGAATCTGACCTGAATGTGGTGTGCATTTTATCCTGCCACCACGCTTCTGACTAGCACTGCTCGCATTTTTGAGGTGGTACACAACTGCTGGCAGCTGCGGTCTTATAACTGATGTTTCTTTAAAAAAATAAGCTGAGTTTGGGTCGTTTTTCTTGCTTTGGAGTATGAGGAAGACCTAAAAGTGCACAGCTGTTTATTTTCCTTTTTGCTTCTCAGAAGAATTATGCCCCGACGGTAAAAAAATATTTGACTTGAACTAAAAATTCCATTCCACAGCCTCCAGGTGCTTGTTTTTTCAGTCTTTTGTGATTTTATTTCACCTTTTGTAACTTCTTTAGTTCCCTCAAGATCCAAAACAGTCTAAAATGGAAAAATTAAATACACACATACACACATATGTATAGGAAAGAAATTAAAAGGAAGCGGGTTCCTTCAATGATCCAAGCCTTATTTGTTTCTCCTCTTGCCGTTGGCCATGAAGGGTTTTCAGAGAAACAAGGCTGCCAGCACCCAAGTTTCTTGTGCTGGCACTTTCACCTGGAGCTGCTGAGGGTATTGCTGGCCTAGTGGGATACAGGGAAAGAGATGGAGGAGTAGCAAAAGACACTTGTCCTGCTGAGAATCTAACCCCTTGACTGCAAGGATAGGTGAATAGGATGCTTGTTACCCATAACCAGTCTGCTGGTTGATAAGATTTGTGGACTCAGCTCGCTGCACGGTGTGGGAAGATCAGGAGAGCTGCTGTGGGAAGGTACACAGTGGAAGGTTGCCTGGACTCCTCGACCTTTCTAGGAAAACACAACCATTTATTTACTGTGTTGATTCAGACTGGTTGGCTTTTCTGTTGAGCGCAGCACCAAGCAGGCTGGCTGTAGCACGCCTTCCTTTTCCGACATCCACCCACTGGGACATACTCATTTGCATCATGGAGGGCAGGGAATGGCATCTTAACTAACCAGGCATAGTTTTCAACTGCAGGCTGGGTGTCCTAGCAGCAAGCTCACAGGCTCGCTTTATGTTCTCCCCTCAGATTTTCCCCTTTTCTTTACCCTTGTGCAATATATTTCTTCTCTGAAGTGCTCTCTGAAAAAGAACTACTTGTATTTATTTTTCACAAAAGCTTTAATAACTAACTCTTCTGTGTTTTTCAGGGACTTTACTTTGCATGAGGTACCATAGTAAAGTTGAACACAGCCAGCCTGTTAGGATACCACATTATGGAGGCACATCTGAATAGTTAAAAGCCTAATTACGTTATCACTGAAAATTAATGTCAAGTCTAGTAAAACAAAAAGAAATGACTCATCCCAGCTGTATTTGAGATTTCATCTGGTTCCTTAAAAGTCTGCCCCAACTTCCTCTGTCAGAAAAATCACACAGATTCTTTTATTTTAAATAAAAGGCAAACTAGGCAAATGAAGTAGGTGTCTCTTGTTGACTGCATGCTGCAAACATGTATCTTGGATAAAATCCAGGAGGAAACCAAGCTGTGTGCATCTTTGTGTCCGAGCTGCATGAAGCAACATATGCCACTTGTAGATGATTGGAAGCTCATTACGATGATGTCTAAAGGTCAAGGATCTGTACCTCGTGCAGCAAATTGTAATGCAAGTAAACTGATAAAACTGGATTTAAAAAAAACCTAATTATTTCATTTGCTAAATGTAGGATTGATGTTATTTGCATCAATCACTGAGAGTGTTCTATATAAGTCTGAAAGCTTTTGTAATAATGAATTTGATGCTAATTCCAGAGGAATTAGCTCAGGAAAGCTCTGTAATCTCTGCGCGTTCCCTGCTCTCACTGGATGACAAAAGATTTACAAGACCATTTTATAAATTAAGGCAATTCCCACTGAAGGCCTTACTCGGTTTTACCTCCATGGTTCTACCCTGCTGAGGCAAAACCAGTATGTGACCTGCTCTGGAAACCAGCCACACAGAGGAAGGTGTTACCTTATGAGTGCTTGTCATCTTTCTGGCCAGCGTCGCTCTAATGAGTCCTCTGTTTAAGTACAAATGCAACATATAATGAGTTCAAGCCTGTTTTTCTAAAAATGTTTTTCCAAAAAAAAGTATCTGAAAGCTATGATGAAGCTTTCAGATACTTTTTCAGCCATGAATGTTTGTATTTTAATAAATCTTGCATTTGAATCTCTGTAAGCCATCACCTAGTGTAGGGAATCCAGATTGCAGCCTGGAAGTCCATACAAACCAAGATTCCCACCCTGACAAACCATTATGTTCACTTTCATTATTCAGCTGGTGGAACTATCATGTTTTCAAAGTTAAAAGATTGCCACATTGTGTAATCACACACCGCTTGCTGTCTTCAAAACTGAGATTTCCTATGGCCACTTCTTCAATTTTCCTGGAGTATCAGCAGTCAGAGTTTCATTCTCTTTATTTTATGGTAGAGGGACAGGAGGTACAGAGAATTTTATCCTCTACTTAGAAAGCTTGGGAGTCGAGAGTTTGACCCACTTTCCCCCCTTTCTCATGTAACAAGGACTGGATTCAGGAAAGGAAATCCTATAAATCAGTCCAGTAACCTCTCTTTTCTCTTGTTTTCATGTCTCTTTCAGATCAATAACAAAGCTTGCGGCAAAGTTTTTGTGCCTCAGCAAGCAGCCCGCAGTTTTGAAGAAGTCCACGAGCTAGTTCTTCAAAGTGAACTTGGAGTCAAGCATCTCCAGGGACGAACCATTAAAAAGGCCTTTCTGTCTCCCAGAACTGCCCTCATCAACTTCTTGGTGCAAGAATAGCAAAGGCGCTGCTAGGCTCTGAAAGGGAACTGGAATCTTTGGAGACAAAACCCATTCAGAAATACCAGTTCCGCTTGTTTAAACCTCAGGTGACGATGGGGAGGGAATGTCACTAAGATCAGGCTGCTGCTAAGTCTTCCTTTCAGCGTGGAATTAAGAGTTTGTTATCAGGTGACAGCGAGGTGCTGCTGGTCTGTATTCTCTGGGAGGAGAAGGCGAAGGAAGCGCAGAACTAAATGATTGTAACAGAATGTAAATGATATAAAGAGCAGGGGTTTTAGTGCCTGCCTCAGGAATATAGCCTGTTGGAAAGTTGGCTTGGCTAAATGCAGAAGCAAAATAAAGAATGATTCTGGGACTAAGCAACTGCCTTGAGGACGTGCTCCACTATATGTTAGGTGTGCTGCAGTCAGGCTTTGCTCCCTGTAGCTCATGTTTGGGTACCCTACTCTTAATGAACCTTTTAACTTGTAAGAAAAGTGTGATTACAGAGTGTTAATTAAAAAAAAAAAGGGATTTTAAAGAGGCCACAGCAGGTGGCCAGAATGGGGTGGTTTGATAGATTCCACATACATTTCAGAGCCAAGTCAAGAAAAAGGTCAGATTATGATCCAAGCCCTGCCTTAGCCAGGATCCTCTGTCCTGGCTGGCATGTTTCTGTTGGCTCATACGTGAGAGGTTCAACTTCAGCAAGTGCTGGCCGTGGTTTCTGCACAGAAGAGATTGCAAGGTAGTTCCTGCACAGGAGCCATCTCAGAGGCTTGCAGGGGGATTCAAGAAAGAGTCATCTGCCAGAGTGCAGCTGTGGGGAAGGCAGACAGCGTACTTTTTGCCTCTACTCCTAGTTCTTGTAATGCCTAGATTGTAAAACTTGAATCAGAATTCTTCCTTCTTTTTTTTTATTTTTTTTCTGAGGTTTTCATTAAGTGGCAATAGCCATCGTGTTTCCAACAATCAACCAGACTTTCATAAAACACAACCATTCTCATGCCTCATTTCAACCATTTCATCTCCACACTGCATTGCTGTTCCATCCACATGGAAGTGTTTATTGTGTTTAGCAAATGCTTGAAAAAGGGTTTCCAAAGAGACAATTACAGGGTTCATTGTGTAAGAATGTCTTTTCTTTAACAGCCTTAAACTAAGTAGTCCAATAACCCAGCCATTTATGAGCCATTCTGGCAGGAAAGAAATCGGCAATAAGAACCAGACAAATAGAGAGAACTGTTAACCCTCCAGCCCAGCACTCACCCAGACTCTATGAAATTAAAAGGAAACCAACAAAAATCTCCCTCTTAAGGGTAAGTAAGTCCAACAGATGCTAAGCAACTAGGATGAAGATGGATCACATTGCAGTGTGAGTACTAGCTGAGCAATAGTGATACTCATTTTGGGTTTTATGCATTTTTGGTACGGACAGTGTAGCTGCATAGCAGAGATGCCAGGCTCAGTGGGCAGCTTCGGCTCTACACATCCCTGCTTCTCTAACAACACTCTTCTGATTCCTCCTGGAGCATGCTTAAGCAGATTTTCTCTTCAGCAGTCCTTTGACACAAGACTAAGGAATGGAATATTTATAATGAAGATACGGTCTTAGCAGTTATAAGACTCCAAAAATCTCAGCCACAAAGGAATGCATTCAGACATTCAAACACAGGCCTTTAGTTGGAGTTAAAATAATTTGAATTCCAGTGTCTGCCTGACATATATGTTGTTATAAATTTATAAAACTCCTGTTCAGAAGCCCCTAAAAGGATGATGAAAGAGATCCTTTAAAGTAAAATCTCTGGCACTGCACAGTCCTGCTTTTTTCCCGCACAAAAGGTTTAACACACCCTGTGGAAACGTTTTAACCAAAGTTTTGCTTTGGGAGGAAGGTGACATGTTTGGTGTAAGAAAAAAATAACCAACTTTTAAAATGTACAAGGTTGAAGAAAGACGTTGTGAGCCCAGCAGCCTTACGGTGCCTTTAAACAAAAGCCACAGTCACTGGAGGGCTGAGCAGCCGACCACAGTGTTTGTTGCTGTTAGCACTGGCAGGGTTTTTGCTCTTGCCAGAGGAAGTGGATCGTAGATGTCACTTGGTGATTCAGGCAAAAATCAAAATGAGGAATGGACCTTTAACCTTTGCTGGTTCTTCTTCCTGGGGGAGTTTGCAGTATATAAGATTTTTTCTAAAAGCTTGGCTATAAATGAGGCCAGGGAGACTGTCTTTTTTTTCTGTATTGCTTTTTTCCTAGTATTGAAATACTTGCTGTGGTTTACAGAGAGGGGATTAGCTTTATTTATGTATATTTACCGACTTGGAACAGTACATACATCGGTTTTCCTGGGTGCTTTTTCTGTTGCTTTATTTCTTCAGTTCCCACCAGTTAGGATCTGCACTAATTTTATCCTAAAGGACTGCATTCTAAGGGAAGTCTTGCAAGGGAAGCCAGGCCTATCACCAAAACCCGAGCGGTGAACACAATTATTAGCCCTCTGATTTCTAGCAGTCCAGGTAATGTCTGCTTTTACCTTCAAGTAGTGTTGCTGGGACTACAGCCATGTTGTTATTTTTTTTATGGAAGTGGGGTTTACGTCTCAAAGAAGAAGCACGGAGCTGATCACAGTAGATCAGAGGCACTTTTAAGTGTTTCCCAGCCATAGCAAGGGAAGAGCTGAGCTGGAGCTTTACCTCTGCACAGGATGGAACAGGATCAGAGCCCTCATCTGGAGCCCAGAGGATAAAAGAGATCTTGCCTGACACGCGGAGGAAAAGTAGGATTTTTTTTCCTTTCCTGATTAAAGTGACTTTTCCGGTACCACAGAGCATCCTGCAATCCCCTAACAGCAGCTGTCCCAAGAGGCCCCAGCTCACACACCACCTTTGTGTCTTGTGGCGCTTCTCTCACTCAGGCGAGCCTTGGGCTGGATGAGTTCAGGTCTGGTTTTACCCCTGGAGAGTTGCATCTTCCATATAAAGATAGCACTAGTATTCATAGAACCATAGAATGGCTAGAGTTGGAAACAACCTTCAAGATCACCCAGTTCCAACCCCCTGCTATTGACAGGAACACCTCCCACCAGACCATGTTGCTCAAAGCCCCATCCATCCTGGCCTTGGATTATGTGTAATCAGAAAGTTTGAACAGGTTTTCCAGCGTTTAGAAGTTGTTGGAGTCTCTGAAAGGGAGTGCTTTTGCCTGGGTTGTAGCAGGGTGACAGGGAGGAGTCCCGATCCTCTTGTCCACTCTGTTAGCCTTTATGTCAGCAGTGGGAGACTGGAAACCCAGACGAGGTCAAGCAGGGGCTTGTATTTACTGTCAGGTGAACATGGCCCAAACCTATGAGACATTCTGATCAGAGGAATCTCATCAAACACAGCCCGTGATATTGGCCATCCAAGATGTTTCCTTGGATGCTCATCTCCCTGGGCCACCCCAGTTTGCTCTCTGTTTCAGGCTGCCGAATGGCTCGCTCAGCAAAGGAACACATAAATGGCATAGGCTTTAATTATAATGAGCTAAACATCCGTATCCTTTCTGCCTGTACTTGTGACCCTCAGCCTGGGACATTTGGGGCATAAGAAGTTCTTTTATTTGAAAAGCCTGATCTTCAGCACAGCTGTAAGCAGAACATGGACATTTACATGAAGAGGAATGCCCGCCTTTGTGTTTGCCGTCTTGGATCCAGCACACTCTCCAGACCGGTCGCAAGGGGAAGGCCCACGCTCACATCTAAGGCTTTGAACTTCCTTATCAACCAGTAGTTTTTGACACGTGCCAAAACGGAGCGTCAGAGTTTCCAAGGTTCTCCCCGTATCCCCCTGCCTCCTGCTGCCAGAAGAGAGACACGAGCTGCCGCGCGCGGGGAGCTGCTCTCCAGTAACTCTGCTCGGTGCCAACAAACACTGAGGTGAAATCCCTGCAGCCATAACAGCTGTGGGGGATCCAACATGCTCATCAGGAGCAACCAATGCAGGACACGGAATCTGGGCAGAGAAGGCAGTGATTTAATGAAGGAGCTTGACACATCGCTGGCAGTTGCTGGGTTTGTTTCTGGTGAAGGTTAAGAGAATTGGCCTAACAGGAAATGGGTTTCTGCTACAAAGGGGAATCAATTGTCCTTAAATACACAGCAGTGTAATTAGTAAATCTCACTATTTGCTGCAAAGCAGAAATAGGAGGGTGTGTTGCAGGGCTGGCTAAGCCAAGAAAGTGTTGGGGGAAAAAAAAGCTGTACAAGCTTTTAGAAATGAATATTTTTCTTAAGTACGTCTCTGTCCCTGGAGATCCACGTGGCAGAATGAAATAGCAAGGGTGCAATAAAAATATGTACTTCCCAATTTTCCCATGTGAAAGAGCATTTCAAAACATCTGTTAGTCAGAGAGCTTCTCCTAGGACATGCACGACAGAACAGGGTGGATGCACTGACCACATCTGGCAAGTCCACTCCAAGTCCACCAAGCCATGTGAAGCTGATGATTGATGGCAGGATGTCGTCTGACCTGCGGAGTGCTTCCAGCCCAGGATAACTAAAGGCCACGTATGTTGGTTGTTAAACATGTCACAGCGCCTTTTGTGTTAATGCTCTGATAAAGAGGCAGGAAAACGGAGCTGGAAAATTCTGCAGGCAAGTTCTTGTCCCAGTAAAAGGCTCTTTTTGGTAGAACGCAGAAAACAAACTATTCCACGTTCTCTCAAGCTGGGGTAGGAAAACCACTAAAGCCACCAGCATTATTTTGGTGCAATCCAGACGCCACCAAAAGCAAGTGTTTGGCCTGGTGGACTGATGGTGAAGGGTGACCAGGGTCTCCACCACTGCTGATGGCACCTGAAGATACTGAAGAGAGGAAGGTGAAGGGTGCTCTCTGCCCTGGTGAAGCAGCCAAGCACTTGGCACCAGCTCTGGCTTTCCTTGGGGACACTGAACCGCTGCAGCTCAGGGACTCGGCCTTTTCTCCTGCTACTGCTGCTGTCCAGGCCCCTGTTTGGGATCTCAGTGATTCCCACTGGCTTCTCTCACCTCCCCACGGTGTGCTCTGCCAGGTAACCCTTCCCTGCCTCAGTTTACCTGGCAAGCAGAGCCCACAGCATCCCCACTGAACTGATGCTGCAGTCATTTAAGGAACGTGCCCCTGAAAGCCTTGCTATGCAATGTCTGTTGCAGTCCAGGAAAGCAGTTTGGAAAGCTGTCCCAGTGCTGCCCTGGCCCTTCTGTGATGTTAGTGTTAATTAAATGACTGTAATTTACAGCAGAGACCATGAAGCAAAACACCCCAGTCGGGACTCGCGGGTACCCTGACCCAGCCAGCCCCTGCAAGGTGGGGGTTAAACGTGCAGGCAGGGCAGGCCTCCGGGAGGAATGCAGAGGCTGCCTGGGGCAGCCGCAGTGTAGAAGAACAACATCACCCAACCCTGTCCTGCCACCTTCCTTCGAGCTTTTTTGGAAGGCAGAGGCTGAGGTTCTGCCTCCTGACTTCCATAGCATCCCTTTTGCTGGCCTGGCACTGGGAGTGAGCCCCGCTTTGCTGCCAGCAGCCACCCCCAGACCCACCTCCCACTGCCAGCTCCCTCCATCACCCTCTGAGGTGGGTGTAGGGTATAAAGCTGGTGCCCAGCTGGTGCAGATAAAAAGTGTGTTTATTGAAAGCTTCTCATAGAAAGCCGGAGGGAGCCGTTCAGTATTTCCCAGGGCAGTTCAGTTGGTGCAGAGTTGGGGATGCTGCGGCGTGACCCTGGAAGGGCTGAGAGATTCTTTTGCTCCTGCAAGAACCAAGCCTGTCTCCATTCTGGAAAGACTTCTGCCTTATAAATTGTTCACTCTGTTTATATCCTAGCATTGAGGCCTTTATTGCTTTCCTGCTAAAAGACTCCAGAGCACTTATCTCAGGCATTTCAGGGTGGCACGTGTAGTCCAGGCTCCTGCAGGAAATGACCTGCTGGGACAGCTATGGCCCCAGGAGGCACAGGCACCAGGGATTAGACCTGGAAATGCCCACATAGAAACTGGTGTGCCGCCAGCTGCTGGTTCCTCATGCTGTTTTGCATGTACATAGTAAGTATAGCATAGTAGCTTCTGGCTATACGTTGTCACCCAGACACTCCTAATTGCTTTTCCCCATAAACTATACAGCCCCGAGCTATTATCATGCCTTAAAATCTGAGGGCGTTTTTCTCCCAGCCAGAAAAATGCTCTGGGAGGTGTGGGGGGAGGGCTTTATCCGCATTTTCTTCAGCTCTCTGCAAGGCGAGCCCGAAGTCAAACGTGGCAGCGAGAAATAGAGGCGATCCCCTTCCGGCTCTCATGTTCACGACTTCCCTATTTACCCGGGCAGGCAGCGCTTTGCCCCAGCCAGCCATCGGCCATGGAGGGCTGTGCCACCCCGGCACGAGGCCACAGCAACATGGCTAGCAGTCTCCCCGAGATGGTGAAGCATCTCTCCAGGCTGCTTCTCCCCAGATCGCTGTCTCCCTCCGCCGCAGGGGCAGCCGCGATTGCCACGTGGAGTGGGGCTGGGTTGGAAGCTGTCAGCATTACTTTGCATGAGTCAATGCAGTGCGTAAGCCTTGCCCACAGGAACAAAACCAGATTGAACGAGCCATGGCGGTTTGGTTTTGAATTTTTGTGTTTGTTTCTTCAAGGGACAGGGTTTAGAATAGGTTAATTCAAACAGGCTCGTAGGTTTTGATCCTGTGCTATGACAGCAGTGACGGTCCCCTTCACTCCTTTAATAGGCATGGGCTGTAAAACTCACGGGAACTATAAAACCGGGACCATATCGAATCGCAGCAGAAAGGCCTGCAAGTCAGCATGGCATTACATCTCCAGGCCGGTAGAAAGTTCAAGTTAATCATCTGCTCGCTTGGGAATACTCCCAGCCCGCGTCTCGCAGGAAGAATAAATCCGAGCACACAACTTCAAAGGTATTTGGCTGCCCAGCGCTGGCGGCGGGCGCTGCCAGTGGAACGCTGAGGTGCCTTTGAATGGCTTGGCTGCGCTCCCCCTCCGAAGGCGCTTTGCCATCAAAGTGTCTGCTCATGCGTGCGGAGCCTGGAAGGAGGCCAAGCCCAGGGCGACGGTTCCCCATCCGAAAGGGCCTCGGCAGCCTTTTCCATGCTCCCCGCGCGAGCATTGTTCTGCAGACAGCTGATGGGGTCCTTCGACATAGGAAGGAAATGTACTTTACGTGCCTGGGGAAGGTCAGCAGCGTCCAGAGCAGCCGTTGGGCAAGGAGGCTGCTTCTCCCTCCCTGCCCCCTGAGGTGGAGAGCTTCTGCGGGCCCAACTGCAAAATGAGCTACAGATGTTAGATTACAGATAAAAAGTCATGGCAGAAAATGTAAAAAGAAAGTCAGACACACACACACCCCCCACGATCTGAGGGAAGCTACAGATTCTTCCTTGGTTTGTTTGTTGAAATCTTAAAATAGAGACATCCAAATTCCCAAATAGGGCTGTTCCCACAAAGGGTTTGTTTCCTAGAGGTCTGAATAGCCTCACTTCCATATGTCTGCAGAAAAGAAAAACCCATCAGAGGCTGGCTGAGTCTCTGATCTGCTGGGTAGGAACGTGCCTTCCCTGGATGACTTGACATCCTCTGATGAGGAGTGAAGGAGGTGAGAGAACAATGTGTAATTGCCTTTTTGATTGCGCTTTGTCCACTAACACAGATCCCTCCTGCGAGCAAAGCGGTGATGGGACTCATGCTCCCACCCTTATCTACCTGCTGCTTGATTTCTTTTCTGTCATTTTCCCAACCCACACAAATATGGATTCAAGCAATCTATCGCTCATCCACTCTAGATGTTGTCAATACTAGCTTTGCATTAGTTGTTTCCATGGATGCTCTTTAGACATTGAAACTCAAGTTTGGGCTTTCACTGCCCCAGCTGAGCTTAACCTCAGCCTCAACAGTTTCAGCTAAGTCCCTCAAAAGAAGTAGTTATTTTTGTTCTCCGTCACTGGTGACCTGAGCCTACACCCACTGGTGTGAAGCAGCTGCTGGGGGCCATCGCATCCTCTTCTCGACACAAAATGGGAGGCAAGCCCAGTCCAGTCTGGCCAAAAGACCCCTGGCACAACAGATGTCCAGATGTAAGTTAAACCCTCCTGAACTGGTGGGGCTTCTGCAAAGCAGGGTTTTACCCCCAGGTACCACTCAAAGTGAAATGGGGTTTGTGGAGCTCAACCTGTGGAGGCTGGGACACCTCCGCTCCCCTCACCACCACAAAGAGGGAGACGGTAAGGTCTGACAGATGGGATTGCTTGACAGATTGGGCTGTCCTCCCAATAGTTGCGTGAAAGCTCCAGCACTACTGACCCCTTTAACACTCATCAGGCCACAGTTAGTGGCAACAGGGGTCCCCCTGCCCTGGCTCCCAGGAACTGGAGCAGCTCAGGCACTGTGCTGGGATCCCCACCCGCCTGCCTTCCCCAGAAACCATGGAACCCCTTCTTTAACCCTGTGTGATGGCATCAGGCCAAAACTGCCTGGAAGAGTTGGGCTATTTCAGACCCGGGCAGTTGCTCAGCAATGCTTCTGTACAAAAACTGGTCAGAAAGGGAAGGGGATTTTGTAGTTTCTGACAGGTTTTGGTCACAGCCCAATTTGCAATTATATAAAGGCAGCGAGTTTCCACGTTCCTTAACATCTGGCCCTGTCTCCTGGAGCCTGGGGGAGAATAAAACAACAAGTCCTGGGAATGCGGGACACGTGCCTGGGCTTGTGGGATCAACTCCACCAATGCTATTTACTCAGAGGCACCATGACTCCCTGCAAACTGGCCTGTCCCCTGAGCCTGGCACAGCAGTCCCATCACAGCCCCCCAGCCTCCGAGCACCCCCAGCTGGGTCTTGTCATGAAACTTCTGCATCAAGGAGAGAGGCTGGGACACAGAGCCCAGAGTCACAGGGGTAGTTATTTATTTATGTGCATGAGGTGTCCCAAATTCAGTGTTTCTCAAACCATGTCCTATCCCTTTCCAGCGTTCAGGTACAATGTGATCTGACCAATTGCTGCTCAACAGATGCTGCTGTTTTGTAAAGCACTGATGGTTTTATGATGTTGTCACCCATCTGCTTCTTCTTCTTGAGCAAAACGTCCCTGGAGCTGCTCTCGCTGTGGTTACTTGTCCATGATGCCAGGTAACAGGGCAGGGTTTCACAGAGGTGTTGGAGGGGCTGAGATGCTGGTGTGATCCTGGGGGTGTCTGCTACTCTTTGAGTGGGGTGTGGGAAGGTTCTCCTCCTTGCAATGAGCTGGGGTCCTTTACTCCTACTCGCTTAAGCAGGTACAGAGCACAAGTCTTATGAAGAGCAGCTGAGGGAGCTGGGGTTCTTCACCCTGGAGAAGAGGCTGAGGGCAGACCTTCGCGCTCCCTACAGCTCTCTGAAAGGAGGTTGTAGCCAGCTGGGGGTTGGTTTCTTCTCCCAAGTAACAAGCGTTAGAACAAAAGGAAATAGCCTCAAGTTGCACCAGGGGAGGTTCAGGATGGACATTAGGAAAAATTTCTTTATGGAAAGGGCTATCAAACATTAGAACAGGCTGCCCAGGGGCATGGTTGAGTCACCATCCCTGCAGGCATTTAAAAGACAGGTAGATGTTCTGCTGAGGGACATGGTTTAAGTGGTGGACTTGGCAGTGTTAAATTAATGGTTGTACTTGAGGATCTCAAAGGTCCCTTCCAACCTAGACCGTTCTATGGTTCCATGACTATGCAGCACACAATGCCAAACAGCACGTCTCCTCTGGAGGCAGGCTGAGAGAGCTGGAGTTGTTGAGTCTGGAGAAGAGAAAACTTCAGAGAGAACTATAGCAGCCTTCCAGCACTTTAAAGGGGGCCTGCAGGAAAGCTGGAGAGGGACTTTTTACAAGGGCATGAAGTGATAGGACAAGGGGTAACAGCTTCACCTGTGTCCTGGTTTGAGGTAAAACAGAACCAATTTTCTGGCCTGTAATTTTACTTTTTAGCTGGGCCTCTTCTAACTAAAGTCTGAAATTAATAGCATGTTGTTCAGAAACTGCTCACTCACAGTGATAAGACCCAAGATAAGATTATCCCAAGGGCTGGTGCAGAGAGGCCCTTGCTTACACTTATTGCTAGAACAACCAGCAGGAAATTGCAGGGAATTTCATTATTTGTCCCCTTGGGGGGTTGGAAGTGGAAAAGCACCGAGGGGTCACAGGTGGAGAGAGGAGCGGCCAGGACAGGTGACCCAAAACTGACCAACAGGGTATTCCATCCCATCCCCATCATGCTCAGTAGAAAAGCTGAGGGATCAAAGGGTCAACTCTCTTCCTTCAATGGCCGACGTCTGAGGATGACCCTGTCTGTTCATCTGCCTTTGATCCTGATCCGGAATCCAGCTCCTGTTGGTCACCGAGTCCAGCCTGGGACTTTTCCCGATGCTGCTGGTGATGTGATCATCATCCCAGGAGCTTGATACTGTTTTGTATAGACTGTATACTTTTTTTCCCCTTTCTTTTGTAATTTTTAAGTTTTCTTTTTATTATTTATTATAATTTATATTTTCATTAAAGTAGTTTAGTTTTTTCTAAGCTCCTGAATCTCTTTAATCCCTTCCTCTCCTCTCTTTTCCATAGGGGGGAGGGAGGGGCCATCATCTGTCTGATGGGTCAAAACCAGGACAACCTGGAAGAGGGGAAATTTAGGTTAGGTATTGGGAAGAAATTCTTTGCTGCGAGGGTGGTGAGACACTGGAACAGGTTGCCCAGAGAAGCTGTGGCTGCCCCATCCCTGGAGGGGTTCAAGGCCAGGCTGGATGGGGCTTTGAGCCCTATGGGTCTGGTGGGAGGTGGGTTCCACGGCAGGGGGGTGGAACGCGATGGTTTGCACGGTCCCTTCCAACCGAACCATCCCGTGATCCTGGATCTGCACTAAGTCCATGCAGTTTCCTACTCTTAATGCTGCCCAGAGCAGAACGGGATGTCCCGGACAGGTTGGCACGGAGGAAGCTGGGTTTTATTTCCGACCGGCGCCATCACCCGTGACGTCTGCCAGGGGCGGGTCACACCCCCCTCCCGCCTCCCGGCCCCGCCCC